>JAJJWW010001814.1:0-106291 GCA_023531295.1 Papaver armeniacum | reverse complement strand
TTCTTCAAGTCTTCGGAGTAATTGATGCAGGGCATATTCTGATTAGTCATGAGCATTCTCTATTTAGGACGTTTGCTAGTTTATCTCTTAAGAAAGGGCGTTTATGTCCGTTAGTTTCTCTCTTTAGGTTTTATTTACTAGTATAAATAGGTTATTAGGCCGTCTCTTAGAAGGCAGACTTTATTATTGTTTTTATGAAAATAATCTTTAGATTATCAATGAGTAATTTGGCTTCTAGCCCTAGACTCAATTTATCAACGTCTTGTTGATTTTCTATCGTTCTATTCTTCAAGTTTTCTGTCTATTGTTAGTTTATGCCCTATGTTGCTAGTCTAACTTCATCAATTGGCGCTAGAACGAAAAACCCACAAACCCTAGCTAGCTATAATGGCGGGAAGAGTTAGAGGTGGTGGTGGAAGAGGTACTCAAACTTATCAAAGCGAACTTAACGAGATTAGAGTTATAGTTGACAACATGTTGCCACGGTTGGAAAGGTCGAGCAACAGAGACGTGCGAGAGCCCTTATGGAGATACCTAAGGCCGACGCAAACCTTTAGATTCACCTAAGGCGTTTCTAAAGTATATCAACATGAAGACACAAAGAGTCGATGAAACTCTTTTTCATAGACCTGTTATTCGTGAGGCAACACCATTCTCTTTGTGTGAGAGTGAAGACGAACTTCTTGTTGTTCGTAAGGAAACACCATTCTTATTGTGTGAGAGTGAAGAAGATAGAGTTGTTGTGGATTGGGACTTACCACCAGCCTACGATAGTTATCCGAAGTTGAAGACAAAGTTTTGCTTACTTCGTTGGTATTGATCCGGAAGACAGCTACCTAGAAGTTGAAGAAGAAGTTTTCTTTACATCCGACTATGTTCATCCTTTCGTCGAGGAAAAGACTAGCATAGTAAGTATTCCTATGAACCAACCTGATTCTTTTACAAGAATCAAGCTACATGTCCAAATAGCGATTTTAGTTTGAGATCTAATAAGATGATATCAGATTTTTATAAGCAAAGGGAAATGGCTCGTTGCAAAGAAACTACTGGAGGAAATTATTTTAGTAGCATTCGTGGGGCGAATTTTCTCTAACAATGGGAGGAGTGTTATGATGGAAGATTTATCAAGGTGTGTTGGTATTTCACTACTATGGTATGAATGTTCCATTCATGAAACTCAAGTTTCATGTATGACAGAAATTATTGCGTCAAGTTGATTTTGTATAAGAGTAAGTTTTGTCACAAGAAAACTTGTGCCGAAAATTATGCAAGTAGAATTCGAGGGCGAATTCTCTTGAACTCCAGGAGGAATTCTATGGCAGAAGACTTAATAGAAAGATTCAGAAACAACGTCACAGCCTATCATGACATTGGTGCTTACGTGAAGGACACTCTCGTGCAATTGCCCGCAACAACAGGTACACGATGGACTACTGAACACTCTCGTGCAATTGCCCGCAACAACGGTACACGATGGACTGCCAACGTCTAACACCTTCCATCGCTGCATTGGTGCTGCTTTTACCAAGTCGTGAGATGGTTCACGGCACGGAGGTTCACGGCATGGAGATTGCTTAGCGCTAGCAAATTCGTCGCATATAGGTCTCCGCCGGTTTCTATTAGTGTTCCTAGAATTGCTTGTCTTCTTTGTTAAGGCATCGTATTATGATGCTCAAAGAAGTATCCATGGCATTGGTCTTGTTATCGTGATGATGCATGTTTTTATCGTTTCTTTGGTCGAATCTTACCAAGAAACGATAATAATGGAATACTATGACTTGTGAGGAAAATGATAGTTTTTTCCCACCGGTTTTACAAACTATGGAAAGCCGGGGAAGTTTTACTCATAGAATTGACATTGTGAGTATAAAGAGTTACTTCTCTCTATTGTTCAAATGTTAAGTATTACCTCTTGTTTGGTATATGTGTCTCGTCCAAGAAGTATCGTCATCCTAGCGAAAAGAACTATTGGACAAAGGTCTATTATCGGGAGAAGGGTCAGGGAGTATCGACGTCAAAAGGCATGTATTCTTTTAAAATTAGTGAGCCTAAATTCTTCTTTAATAGTGTTCTTGAGAAACTTCCCTCCTGGACAACCTTAGCATATTGGTACCTATGCTATTCTCGCAATTCTAGCCGCCAAGGGACTTTCGTTGGTTCTCAACACGTAAATCGCGTAGTTTTGACAGCTAATAATAAATCGGTTGACAGAGTAATTACTAAGAACGAGGAAGCACACCCAAGTCGAGGAAAAAGGGGAGAGATCGCGTGTTCTCGTCATCCGGAATACTGCAACACAACAAATAAAACACTTTGCTAGATTGTACACTTTGTCAACAGAGATGTTTATGATCCGAATGATGTAACCTCAAGGAGCGTCAAACTCTTAAACGACCTTGAAGTTACAAAGCAAGAAGATTTATCGTCCTCAAAGGTCTCGTGCAAGTATTTGAAATCTTACCCAAGAAAAGGAAGTTTTCATTGTTCTCTGACTGTGGTATTACAACAAAACTTGTTCTGAAGTTCTATACGTTGTTGTTATGCTATCTTTTATAGAGAAGCACATTGGGAGTATGCTAAAGGAGGTGGTGAAGAAATGGACAAGCTGCAAGGTTTCTACAAGGTGGTGTTCAAGTCGCAAAGTTTCTACAAGGTTTTTCCGCTCATGCGACCATTATTTTCGCATTCGGAGATTGTTTCTAGCAGTCGGTAAAGTTGGGTTCTCTTATTTCCATGTCTTCGTTTATTGGGAGACTAATGGTGCAATCAAATGTGTCGGAATTTCACCAGTCGATCAAGAACGAGAAGAAGTTAATGTTAATTATCCTCTCAATTATGTTACCAACTTGTAGTCTTGAAGATGCATGTTCGGTTTACATTTACATGTTGAATTTCGAGGAGTGTTTGCGAAGGACGATACTACGTTGTTTATCATCTCGCAAAAAGAGTAGCGAGGAGAAGCTGGTAGAGCTGTTCGTTGATGTGAACTTTCGGAGAAGTAGTTTTGATATACTTTTTGAGATGTTCATTCTTCATAACTCAAAAGACATGCGGAAGGAGTTGCTACACTATCTCGGCATCACAAATTTTGCAAGACAATGTGTGTTAATGACTCCGCTCTTGCAGAAAAGCTTCATCCGAACAAATGATGAAAGTTCATTGTCTCATGTGCTTTATGGGTTTTGTTTTTGATCGAGGAAGGTCAAAACAAAAGATGGAAGTGACTGATTTCACATTAGCAAGGGTGAATCGAACCAACATTCGAAGTATCTCACTGCGGCGAAACAAGAAAGCATAATTCCAGTCCATCTTGTTGGTTACCACAAAGAAGAGCTACAGTTTTCTGCTACAACCGTGGTTAAAATTAGTGATTATTCACTTAGAGAGTTTGGTCACCTTTTGGCTAGAACATCCTGTTGCAGTCTAAGTAACTCATCACCTGTTGATGTTCTAAAGGTACTAGATGGAAGGGAACGATTAGTGATCAGCGGGATTCACAAGCCGGGTAAGCTAACTTTTCTGGTTGTAACCGTAGTCGGGTTCTTGGCAAGCACACAAGGGCGACAACTTCTTCTAATCAATGGTATAAGGGATTACAAGGAAACTCAAGTAGAAATTTGTTGCTTGCTTATCGTGGTTCTACGACTAACTCGGACCAGAGATTAGCACGTGTCAAGTATCGAAGTGACGTGATGGAATCATTACTTGTTATTGGCGTACCTAAATCGGGAATCGAAATGAAGATTTGGGTTTCGTATTTGATCGTGGGAAAGCAGCTAGGATATCTTATGAGAAACTTCAAGGAGAACAAGATGTGGTGTTCTTTAAGGATGTACCTAGTTTTGTTTTCGATCGCGGAAAGGCGAAGTGACATTACTGATTTATGCACAATTTATAAAGCATCTCATCGGAGTTGAGATTTCTTTCAACCCGGGGTGGTTGATGCAGGGCATATTCTGATTAGTCATGAGCATTCTCTATTTAGGACGTTTGCTAGTTTATCTCTTAAGAAAGGGCGTTTATGTCCGTTAGTCTAGGGTTTTCTCTCTTTAGGTTTTATTTACTAGTATAAATAGGTTATTAGGCCGTCTCTTAGAAGGCAGACTTTATTATTGTTTTTATGAAAATAATCTTTAGATTATCAATGAGTAATTTGGCTTCTAGCCCTAGACTCAATTTATCAACGTCTTGTTGATTTTCTATCGTTCTATTCTTCAAGTTTTCTGTCTATTGTTAGTTTATGCCCTATGTTGCTAGTCTAACTTCATCAGTAATACTTGTACGTCTCAACATTCCTAGACTTACTAGTCTAACATAAACGAAGTTGACTCTAGTATTTTATCAAGCGACTCTAGATGAGTTTTGATACTAAATTATGACAACCAAACTTGACATACCAACGGTTGGTGGGTTCAACCGAGCTATGCGCTAACAAAGAGCATTCTCCAAATCATTGAAATTTTTAGTGAAGCCTTTAAACAGTTGAGAAATCAGGTGTTTTTTTCAGCAAGATAGTCCATCCAAAACATCAAAGAATCATATCTAAATTTCTGAAAATCAAGAAAATTGACCTAAAATATTCCTATTTAGGTGCCCCTCTATTCATAAACAAATCAAAAATAAAAGTCTTTGAAGGAATAATTATAAAGATGGAACATAAGCCCCAAGGTTGGAAAGGGAAAGTAATAAATCAACCCAGTACGATGATACTAAATAATTCACTGTTGGATAATATGGCAAACTATCTAATGGGTTGCTTCATATTGCCAAAGAAAATAACCAATAAAATAGATGGTATCTAGAGATATTTCTGGTGGGGTAATGAAACCAACTCAAAAGGGTATTGCCCTAGATCTTATTCCTGCCTTTGTAAACCCATTAAAAGGAGGCTTAGGTTTTAAGAATGCCCATAAGAAGAATATGGCTCTAATCGCTAAATTACAACTCTCTTTGGGCTTCTCAGCTCAAACCAAAATACTTCAAGAAAGGCTCATCCTTTAGAGAAAAATCTCCAGCTTCTAGTTCTTGGTTATGGAAATGTCTAAGTAAAGGGATTACGGTGGTAACACAGTATAACATATGGAAAGTAGGTGATGGAACAACTATAAACAACATTTGGGAAGACAACTAGGTACCAGACCTAGGGACTGAAAAGGCGAGGGTACCCAAATATACCTCAAGCTAAAACTTTTCCTACCTATAAGTCCTTTCTGCGAAAGTGATTGTCTATGGACTGAGTTGAGACAATGCAACTAATCGGTTCACACTTCGTGTGATCGTCTATGGATACGAGATCGAGACAATACAACGACGAAGTATGTTTAATTGATAAAAAGGTTCGGACTTAACCAAACACAATAGGATTCACTTATCAAGTAAATAGGAATTAACGTTTGTGTGATTTACTTTAAATTATAATAAAGATAATTATAATTGCGGAAAATAAAAGTAAATGACACATCAAGATTTTGTTAACGAGGAAAATCGCAAATGCAGATAAAACCCCGGGACCTTGTCTAGAATTGAATACTCTCAAGATTAAGACGCTACACAAAATTACACCTAACTTCGTATAGTTGAGACCAAGCAACTAAACCTATAGTTCACCTAGTTCCGTATGTATCCCCACGCCTCCGACCTATGAATAAGTCACGTACTTGGAACAATTCCTTTGGTTCATATTCCAAACAGTAAAGGAACAACAAATCTGTTCGGTATCAACTCTCTTCAACCAAGTGATATGAGTCGGACAAAGGCTCTTCTGTTTATCTTAACATAAACTCCTTCGTCAGGTCCTTAGATCTATATTATGTTCAATTACCGAAGTAATCGTTTAAGATTTAGCCAACAACACTCTTAATCCAAAGAATTGTGTTGATGCCGATCTACTCAATTAATCAATCCAATCTATCACAAGGATAAACCGATTATTAATTGGATCCTCTTTTACCGAAACAAGTATTATGCACACCAAAGATTATGAACCCACAAATCAGAAATCTTCAATATCTTCTTTGTCTTCAAATCTTCTTAGATCTTCAATAAACACCTGCACACAATCACTTGAATTTCTTGTGATCAATCACGCACAGAACGGAGTCTGTTAACAATGGATTATCACAAGATCGTTTTTAGAACTAACAACACTCTAAAGATCACCGTCGAAAATCTGAACTAGTTTGAGTGAATCTTATATCAGAAGAGAAGATTCTAAAGTATAAACAAACTAGGTGCAATCAAAGTTCAACCACCGTTAGTCAATTAAATCAATGAAAACAAAAGATAAACCGCAATTATCTAGTTTCTCGCCAACGGTACTAATAGAGCTTCTCAATCCCAAAGAAGACTTTAAACTGAGCGTCCGTAAGAGATTTCGCCTAATTAGGTTACTCTCCTCTCTCGAATAGGCGGCTTCACCAAAGAGCAGACAACAAGAGGTAGTTTGTCACATGAAGGATTAGTTTGCTAGAAAGGCAAACTTCAAGTATTTATAGACAAGGAAGTTTGGACACCAAGGAATTTCCAAAACCGAAAATATTCTCAAGATATTCATTAAAGCACAAATTCGGTTTCCATAATTCCTGGAATGCTCTTTCCAAAAATAATGATCGAAATCTCTCAGAAAATCTCTAATTAGTAAATGCACATTACTAATTCTTATTTTCCTAAAAATGAAGTTACTTACCTTAATTAAAAGATTCTTAACTTATTTATGTTTTGATACTGGGATTCTCTTCCCTTAGCTATTAAGGAATAACTTTGAACAATTAAATAATAAACATTCATAACACGTGTTCAAAGTATGTCGACATCCTTACTTTGTAAGTTCTCTTTCACACTTACAACCTTGAAACCGATTTGCCACACTTCCAAACAAGTTTAGAATTGGTTCATCTGACTTTCAAGAACTATGCGATTGATCAAATAACATTCAATCACAAATCATGGGTTTCACGGTTCTACCAAAACAAGTTTCGGTTCTACATTCCATGTGAGTACTGTGCATAGTCACACTAACTTTCCAAAATTAGGTTGACTAGGTACTAGAATCGGTTTTCCACATATATATGGTATCTAACTTATATGTGTTGCACATGTCCATAGGATCGGTTCCCCTTTGCCTAAAAACGTGTTGCACATGTCCATAGGATCGGTTCCCCTTTCTGCTATAAACCTTGCTGCACCTCATACAAGGATCGGTTCCCCTTTGTGATGTATTACACCTCTTACTAGCATCGGTTCCCCTTTCCCATATTTGGTCAGACATAAAATCGCAAACCCGATCATACCATCTCAGGTGATTACTTAAGATCGGTTTTACTAATAAAAGTTATACCAATACATAAGTCAGGCCTTTGTGAATAGATTTACCTAGAATACAACAAGTCATGAGCGGTTATGCTAAATCACACATATTGGATGCTCACAAGATATGCAATGAATAACAATCCCAATAACGCCTGGCGATTTCCTTTTCGATTCACAAACAAGTTTATGAACTTACTTCCTTAGAACACATGTAAAACATTGTTCCCTAGGATGAAATACTCACCTCATACCCATACATAATCACAATAGCATTCAAATGATTATGGCGATGTATTATCTACAAAGTTTAATGGTTAAGCAATAAACCTCGTATTGTATTCCTTAATACTATGTCTATCTAGAGTTCAAATATGCTTCGCAGTTTTGTTTTCAATATGCACGACTTGAAAGATACGTTAGGAATGAAACAGTTCAAGTTAAATATCACGAATCTCAAGTGAAAGGATGATTGTTGTCGTTGTGGCTCCTTGCTTCTTCACATCTTCAAGTCTTCGCAATACTTGTAAAGTCTCATTATCCTAATACTTTCAAGCTAACCTATACGAAGTTGACTCTAGTACATAATCAAGCGACTCTTAACATGAGTTTTGATTCACTAAAATATGACAACCAAACTTGACATACCAACGCTTGGTGGGTTCAACCGAGCTATGCTTTAACAGGGACAAACCTTAGTCATTTCAGAAACAACAACAACACACATCTAACACTTGTGATAAATCTCATAGATCGAATAAAAAAAATTGGAACTCAACATTAATCTACTCGAATTTTGCCCCCAACATTGCAGAAAACATTTGCAGGATCATATTAACACAACACATACATACAAATAATAAACCAGATAAATTAAGATGACTGCTAGCTCCCTCTGAATAATTTACTTTCAAATCTTTGTATTGAAAACTGAATGAGCGTACATAAAATACAAACAACCTAAACATGCCATATTTTTTCTGGGAGAAACTCTAGAAACTGAATCTACCACAAAGAATAAAACTTTTTGCTTGGAAATGTCTTCAGAATGCAGTGTCAACTAATGCTAAACTAGTCAAATTTATGAGAGAGATTTTTCCGAAATGCCCCTTAGGCTCTGATTCTGATGAAACTATTGAACATCTCCTATTTCATTGCAACTCTGCAAAATCTGTTTGGGGCTCAAACCCCAATCATGTCCAACTGAATTTTAACATTACTGTTACCTTCTTAGACATTTGCAGAACCTGGTTATAGAAACCAAGTGTAGATATCCCCCTTGAGATAATCCTGACAACAAAATGGTTTATTTGGAAGAAAAAAAATGTAATTGGGTCTTTGAAAAGAAACATAAAACAATACCTCAATTAGCTCTAGAAATTCAGAGACATTTGAACTACTGGCATATAGTACATCAGGATAACAATCATGTTCAGGGAAAAGAATACTCGAAACTACCAGTCTCTTCTCAGGTAAAAATCAATATGGACGCAACATGAATTTCAATATCTGACCATGCAGATATCTCTGTAATTACTAGAAATGATACAGGTGATTTCGAACAGGGAAGAGCGGGACCCATCTCAGCTTCATCTCTAGAAGAAGCGGAAGCAATTAGTTTATTGCAGGCAACATAATGTGCAAAGGAGCTGAACCTCCCTACCTTCAGCATAGTAGGAGAGTGTAGGAATCTTTTTGGTTATCTGAATGGGAACCCTTCTCCCATCTCTTGGCAAAACCAAGCCATTATGGATAAAGTCAAGCAAGAAACTAGTTTTTGTTCAAATTTCTTAGGGTTTTTTTTTGTTCCTAGATCAGCAAACAATGTAGCAGATGTATTAGCTAAAAAGGCAAGATTGTTCCAAGATTTTTTAAATTGGGAGAACTCTCCACCAATTTGTATTGTTAAGGCCTTAAAAGTAGATAAATCTAATGCCTGGAATCTGATTTCCTCGACAATAGATGGCTCTACTTCTTTTGTACCACGGGTTTCTAACACCCTAAATTAGTCTTTCTCAATGAAACCAATTTGCAAAAAAAAAAAAAAAAAAAAAAAAAAAAAAATCCTTACTATTAAAACTAAAATTAAATTTATTGAATTTGAATTCTACATTCTGAGATACTTTATATCAACTCATTCCTCTTAGTTGTGTTTTTGATTAATTCATAATATTCAAAATTGAAACTTTTAGATCGGCTGACATGAATATCCATATAAGCCGATTCTGAACAATCGACTGATATGCAAATACACATATGCTGATTATTTTTTGATATTCTTTGTGGTTGATGGGCGTCAATCCAGACTCAGTAAATGTGGACATTCATATAGACTCATTCTGGTTAAAGAAAATGCTAATTTTTCTACGTGTTTTATAGGCTATAATTAATCGTCCAATGTAAACCTCTATGTACGTCAATTGTTGCAATCTGTTTATAAAAAAACATCCACATCCGCTGATTGTTATAACCAGACTTTACGTAAATAAATGCCACAATCGGTTTGTAGATACAATCCACATCTATCGATTGTTGCAGCCGACCTATTGATAAATAAACATTAACCCAAAATCAGCCTACGAGATCATGAACGTCCACCGATTCTAGTTTGATGTTCTTATAAAAATTCAATTTTTTTCATGTATTGAGGATTAATGAACACTAGTTAATATCCCATTTAACACGATTTTTTACTATTAAACAACCGAATTAACACTAATTAATTAAGGACAAATTAGCTATCAACAAAAAAAGTTGGATACTAAAAAAAAAAGGTTGGATATAGGGTTTTTGAATACTTCAAAATATCTCGTTTTGTTTTCAGAGATAGGCTTCAAATTAGCTAAGTAAATCATGCATCAATAGATGTGAAGTTGTGAAACTGAAACTCCATATCAATAGATTGTCTATCATGAGTATTGTTTTTCATCCTACCAAAAATTATAGGCTAAAGTGAAGGAGAAGAGATCAATTATGAGAGGGGAGCTCTTATTCATATATGTGTTTGCCAGGTATCACCATGGCCTTCGAATGAGAGTTTGTGGAAAGCTGGTTTTTGGGGTTAGCCATTTTTTGGCCTATGAAATATTATATTATAGATAATGTGACATAGGAATTACCATATGGTACAAAAATCCTTGAACCAGTGACCCCGGTGGAACCAATTAACCTACCTAGCTCCAGTAATTTCATCGGTTCGATGGTTAGCCCGATTTTAAAAACATTAATCCTAGATGTCATGCTATTTTAAGACCTTGACACGTTGCCTTGGAAGTGCTCTCTAAGTGTCAACGGTTGTTCCCAATCCTGATCATGTTTTGAAAATATTATCGAAACGTGACCTTTTTATTTTTATTTTTGTAACTTGGCATAGGCCCGGCCCTCCCCCTTGAAGCCGAAGCCACTGAGCCTACTCCCCTGAGTTGACCAAGCCCATTTCCCACGATAATGTTATAAGTAAGTATTTAACTAAGTTCATGAGATCTCCAAACTCTTGAGCCTCTTGAGTGGAGACTCGATCCGCGTTATAAGTAAGTAAGTAAGTATTTAACTAAGTTCATGAGATCTCCAAACTCTTGAGCCTCTTGAGCGGAGACTCGATATGCTGACCTCCTACTTGAGAGTCAAGCCCCTGGCCAACAGGGCTGACCACCGATGGTTAAGAACAAACAATATTTCAATAACATTTTACATCTTTAAGACAACATTATCCTTGAAATTACAAAAATACCACAGAGTTAAACACAATAATACCCTTGCTGGAAATGAAAAATACGAGGACGGTTTTTTCATTTGAAAAGATAGAATTCTCGCGCTTACAAATAGCCAATTTTCTTGGAAAAATCTTTATTTGAATTTCGAAAGTAACAAACACAAGTAAGAGAGAGAGAGTGGGGAAAATGGGGAAAAGAAAGACTAGAGATGATTCGATTTGTTTACAAATTGGAAAAACAATATGTTCAGAGATTGGAAAAAGATTGAGAAGTTATAAATCAATTCATTCATGTACTTCTCCTCAATTAAGTTTACTTTATCGACATCCAGATTTCATATGGTATGTCTCTTTCTTTTCTCCATGTATTTGTACGATCGATATGTATCTCAAGTTTAAATTATCTCTGATCTATAATTTGACGTGATTGATTTCAGTATTTTCGAGTTCAAAATTACGGAAAATTATTTACACTTTGATTTTTAATTTGTTTGAATCTGGATCAGTTGCAAGTTTAATTTAAATTCTTTTTAGTTAATCTGGATGACGAGCTTGGTTCAATGAAAAACTAGTAGATTGATTAGTTTGTTTGAATGTTTTGAGTTTCTGTTCCGATTGTTGAAGTGTTATACGAAAATTTCTGAACCATATTTCTAGAACTAGTTGGAGCTTCGACCAAGTCTCAGAAAAACTTTGGAATCAGACTTTTCACACATCCACTGTTCATGTTTTACATGATTAAGCTTAATTTAGTTTTTGATTTTTCATATTACTCTGATTTCATTGAATTTTAATAGATACACTTTTGTTCAATTTGAAGGTATCTTAAGCATTAAACGTATTTATCATTTAACTGAAATTTTAGTTTCACTGGATTTTGAAAAAGTTTCGCCAAATCTGAATTTAACCTTCCATCTTAAGTGTTCTCGGTTAATTTCTTCTTCGATGATCCCTCTTCTATCGGATCTATTGAACTTCTTTGGTCATCACTGTTTCAATCTCTCATTAACTCTATTGTTCGATTTCTTAACAGGTTTAAAGAGGATATTTGGACCGAGATAGCGAAGTATTTAGGCGGGAAATGCTTGGTGATGCTTGGATCATATTATCATTGGTTCCGTCGCCTAATTTTGAGAGAAGACAATATATGGAAATTTGTTTGTGTGCGTGATATTCACGTTCCTTGGTTTCGCCAACAAGTATCTTTTAAATAGATTCAACTCTACGCTTCAGTATTTTGTAAAATTGATTCACATTCGCATAATTTCCCGAAACATCAAAGTTGTAATTTAATCAAAATCCTAGAGAGAGAGATTATAATGATCTCTGTTGTTTTGGTTTTGTCCATCTAAGATGTGAGTCATTCATATATGTTCACGCAACAAGAGAAGCACATTGGTAACTAAAAATTTAGGGATGTCAAGTACTTGCTATGATCTTGACAATACAGTGAGAATACAGAGTAGTAGCAGAAGAAGATAAGAGAGTTTGGTAACCTCTACACTCGATGAGCGCAACCTCAATTTTATTTTCTAATTCAATACCTCCCTCTTACAACAGCTTGAGATTTTAAGGCAACACACACCCTAAGGTTTAAACCCTAGCAAAGTGATATATCTCCCACGTTAAAACGAAAGTTAATTAACTACAACAAGATTAATTAGGCGCCAAGAAAGTTTAACTGACAGATTCCTACTACACCCAAAGTTTTGATAGGGGCTGTCATGGTTGGGACATGACAAATACCCTCCGCTTCCGACAATCTTTGTCCTCAAAGATTAAATTTAGGTAAATGTGCCTAGGCATTAACAATATCCTCCCAAGTAGCGTCATACGGTGTAGTATGGGATCATTGGATGAGAACTTGTGGTACCAATCCACCTTGACGATAGTCTTGGCGAAAATCTAAGGCAACAATTGTAACCAACACAATTTCACCGTCTTCATCAGTTTAAGGCAAGGTGGGGACTATAGTTACAGCTGCTCCAATCTTTTTCTTTAGTTGGGACACATGGAACACATGGTGAATCTTTGATGTAGCAGGGAGGGCCAATATGTATGCAACTTGTCCAATATTCTATTACCTGGAATGGTCCATAGTACCTTGCTGAAAGCTTAAAGTTGCTTCTAACTACCATTAAGGATTGCCTGTATGGATGCAATTTGAGAAAAACTTGGTCACCCACTACAAATGACCTATCATATCTCTTCTTATCAGCAAAAAGCTTCATCCTCTCTTGAGATTTGTGAAGAGATTCTTTAAGAATATCCAACATTGCATCTCCGTCCTTCAAGTAACTCTCAACAGCAGCAACTGAAGAAGTAACCTCCACAGGAAAAGCCAGATGTGGAGGTGTGTATCCATATAAAGCAGTGAAAGGAGTCATCTTCAAACTTGATTGGTAATTAGTATTATACCACCATTCTGTAAGGGAAAACCACATGCTCCAATTTTTTGGTTTATACCCAGACATGCATCTTAAATAACTCTCCAAGCAAGCATTGATTCTCTCAGTTTGACCATCAGTCTGTGGATGGTAGGCAGTGCTCATATTTAATCTTATGCCTAAGGATATGAAGAGCTCTTTCCAGAATGCACTTGTGAAGACTTTGTCTCTGTCAGAGACAATTGAAGCTGGTAGTCCATGAAGCTTGAAGATGTTGTGTAAAAATTCTTGAGCCATAGTGAGATCAGTGTAAGGATGAGTTAATGCAATGAAATTTGCATACTTGGTAAGTCTGTCAACAATGACCATGATAACATCCTTCTTGTTGGATTTTGGCAGTCCTTCAATAAAATCCATAGAGATATGTTGCCAAGCCTGAGAAGGAATTGGTAGGGGTTGTAAAAGTCGAGTTGGGTGTACATGTTCAGATTTACTTCTTTGGCAAGTGTCAAAATGGCTGGCAAATAATGTAGTGTCCCTCTTGAGGCCTTTCCAATAGAAGTTGCTTTTGGCCCTTTGATAACTTCCTTGAATACCTGAGTGACCCCCCACATCAGAGGAATGGATGGATTCTAATAATTTGTTTCTCAACTGATTGCATTCTTCCATATAAATCCTCTCTTTATATCTGATGACACCTTCTAAGTAAGTGTAGTGAGGAATAAAGTTAGGATTGAGTAGAAGTGGGGGTATCATGGCCAGATCTGCTGGGTCTTGCTCATAACTGTTGATGACTTCTTGTGCCCACATTGGGCTTGAAATTGCCACAAAATTGCAGCTAGCAGAGGTAGCCTCAGAGTGAAGTCTTGATAGTGCATCAGCAGCTTTGTTGTCACAACCTTTCTTGTTATGTATAGAGTAATCAAAGCCCAATAATTTCATCAACTATCTTTGTTGTAAGACAATAGTAATCTTCTGATCCATGAAGTACTTAATGCTTTGTTGATCAGTGTGTATGAAGAAATGATGACCTAGTAGATAATGTCTCCATTTGGTCACTGCCATAACCACTGCTAAGAGCTCTTTTTCATATGTGGATAATCCTAAATTCTTGGGCCCAAGAGGCTTGCTGAAAAATGTTATGGACCTACCCTCTTGCATTAAAACTGATCCAACACCATCTGTACAAGCATCAGATTCTACTACAAATGGCTTCGAGAAATCAGGTAAAGCCAAAACAGGTGTAGTGCACATAGTAGTTTTAAGAGTGTTAAAAGCTTCAAGTGCTAAAGGAGACCAATGGAATGCATTCTTTTTTAATAAGTCAGTAAGATGCTTGCATATTGTCATATATCCTCTCACAAATTTTCTATAATATCCAGTGAGGCCCAAGAATCCCCTCAATTGCTTCAAATTGGTGGGAACTGGCCATTCTTGCATGTATTGAATCTTTTCAGGGTCAGCTGCTACTCCTTGTGCAGTAATGATGTGACCCAAGTATTGTAAAGATGGTTGAGCAAAAGCGCACTTTGAAAAATTAGCAAAAAGTTGGTGTTGAATGTGATCTTTGAGGTTAGCACTATAGACTAAGATGTCATCAAAGAAAACAAGAACAAACTTCCTGAGATAAGGACCAAAAACATAATTCATTAATGCTTGAAATGTGGCTGGTGCATTAGTTAGACCAAATGGCATGACTTTGAATTCAAAATGACCATGATGTGTCCTAAATACAGTTTTGTGAATGTCTGGAATATGCACTCTAATTTGATAATAACCTGATCTGAGGTCTAGTTTAGCGAAAATGATGGCTCCATTCAATTCATCTAGTAACTCATCAATAATGGGGATAGGAAACTTATCTTTGATAGTAATGTCATTGAGATTTATGTAATCTACACAGAACCTCCAAGTATTATCTTTCTTCTTAACTAGAAGTATAGGAGAAGCAAATGGACTCTGACTCTCTTGAATGATACCAGTCTGTAACATTTCTTGGACCAAAGATTCCACCACATATTTGTGAATATAAGGGCCTTTGTATGTCCTTAATGTGACTGGCTGAGCATGTGGCTTGATCTGAATTTTATGATCTAAACTTCTCTGAGGTGGTAATTGGGTGGGTTCTGAATACACATCTTTGAAATCTTCAAGAAGTTGTAGCCTTCAGGAGGGATTGGAGATTGCATGGGAGTGGCAGAGATGTGAAAGAATTGACCAACCACATCAGGTGCGTTCTTTTTGAGAAATCTATTCATTGCAATACCACTCATCATCATGAGTGAGGGTTTTGAAGTGGTTCCTTGTAGTGTAATCAGCTGGCTATGATGGATAAAGGAAATGGAAAGCTTTGCTAGATTAAAGGTTACATCACCCAAAGTGTTGAGCCAATCTGCTCCTAAGACTACATCACATCCACCCAAAGGAAGTTGTCTTAAGTCCCCAACAAAATCATATCCCTGCATTTGCCACTGTAAGTTTTGGCACACTCCAGTGCAAGTAGTTCTAGCACCATTTGTGACTGTAACTAGCATATGAGCCGTGGGTTGGACTGCACAAGATAATTGGCTCGCAAGAGCTGAGTCAATGAAGCTATGTGTTCTTCCAGTATCCACCAAAATAGTAACAACATGTTTCTTAATAAATCCTGGAATACGTATAGTATCAGCACTCATTGTGCCTGTAAGAGCATGAAGTGATATATCCATATCTGACTCAACCAAGGAATCAGCACTGTCTTGAGTGGGTACTTGTTGCGGAGAATCTTCAACTTCTTCAACAATGACCATAAATAGGTGTTGTGGCTTGCATCTGTGACCATGTGTATAAGTTTCATCACAATTATAGCGGAGACCTTGAGCTCTTATCTTGTCATGTTTCTCTCTAGATAAACGACGAATAGTTGGTGGAACATACAAAGATTTAGTAGGTTGAGTGGTGGGTGGAGGGGTAGGAGGAAGAGGTTTGTGTGTAGTTTGGGTGGGTGAGATGGTATTTGTCTTTTGGAAATTAGGTGAAAATATGTTGAAATATGTGGTAGTAGTGGGTTGTTTATAAGCTAGAGGGGCTGTTGGTGTTGTTGAATGGCAATAACACTTTCTTGTAAACGTGCTAGATAGAAAGCCTAAGATAAGGTGGTGGGTTTATGCATATCAACTGAGTGTTTGATGACATCTTTCAACCCACTCAAAAAACTCATAACAAAATAGTCCTCTTTGAGGGATGGATTATTCTGAAGCATTAAAGCCTTTAGTTGTTCAAGTTTTTCAAAATATTCTTCAACATAATTTATTTGTGAAAGTTTATTGAAACACCCTACGAAATTTTCATTAGCTAAATCTTCGAATCTTTCACAGATAGAAGTAGAAAATTCAAACCAATGTATAGTTTGTTTACCAGTCTGGAAATCTTGAAACTAAGATTCAGCTTTTCCATCCAGGTGAATGGAAGCTCAGTTTGTTTATGTTCTTGCACACCCTTCAAATGAAAATAACGTTCACACTTACGAATACAGTTGCGAGGATTATCACCATTAAATTTAGGAAAATCTATTTTGGTGTTTTGTTGAAATCTTGGTGGTTATCAGCTTCAAAGAGAGGTGGATTGGTAGAAGATTCACCAGATTGAGGTATAACAGGATTAGATCTGAGAAGGTGAGCCATAAGTGTAGTGAACTGAGCTTTAGATTCTTGTGCCAGAGTATAATTGTGGTCATTGATTCCTGTTGTTTTTTCTCTGCTTCAGCACAAGTTGTATTTTCTTTAATCTATAGATCCGTGGGTTGTTTGATCATAAAGGACAGCTCTTTTGTTGTGTGGTCAACATCCTTGATTGTAGCACCTCCGGTCATTGTAAGGATGATGAAGAATCTACTTGGTGATACCAAATGTCAAGTACTTGCTACGATCTTGACAACATAGTGAGAATACAGAGTAGTAGCAGAAGAAGATAAGAGAGTTTGGTAACCTCTACACTCGATGAGCGCAACCTCAATTTTATTTTCTCATTCAATGCCTCTCTCTTACAACAACTTGGAAATTTAAGGCAACACAAACTCTAAGGTATAAACCCTAGCAAAAGATAGCCCTACACGTGGATATATCTCCCACGTTAAAACTAAAAGCTAGTTTAACTAAAACCAGATTAATTAGGCGCCAAGAAAGTTTAACTGACAGATTCCTACACTACTCAAAGTTTTGATAGGGGCTATCATGGTTTGGACATGACAATCTTCAAGTTCCTTGGTTTCACCAACAAGTCTCTTTTAAATGGATCCAACTCTACGCTTCAGCATTTTGTAATACTGATTCAACTTCGCATAATTTCCCGAAATATCAAAGCTATAATTTAATCAAAATCCTAGAGAGAGAGAGATTATACTGATCTATGTTGTTGTGGTTTTGTCTATCTCAGATGTGAGTCATTCATATATGTTCAGGCAACAAGAGAAGCACATTGGTAACTAAAAATTACTCACTCCTCCGGCTTCCATAATAAGAGCTTACTTGAAGTACTAGCAAATATCAGCAACTAGGATTTTGGATATTTTTGAAAAGCTTTCAGTAAGGATACAGTTATCCAGTTATTTTAATACTATCCATTTTGATAGTGTGACCTAGAAGGTTTAACATCCAGAGAGTTTCGGATATACACTTTTTCATTTTGTCATTGCTGAGTTAAAATTGTTGAATGAGTTAGCTTGGATGATCGATGCTTTCTTCTTCGACTCATCGGCTGGACTCCCGACTGAGAAACTACCTTTGCTTCCAAGACTTCCAAGAGGAGAGTCTGTAGAGAAAATGTTGCAGAAAACTGGTTCTTGCATCTTAAATAATATTAAAACTAGTATCTGGATACCAAGTAACCTTTCTTCTCGGTTTTTACATATTTACTCTTGTTTGATCAGAGAATATTTGAAATTTCATTTCATGTAATCAATGGCTGTATCTCATCCTTTTTCTATTTTCAGACCTTCAGCTGGTTCGCTGTCCTGTTTGCAACTTAGACCCATGTGAAGGTGTGACATAACAAGGGAAAGATGAACTTCACAAATGCCTCTTTATAAAGTTGACATAAACTTATCACCGCTTATGGTTTTATCACTTTGAACTGTCAACTATTTAATGACTAGAGGGATATCTCATTCATCGAGTTTCATCAATTTTTGTAATGGGTCTTCAATCATCATTTTTTTGATGTGTTTACAGGGACAATGCAGACACTAGATGCAAGGCACCTGGAGCTGTTTTTAACCGAGGGATACAAAAGTGGGAGCTGGGACTACAAAGAGATTGGATCTTATCAAATCAGGACCCGGCAACTGCAAGTAACATCAAACCTGCTAGTATCAGCTAACTGAAACTATATATTAGACTTCTTCAACCATGCATTCAAACTGAACCAAAACTTGTACCACCAGTCCCAAATTTGATTCCACCTGTGGAATACGAACTGGAACTATTAACATTATAACCAGTTCCAGTTGCAAACCTTAATACCTAAGAAAACTGATACTTAGAATAGTCAGAAAGGACTAGCTTAAAAATAAGCCATTTTACATTTATATGCATTTATATACTAATCCATTATCTAAGAAAGAAACATCAAAATCCCATAACAAATAACAGAATGTGAACCATTTGTCTGAGAACCAGAACTGAAACAAGGGCTGGAGTAGTATCTAGCTCCACGAAACTTCAGTAACCAAACCTAGAGTACTCTATTGACAGCAGTAGACTAATAGCCAGCACTTCACTACTGAGGATCGCATCCTATTTTGAGTTATACACAGGCATCAAGTCTCTCCAACTTTTCTATATGATATGCAAAAGAAGAAAAAAGAAAGCATTATTGTATTACCCCTCAAGTGAAAAAGTACTTTTTCAGTCATTTATTTACTTGGACACAATCTTTTGAATTTGATGGAGCACAAGTGTTAGATTTGAAGAAATGGGCAGCAAAACCTGGCAACCAAAGGCTCAAGTTGCTTGTCATGGAGTAGCTGTCAACACCAATCTTCAGCAACGGTAAACACAGAGCTCCTTAAGCACTACCTACTTATGCAGTAGCATAATATAGCTCTAATCACCATCCCCCACATTTATCATCAGCATGAGTTGCCAAACGGGTAACCGTCATTATTTACCTAAATGTAAAACTTAACTGTCGAGATATATAATCTAACTAGTTTTTTCTTTATCTGAATGTTTAACTTTTTATAACTTAGTACTGGGTTTCATTGCAGGACTTCATGTTAGATACCATGCAATGAGAGCTGGAGAGAAGATGATAGTGAAGTTGTTTCCATTAGAATCTCTCAACAACTCCTTTAGTTCCTATAGCTCCAGATTATACTCGTCAGTCCCTCAAAAAGCAAGCAGAATATTTCATATTAACTCTATATTTTCAGATCTATTCACACACATCACACATACAGATAGCATCAATTCCATTTGTTGGAGGATAACAGAAGTATTCATTAAATGAAAACTTACATAAATAATACCTATATGCAAGTAGTTAAATCGTGTACTCAGATCAGAGATCAATATTTCAATTTCAGTCTATTATCTGTTCTTCATTTTATTGTTAAGATTCCAAGATATTCCATCTTTTATAATACTTTTGGTAATACAAAAAACTTTGTTATGGAAGCTTCGGGAGGAGAGAATTGTACGACCAACATACCTACAGTTTACGCCTCTTGTCTTCAAACAAAATGATCAGAAGATCCCACCCAACTGAACAAAATGATCAGAAGATCCCTCCCAACTGCCAAACAACAACATTCAGTAAACACAAAAAAAATAAAATAAAAATCATAATCGTTCTTCCAATAAACAACAAAACAAAAAACATACTTGACAAGACAAGTTCAAATTGTTTCCGAATTCAGTCATGATTCTGAATATATCAGTGCGGGAAAGAAATCTAAGAATAGGGTTAACAAAGGATTTACTAAACGACAGTTATGCATGAACAGCCATCTAATGTAGCAGAAATATGGATATCATAATAGTTAATGTAATGTACGCAAGCAAATGAACGAGAAGAAAAGAGTTATAACAAGACTGAAGCAAATGCTGTAACTGAAAACATCAAATCGGAACTTCACATACCAAAATAGCTTCCATCTCTTTGTCCGTAATTGGTGTTCGTTTTGGCTGCTCAGAAGCTTTCCCTCCAACTGAGGAGTTGGTAGAAGACATAGAAAACAATGTCTTAGGAGCTTCAACAGGTTTCGATACTGCTTGAGTCTCTGTTGCAGAACCTATTTATTAAACATGTTAGGTTCAGAAATTGCAATACTCCAATAGTCTTATAAACATATTGCAAGTACTGCATCCATTCATATCTCTAGATAGTGCAGAAAAAAAGAAGGTTATATACCCTGTCACCTATGAAAATGTACTTCAACATTGTTTGGTATGGTGATTAAGCTTCATAAAATAAAAGCTGTACAGGAAAGTGGCACTTAACATAAACACAGTGTTTGATAACCGATAGAAATGAAACTAACGTGAATAACACCATATGTTTCATTTTTCGTGCGTCAAATATGTTTGACAGGAAAAAGTTTAGGAACTAAAATTAGATAGAATGCCAAGTTTCTAAGACTGTCAATGACTATTAACCTTCAAGCAATTCCCAATTAAATTCTACAGAGTTTAGTGATACTATTCTCTCCAATGAGCATAATATGTGATCCAGACAATAGGATAAATCCTATTTTGAGATAATCGACGACTACAGAATTGCCCGAACAACAACTACTCAATGTGACATTGCAATTGAGAAACCCCAAGATAATATATGTAACCTATCTGATATTGCACTGCAACTAAGTTATACCGGTTATTCAGAAACAAGCATCCATGTTTACTCACTAAGATGATACATAAAACCAAAACCAAAATCCTTCTTTAAATTATTAATTATCTCATCATAGTAGCTAAAGAATAGAAAGCTCTCAATCGTAAACTCATGTTGATTATTAGTGTCAAATCTCGTGTACTCTACACAAACACGCATTTAGATACAGTTTTTTTTTATGATAATCAAGTCTCTATCTCTATCTCTCTTCAACAAAGGCCATACAATTGGAGAACACTTAAGATGGTTTCCCTTCATTTGTGCTCCATCCCACCTCGGTCTGTTTCTACGTCCATATTCTAGATCATACAAGCAGTACCTACACAATTTACTTGCTGCTGGATTCTTCAGACTATGTGACCTCACATTATAACCCTCGACTTTAAAGCAGAAATTCATCTAAGGGAAGAGAATCCAGATCAAACCCAGATTTGGAAACTGAATTAAGACTCCAAAAACACAGTGATTCATATTCACGATTCACAGCATAATCCCTTCACACCACATTCAGTCAAACTTCTTTTTTTCGCCATGTACTAAATATTTAGAATTTTCTAACACTAAAAACATCACAGGACTAGTTCAAGAAAAAGGAACGGGATTTCCTAATATCAACTGCATATTACAAGAATAAAATTAAAAATAAATAAGAGAGAAAATTAAACGCAAAGATATCAAAAGAGTGAGAGAGAATCGATTGAAACCAACCAGAAAGTTTTGGATGTCTTTGAGGGAATTTGATAAGAGGAATCCTCTTAAGCAACTGTGCTCCACCCATCTCTCTCTTTTATCTCTCTTTCTGTGTTCTTGAGGTTTTGATCTGTCTCACCGCTGTGTTGTTCTTCTTTAAGAAACCTAATTACTTGGGGACAATCGAGGAATGAATAAGGGGAAAAGAAAATCAATTAAATTCAAAGGAGTTAATTTTACCTAAAAATAAATAAATCTTATATGGGTGTAGCTAACCCATCTATTTCTTCAAAATTTCCATGCCCACGATGCGTGGCCCGACAAACCGGTTGAGAAGAGATTATTGTTCCATAATCGCACTTTCATTAGCATTCCTTTTCATGTCTTTGGGAGGATAAAACAAATTTATGTCAATGGTTACTTTTAAGTAATGATTACATTCACTATACCATTCCAATGTTAGGGAAAAGTTCCCCCGAGGATGTAAAATTTAATCGAGTAGAAATTATACTAAGTACAACAATACTTAGATATGGGAATTTTATCTCCCAAAAGCCAGCTAATCTCTATATAATAATAATAACACAATTTTTTCGAGGGCTCTCATTTACTCGTGGTCAATTCTCGGTACTTGATTCTAACAGCACCGTTATTATTTTGGCAGGAACCTAAAATTTTGGTAATAAAATGAAAAAAATATCTTTAAGCTCAAAATTCAATTAATTTTACCTAAAATAAATAAATCTTATATGGGGTAGCTAACCCATCTATTTGCCATGCCAGGTGGCCCGACAAACTGGCCGCGCCACTATGGGAAATAAGTTAGGGAAAAATACGGTTTAGTCCAAAAGCGCGTCAAAAAGTATTATTTAGTCCAGGTCGAGTCAACTAGGTACAAATTAGTCCAAAAGTTATTTAAAATATGGAAAATACACAAATGACCTTCCTGATTTACAATTTAGTCCAAATATTTACAGTTTAGTCCAAAGTGATTCTGGTTTATGTCAGCAATCTTAAGTAATATAAAAATAATTAAAAATCAATTTAGCTTTTGAACCGCTCATCCAAAATTCACAAAAAGAGTACCCATATGACTATATAATTCTCATTTTTTAAAAATGTTAATTTACACTAGTGTGTACAACTATGTTTAACAGGGAATATAGGCAGTGAGTTAAAGTACTGCATGTTGCATCAACTGCTACCTCTGCATGACCTATAACGAAGATTCAATGAGATAGCGATATCCTTGTTCGGGGCGATAAGATGTAATTAGTAACATTCCGCTTCAGTAATTGTCTTTCATACGTTCTCCATTGCGAGTTGCTTATCAAATTTCAATTTTTTCAGAGCTGCAGGAAGTTGATTGTTGAAAACATTGTAGATTTTATCATCACTTGGGCGTCTGCAGACAAATACGAATATTAAATAAAAAAAGTAGCCACCACTTTGTACAGATAACAAAAACCAAAGAGTAAAGAAAAATTGCATTTCCATACATGTCGTCAAGATGTTCTTTGTAAATTTCACCGAAAAGAAACATAAACAAAACAAGATTCAGGTTATGTCATCCCATAAGTCACCCCCAATATATGAGATTGAAGTCCAAATACTGAATATACTAACACTCTTACATACCTTAAATTGAAATACTAATGCAGCAATCAGACCAACATCAACTGAGTTGTTGGAGTTTAAACCGTTCATTACCACCTCCATGTAAGACCGCTTTGAAATTCCAATAAATGCTTCATCTGTAAGATGAGAATTCATCCACTACTCATTTTAGAGAATCACTCATTTATACAAAATCACAAAGATCAAAAGTCCAAACCTGGAAACGAAAAACGATTGTTCACTAAAATTTGATTAAGAGTCCTATTATGGGCTATTATATACACATATAATTTATGTCAAATGTGTACAACAATGTACACCAAACAGGAAACACCTTTTCTCGTTGGACCAAATAGTCTTGGGACCACCTTAAAAAGGACCAAACAATAATTTCCCCTATTTTCAATTGTCCAGTAATCGCCTCTTATTTATGCATAAAACGTGGATACCTAAACTGTTACAGTAGGCCCCTTATCACCGGGGGATTGAAGGTTCAGTGGTTTCTCTAGGAGTCTTTTTGAATAGATTGTCGTTAACTTTTCCGAATCAGAAATTTTTCCTCTCATGGTAACAATTTTATGACGCTAAAATATTACGAACGCATATATCCGTTCCTAATTGTTTCTTTTATACATCATGGTTTTGTGGTACACCAGACTTTTCAATTTTTGAATTTAATTCGAAGCGATGGTAAAATTGGTCGAATTCATTCGATTTGATAGAGTATAATATAGTTAGAGTCTCCAAATACTTGATTGAAACACCAAAATTCATTATTTTAGGCTAATTTAATATCATATATATGTCTTAAAACAAATGGAATCCTTAAACAAAGACACTAATTTACAAGCCATTCATCCAGGACAACCAACATTATGATAACATACTCATAAAATGATGAAGAACTGTCGGGATCCTCATAAGTATAGAGATACTCTTTTACAGAATTATGTAAATCCTAAAGGCTGGGAAGTAAATCTCTCTGTTGTTGAAAGTTCAACATCTTCCGGGCATCAATATTACGGGCCAAGTCCTTGACCAACCTGTTAGATCGCCCGACCTATTTTTATTTTTTGAGAAGAAGAGAAAAAGAGATTAGTGATTTTAGGTTTTGAATTAGTTTAGTGAGTTTTTACTTTTCAAGTTTTGACTTTTAAAGTTTGGAAATTTATTATGGTCAACCAAAATTTAGAGTTGGGTCACGCCTATTAAACACAAGTGAAATAGTACTTCAAACCCTAACATGAAAAGGGTTCGACCAGTTAAAAGGAATATTACTTTAAACCAAACTTGTCCCTTGTTTTTTGTCATTGTAGCGGATTCAGACAATTAAAATATCTTATTGTACGTACTTAACTTTTCAGTCCCCCTCCCCTCCACCCCAACCCCATTCCTATGCCTCATATTTATATACATAGTCCATGGTTGAACCATGCAAATACAATTCATGATTCTTCTGTTATTATAACCATAACTATCATGATTCAAACAAGTAAAATACCATCTCTATCGACGTACTTTTTAGTATTTTTGCTACTCCACCTCTCGAACCACTCAAATCATAATTTTCCCTCTCAAAATATCTTTACAATTCATCAGGATCACACGAATAAATGGTTATATGCATCCCTTTGTTGTTGTTAGAGCAATGCTCGGTTGAACCCATAAGTTTTGTTATCTCAAGCTTGTTGTCAATGTTAGATGATCAAAACTTTATCGTGATTTCTAGTCTACTAAGTCAAGTCCGGACTAGATTAGAATTTGGTATTTGAGTATTAGACATCACCCTTGAAGACTGAAGATCGACGAAGACATTTGGATAACTTCTTTTACCAGGTATGTGAATACCGAACCATTCTATTTTACACACTATCTTACCATTCTATCTTTTAAGACTATGTCGTATGACTTCTAGTAGATTTACAAAGAAAAAAATCCATGTCAAGTATCTCTAAATATGATTCAATCATATATGTTCAAAGGTCCTTGATAATTTTAGTTCGAAACAATTTATTGTTCGAGAATTAAATTGTGGATCAATTGAAAATTTCTCATGCAAAAGATTTTATAATTTGAGAATGTTTCAAACATCATAAGAGAGAAATTCATAAATTCTGATATTTCTGCTCAGGGTAGGTTGGCAAACCAGTTTGCTAACCATAGATATTTGAGTTTCAGAAATATAAGGAAGGTTGGCGAACCAGTTCGCAAACTGCAATTTTAGTTGGGCACAGTTCAAGAACCGTGGTGAACTGAATTTTGATGTTGATATAAAAGGCTTAAGGTTGGCGAACCTAGTTCACAAACTGTGTCCATTTGAGTTCATAAATCGAGTATGGTTGGCGAACCCAGTTAGCTAAAAGAGTACGTCCGAGTTCTCGAGCCGATTAGGATTGGCGAACCCGATTCACGAACCATAACATCCCGACTCCTAAACTTTAACCTTACGGTTCACAAACCGTTTCACCAACGGTCCCAGTAGAATTTAACATATGCTTAAAGACTTATTTTTTAAATATGTTTAACATTTCTATGACTCTCTTAAACACTTCTAAGACTTCATTGATCACTAAAAACACTTATGTGTGATCATCATGATTAAACTCTTAGGTGTTTGAATGAACATCAATTTGCTTACAGTTCGAAAGGCATATTTGCCAAAAACACAATGGTGATTATACATGGTTAACCGGACCATTGTGCATATTCTTCTTTTGTATTTTTCAAGACTAATTCTCACATGGTTGTAGCAACCTTCAGTTTTGGAAAACTATAAATAGAGATACTTCTTTCAACTGGGAAATTCAATCCTTACACTTTGTGTCCTAGTTGATTGCTGGAGTCGTCCTCCATGTTCGAGTATCTTTACCTTGATAGTTCGTGTATCCTGATCTTGCTTTTTTGTTATCGAGTTTCTTGTAATCTCTTTTAGGCAAGATAGATAGAAATTGCAAAGTTCTCTTCGTCTCAGACTTTGTGACTCCTCAAGATAAATATCTGAAAACTATTCTTAATTGATAAGTTAAAGATTGTTCTTGAGATGTGGTAAAAGATCCAGGCTTCTCATCTAAGTGAGTGTAAGTGTTCCGGATTGTGAGGTTTGCCAGATTTAGGGATGCACATGGGCCGGTATGGTACGGGTTTTCCCAGACCCCGACGGTATTTGTACCTCCTAATGATCGGACTCATGTTCTGGGTACTTGTACCTGTACCAGTAGTTCCCGTTAGGTTCTAGACCGGTAACGGGTTTTTACTCCAAATCCATTACAGTGAATTATATCTCAACATCTTCAGTTTCGATCAGGAACCTGTTAGAGCATTGCTCGGTCGAACTCGCATGCGTTGCATATCAAGCATGTTTGTCAATACTAGTGATCAAAACTATATGTCTTGATTTCTAGTTTACTTATGACTAAGTCTCGGTCTAGGATAGTTAAGTGCAGTTGAGCTCCAGACTCCATGGCGATCATCTTACGAAGACGAAGAACTACTCGAGAAATAAGTGGAACTTAATCCGACAAAAAGGTATGTGGAGACTTGAACTTATCTGTCACTCAAAATTCTATTCTATCTCCTACTCTCGAGACAAAGTCGTATAAGTATGATATTTTTCATACATACACATTTGCTATTTCGAGCCGAGTTTACTCACGTATCTTTTTCTCGAAATATGTGTTGGTGAGTGTGTTTAACCATTTTTATCTTTACCCGTGACGCAAGTCATGAAGACGTTTCAATCTTGAAAATAGCTTTGATGACGATAGTCGTGAATAACGATTGTTATAACATTATAGAAGAATGTTTCAATGATTGAAATATAGAGTTGAGATTACCAACTATGGATATAAGCATATTACCAACCATTGGTTAACTATTTGTGAACCAACTAACTGTACACATTTAGGTACGGTTACTCAAACCTAAATGAATACATTTCATTTGTGTGTGACAAGCTAAGTTTTGATCTAACGTTTGAAAGATATTAGCTTGGTTGAATCAGGTTTTTCATCTAACGGTGATTATTGAATGCTTTGTTACCAAGGTAACTCAAACCCTTATTTGAAAACTATATAAAGGAGACATCTAGCAACTGGAAAAACTAATCCCCACGCCTTCTGTGTGATACTAGTTGGTTTTGCTAGAGTCGGTTCTCCTTTAACCTTAGGTTTCTTATCGAGACCCTATAGGTTAACGACTGAAAGACTTCATTGGGATTGTGAAGCCAGACGAAACTACTTTCTTGTAGTTGAGCGATCTGATCTTGCCATTTTCTATCGTACGAGTTCAATTGAATAATTGACTTGAGATTATATCTCCAATATGGCAAGATAAAAAGAAATC
This sequence comes from Papaver armeniacum, assembly GCA_023531295.1. NCBI lineage: Eukaryota > Viridiplantae > Streptophyta > Magnoliopsida > Ranunculales > Papaveraceae > Papaver > Papaver armeniacum. The sequence continues at coordinate 78,367 of JAJJWW010001814.1, read as the reverse complement.
ACAAACATCTTCGTCTCATCGTTTGTGATTCCAAAATATCTAGTTTCGCTACCATACAATTTAGATTATTGTGAGGTGATTGATAATACTAGGCTGTTCTTCGGGAATATAAGTCCGAGTTATCAATTAGTTCCTGTTCACCTTGATTTATCAAAAGACGGAACAAAACTCATAGGTTTATCTGTTGGAGACAGATTTATCTATCATCATAGACTTTTGTGTGTGATACAGATTTGTTTATTGAAGTCTTCGACTTTGGGTCGTAGCAACTCTTAGTTTTGAGTGAGATCAGCTAAAGGAATCAAGTGTGTAGTATCCTGCTGGGATCAGAGACGTAAGTAGCGCAATTGTACCTTGAATCAGTGTGAGATTGATTAGGGTTCAACTACAGTCCAAACCGAAGTTAGTTTGTAGTAGGCTAGTGTCTGTAGCGGCTTAATACAGTGTGGTGTTCAATCTGGACTAGGTCCCGGGTTTTTTCTGCATTTGCGGTTTCCTCGTTAACAAAACTTCTGGTGTCTGTGTTATTCTATTCCGCATTATATTTAGTTATATAATTGAAATATCACGGGTTGTGCGTTGAGATCAATCAATTAGAATATCCAACCTTTGGTTGTTGATTTACATTGATTGACACTTGGATATTGGTCTTTGGTACTATCCAAGTTTATCTCTCTAGTATTTGATAAAGACTCGCAGATTTCCATTTGCTTGAGTAAAGATCAAATCGAGAGATTGAGATATTTACTCCTTGATATAATTTTTATTAAGATTGAGTCTGACTATCTAGTTGATTCTCTTAAAAGTATATTAGAGTTACTACATACAGATTGCTAATCGAAATATTGGGTGAGGTTGTTGTACCACCGCTTTTTCAATTGGTATCAGAGCAGGCAAACACATTTAAGACCTTACAAGTCTGTGTTTGTAGCGATCTTACTCTATGGACAGAGGTGCTATCTCTATTAACGTACCACCAGTCTTCGATGGCTCTAATTACTTATGGTGGAAAATTGATATGCGAGGTTTTCTTCAAGCACGCGATTTTCAATCATGGGTATATGTAGTTAATGGCTATGATGCTCCCGTTGTGGCAGTAGGAAATGTAAACGTCCCTAGAATATTGGTGAATATAGTCCTGCCGAGATACTTGTTGCAAAGCAAAATTCTGACGGTTTGAATGCCATCATACATGCCATTACCCCAAATCTTCAACACCATGTGTCAAATTGCACTAGGTCTAAAGATGCGTGGGATATCTTAGAAACCGTATTCGAATGTAATACCAGTGAAAAGGAAGATAGGCTTCGAAACCTTAATTACGATTGGGAAAACCTTCGTATGGCAGATGCAAATTCATTTGATGAGTTTAATCACAAAGTGTCTGAAATTGTTAATGCATCTTTTGCATTGGGTAAGACTATTCCTGAAAATGAAATTGTGATGAAAATTCTCAGAGCGCTGCCATCTAGATACGATTCTAAGAAGCATGCCATCGTTGATGGAAATAACCTTGATAATCTCTCCAGAAATACGCTGGTTGGGAAGCTTAAGATCTTTGATCACGAGCATTCATCCAAATCTAAGGATGTTGCGTTCAAAGCACTAATAGACACAAAATTACTTGATAAAAGTAAAAAAGTGTATATCTCTGAAGACGATCACTCTGAGACTGATTCATCAGATGAAGATCTTGACAAATCGGTCTTGATGATCACAAGAAAGTTTAGAGATCTTCTATTGAAGAGAAGTAAACGGTTCTCCAGAGATAAACCTAAAGCATCAGTCAAACCTCACAATCGTATTCCTCCTAAAAACAGGGACACTAATGAAAATGATGACGAGGATATGCCTCAGTGCTTTAAGTGTAAGGGATTTGGTCATTTTGCAAACGAGTGCCCAAATCGTAGAAAATACACTGGAAACAAAGGTCTTGCTGCGATACTTGATGAGATGTCTGACAATTATGATTCTGATGAAGACAAAAAAACAAGTGTTGCTCTTCTATGTGAAAATATTGATTTTGATAATTGTAGCAATACATACATCAATCTTGATAATCTTTTAGAACAGAACCCAATCAAGATGGAAGAATCTTTTGACCCCTCTGTTGGAAACTCTATGTTTAATGTTTTAGGATCAACTATGTGCCTAGAAGCTTGCACATCTTGGGCGCTTGATCGCTGTCGTAGGCGTCAAAAATAAATTACACTTTCTTACTACTCAAAATATATAATATAGCAAGGGAAAGAAAGGATCGTTCCCACAGAGAGGACTTGGGTTGTCAAGTTGTTTCGGTTTCCTATAAATAACAATGGGGGGTTTTGTGATTTTTATATAATAAACTAAATAAAAGCAAACAATAAAGGTAAACAAATCAAATCAAGGATGAGAAAGTATTGGTCATGGATTTCGTCTTCAATCACAAACATGTTTTCAACACAATAACTAGAATTGATATTTTAATATCAACTTTTATCAAAGGCCCTAGGATACCTTGATCGCAAGAATATCCCGCTAATCTCCTCTTGTCATCAACAAACACATTAAAAGATGTGAATATGAATTCTATCTAAAAGAACAACCTAACGTGTAAAAGCACTAATCAAGTTTAATTCCCTAGATGCATTAAGTTCTATGAAATCAGGCCAATCAAAGCAATTGAACGTGTAAAAGCACTAATCCGATTTAACAAAGGTTATGACTCACTTGTGACTAGTATGATATATCACTACAAGCACTACCCACAATTATGCTACTTGCAATCAGAAATTTATCACTTTTGCGTATAATAAACTCTAATCTAGCAATAGAGATGAAAGTAAACTCAATCGATTCGCGACTCGACTAAACAAGCATTCAACTCATATAACAATATTAATGGTGAATCATAAACGATAAAGCATGGAAACAAAACTAATTTATCATATCGAAAGGTATATTTTGTGAAATCCAATTATTCCATAACTAATAATAAAACTCTAGCTCATGTTCATGGAGTTCATAACAAGAAGGAAGAGAAAACCTATCATGTTTCTAAACCCTAGAACCAAAACTAGAAACAAAGATCTCTCCTCACTATTTTTGTGTATTTTTCTCTCTACCAAATTATTTCCTCAAAGCTGTCGCAACAAGGCTATATATAGGCCTTCAACGAAACCCACTCCACGTGAAAGTTTAATTAGATAAGGACTGCATAGTCGGTCAACAGGATCTTCCGAAGCTGTAAAAACATGAACTGTGATTTGGTACAACAAGAAGCTTCGTATCAAAACAAACGCAGCTTCGGATTGGCTAGTAATTTAGTGGGGAGTCTATAGACTGACGTGTTTTCTTTATATAATATTCATGCACCCTACTCGATGTACAGTAACATAGCAAATCCCCTTCTTTCACCGCGTAAGACAACTTCTCCGGGAGGTACACTCTCTCCCCGTTCATCAACATACATATTTGAACTGAATTCGGTCAAGGGACTCACCCATTCAGTTTCATATCTTGCTCAACTTCGAAAACTCAGGTGAGCAACGATACTTCATCCTCTCCGTTGATTAACTCCCATCATCAACGCTGGTAACAATATCAGTTCCATGCCTTCCCTAACCGACAACTTCCAGCATCACGAGCTCTTCACCACGGCCATCAATGACAATAACAACAAACTCAATTATCTTCCATCGCCAGCATCAGTTTCCTGTTGAGCCACAACATCATTCGAGCATCAAACACTCTCATCGTATCTCCCCTATCACCAAAACCTAACCCTATTCTCTTCTCCTCCCCATACCTCCTCACCCGTCATTATTGGCATCACCACCAACCGCACTTTTCCCTAGCAACCTTCTCGAGCTTTTTTATCCATCGCTGACCATCACCACTGCCAACTCGACTCCATTTCATCACCGTAAACAACTAATGACCATAGCATCCCTGTTTCTCGAGTTCTTATATCAGTTGCGATTGCCTTCTCTCGACCCAACTAATACTAGTAATTGCTTTAATAGTTTCCATCATCGGGACGAGAACATTATTGAACGAGAAATAAAGCAACGACAATCTAGCAAGCTCAGATCATCGTGATCATCACGACTTCTCCGTCGACCCGTACTGTCACCAAAGATATCTTCCGAGGCCTAATCATCGACTCCATTTCATCACCGCATCCGTCGATCATCAATGACAGAAAGCCATCATTTCATCACCGTTTCCATCATCAACCCCATCTCTGGCTTCACTCGATAATGGAAGAAACCTCCATTGTTTAACCAAACACAACAACACCTCCTTCTCTGTTGTTTGGGCCCTTTTGAACAACATCGATGGTCATCATCACCATCTCCATCTCTAACGGCACGAGTATCACCACCAGCATCTAAAACTCTTCCCTGAACTGGTCGTGATATGGAAGTGAAAGACGACGGCAACCTTGAGTAATTAAGCCGGGTGCCTTAACAGTATTCGAATTCTAGCTTCCCCCATTAAATGACATGACTGCCTTTAGCAGTTCCTTTGTAATAGTCCACCCCTTAACAAGATGACTGCCCCTTAACGTACAGTGGGGTGCCAATAGCACTTGCCCTACAAAATGACCATTGTGCCCTTTTGGTCTTCCAAGTCCTTCTTTTGCTCGTAACTTCTTCATACAAACTCAGAATGACTCCGTTCTTTCGCCACTGACTTCTTTTTCTCGTCCTCTACAAAATGATGACTAGAAATCCTCCATTTGAACGAGTTCCATTGGGTCTTTGGCCCTTCTTCACTTGTAACTTCACTTTTGTAGCCATTTCCACTTCTTTTGGATGATTCATCTAATAAAACACAAATAAAAGAAAATAAGCGTAATATACAATAATTTGCAAGAAGATCAACAATTACTAGCATGGGATTGGCACCAAATATATGTAAATAAACCACTTATTAGCGCTTGAACCATATTATACGTTGACATGCTCCTATTGTTCTCTCAAAGGTCATGAGTTTTCAAAGTTTTCAAAGTGTTTCAAATACAAACACAAGATGAGATATGTCAACAAGCTTCAGCGAAGAGCAGATCGTCTAGCCACTAAGCTTAAACTCGCAGAGAAAATAGCTAAGGTATGTAAGATCTTATCTTCCTCGAAGATATTAGTTTCCAAAGACGGATATAGGCCAGTAGAGAAGAAAACATGATCTAAACATACGGAAAGGGAGGGTTCCATGAATTCCAACCAAAAGGATCATGGTGGACAAATTGTTGTTCACCACAGAACAACTTGATTGTGTTGTTTTGTGCATCTTGTCTCATGTGCCTGTTCAAAAGAGACAAGATCTTGCACACCTCAGGCTTTAAAAATAAAATTTACTTTTGTTTTGTTTTTAGCTTTGTGTTGGTTGGTTTGGAATTCCTCCATGTCACTTTTGATAGTGGAAGGAACCAGTTTGTCAAAAGAAGAGGGTTATTATCGACAATTCTACTCTTTATAGGGTTGTGAGTTGGACGTGTACGAACCTGTTTAAAGGTTTCGAAACCCTACATTCCTTTTTCCTTCTTTGAAACTCTTTATATCTTAAGACTGCTTGTTGAGGTTTGATTGTGAACTCCTCTCACAAAACCGTGCTTTCATGGATACTCCAAGCATCATGTCTTCTAATTGGAAAGATATCAATATGATTGTTAAGCCATCAATCACTAAGGAAAAAGAGAAATCTCAATTGCCTCCAACTTTAAAAAGAAAAAGTATGAATGTGAGGAAGCCAAGAGATGTTCCTTCAAACTCTCAGAAGTTTTCTGATGTTCTTGAAGAGTTGAAGCTGGCAAGAAAAGAGATTCAACAAATAAAGGCTTGCGTTTTAAGATCATTAGAAATTCAGAAGGCCCTGGTTCGACATCATCAACCAAGAAGGTTTATTGGTATTGACTCCTTCCTCCATGAACCGTATGTTCCAATGGCTGTTAACGACAAGGAGTTCGGGGACGACAAAGAATTTTTCAAAGATCTTAATGTCTAGTAAAACTTCTTAAACGAATTTTATTCTTGTTTTTGTTCAAGAAGGATAACTAGGGTTTGGAATAGCCATTATTGTGAGTACACATAGCTATGTCCAACGTTTTCATCTTCATGTTTTTAGATTTATTTGTTTCAATTCTAAAGTTTGGTTTGGAAGATGATTTTTGCAGTATTAATCTTTATGGTTTTATATTGCAATGTGTTATGGGATATGTGTGTTTGCGTCCGTGAGCTATTATTGTCCCATATATTGTCAAAAGTTATCTTGGTTATATGTCGTTATGCATGTATTGATACAAGATCGATGAACTTTTGACAAACAAAAGTTAAGCCTATTATGTCATTTATTGATGGAAGATAGGTTAAAATATTTTGTTTACAAGGATTATGTCTATTATATGTCATTGTGCAAATAGTGATGGAAAATAGAATGAATCCTTGTATATTCCGCAGTATTGATCTTCCCTGATCCATATTTTATGTATATACTGTGCAGCTCCATAAGTCTTCTTGTGTGAGCATTTACAACTAGACTAATCATAGATTCGTTTGTGGTTATTTTGGTTGTGTATTCCGATTAAATTAATCATGGGTTCTCTTGTGGTTAGTTTAATTGATAATTTTGGATACGAAATCATTTTGTGGTTTTTGGTGTCCAAAGAAATCCTTATTTTCTCGTAAAAGTAAGGTCGCTCTTGTTGTTCTTTCGGGAATGACATCAAATGGGGGAGAGTTCTTTTGAACTTGTGCTTAATTGCCATATCTTTATGGGGAGTGCGGCAGTGGAATATTTGAGGAGTTATCTTGTATCTTTATAAACTCCGTGATGAATGTATTTAGCTTCGGCTTTATGATTGCATCTAAACAAAGTTGATATGTACTTTTCTTTGGTCTTGAAGTGTCTCCATGAAAATTTTCATTAGGATCCCGCTTTCGTACCTTTGCCAATTTTGTTGACAAAAAGGGGGAGAATTAATATGTAGTTCACACTATAAATACATATGGTTTTCGGATCATTATGTAAGGGGGAGTGGTTTTCGTGTTGAGACGAAGTATTGACTAAGGGGGAGTGATACATATCACCATAATATTGTTGTCGAAGTTGTGATATGAGAACTTTGATGTTGTGTAATAATACTATGACACTGTATAACAATGATCGAGAGCTTTTGTTTTCTCATTGTTATGGCTACGGAACTTCAACAACTATGATATTGAACTTACAACCTTTGGAATCATGGGAGTACTTGGAAAAGACGAAGTTTTCAAGTAATGTTGAAGCGCCAAGGAGATCAAGCATGTGGACGTGAAGCTACAAAGTTTTATCTTTTTTGTAATCCATATGTATTGATAGTTTTGTCACTAAAATTGACAAAGGGAGAGATTGTTAGAGCATTGCTCGGTCGAACTCGCATGCGTTTCTATATCAAGCATGTTTGTCAATATTAGTGATCAAAACTATATGTCTTGATTTCTAGTTTACTTATGACTAAGTCTCGGTCTAGGATAGTTAAGTGCAGTTGAGCTCCAGACTCCATGGTGATCATCTTACGAAGACGAAGAACTACTCGAGGAATAAGTGGAACTTCATCCAACAAAAAGGTATGTGGAGACTTGAACTTATCTGTCACTCAAAAGTCTATTCTATCTCCTACTCTTGAGACAAATTCGTATAAGTATGATAGCTTTCATACATACACATTTGCTATTTCGAGCCGAGTTTACTCGCGTATCTTTTCTCGAAATATGTGTTGGTGAGTGTGTTGGTGAGCTTTTGCTTTAACCATTTTCATCTTTACTCGTGACGCAAGTCATGATACGTTTCAATCTTGAAAATAGCTTTGATGACGATAGTCGTGAATAACGATTGTTATAACATTATAGAAGAATGTTTCAGTGATTGAAATGTAGAGTTGAGATTACCAACTATGGATATAATCATATATAGTGTGTTCGCACATTAGTGTATAAATCCATGTGCCGGAAACCAAGTGTGTGCATATGTGTGCATGCAGTATTGGTGAAGGAGACAGGTTGAGTACGCCACGGAAGTTTTCATACCGAAAACTTCTGCTGTAGTTTGTAAGTTTGAAAACTAGTAAACCAGTCACCTTAGGTACGCATACCCGTACGCGTACCCACGGAAGTTTTCAAACCGAAAATTTCTGCTGAGTTTGTAAACTCAAATCCGGTAGATAAGGTACGCATACCCGTACGCGTACCCAGGCTGGTTATTTCTCAAATAGGTTGTTCATGAGCTTAAAACAATAAATTATAAGGAATGCAATCTTTGCAAATCGTGGCTATATTGTTCATGAATTGATTCAAGTGAATCAAACCGATTTTGTTTCAATTGTGTCTATGAATAAAGACCTAAGCAATTGAACAACTCTTGAACTAGTTCTTATGAGTCATTTGAACTAGTTATGAGAAAGATGAATACGGTTAATATGAAAGTGCTCATATGGCTAACCATTGGTTAACTATTTGTGAACCAACTAAGTGTACACGTTTAGGTACGATTACTCAAACCTAAATGAATACATTTCATTTGTGTGTGACAAGCTAAGTTTCGATCTAACGGTTGAAAGATATTAGCTTGGTTGAATCAGGTTTTTCATCTAACGGTGATTATTGAATGCTTTGTTACCAAGGTAACTCAAACCCTTATTTGAAAACTATATAAAGGAGACATCTAGCAACTGGAAAAACTAATCCCCACACCTTCTGTGTGATACTAGTTGGTTTTGCTAGAGTCGGTTCTCCTTTAACCTTAGGTTTCTTCTCGAGACCCTGTAGGTTAACGACTGAAAGACTTCATTGGGATTGTGAAGCCAGACGAAAATACTTTCTTGTAGTTGAGCGATCTGATCTTGCCATTTTCTATCGTACAAGTTCAATTGAATAATTGACTTGAGATTATATCTCCGATGGGGCAAGATAAAAAGAAATCACAAACATCTTCGTCTCATCGTTTGTGATTCCACAATATCTAGTTTTGCTACCATACGATTTAGATTATTGTGAGGTGATTGATAATATTAGGTTGTTCTTCGGGAATATAAGTCCGAGTTATCAATTAGTTCTTGTTCACCTTGATTTATCAAAAGACGGAACAAAACTCATAGGTTTATCTGTGGGAGACAGATTTATCTATCATCATATACTTTTGTGTGTGATACAGATTTGTTTATTGAAGTCTTCGACTTTGGGTCGTAGCAACTCTTAGTTGTGGGTGAGATCAACTAAGGGAATCAAGTGCGTAGTATCCTGCTAGGATCGGAGACGTAAGGAGCGCAGCAGTACCTTGAATCAGTGTGAGATTGATTAGGGTTCAACTACAGTCCAGACCGAAGTTAGTTTGTAGTAGGCTAGTGTCTGTAGCGATTTAATATAGTGTGGTGTTCAATCTGGACTAGGTCCCGGGGTTTTTGTGCATTTGCGGTTTCCTCGTTAACAAAACTTCTGGTGTCTGTGTTATTTCTATTCCGCATTATATTTTGTTATATAATTGAAATATCACAGGTTGTGCGTTGAGATCAATCAATTAAAATATCCAACCTTTGGTTGTTGATTTATATTGATTGACACTTGGATATTGGTCTTTGGTACCATCCAAGTTTATCTCTCTAGTATTTGATAAAGACTCGCAGATTTCCATTTGCTTGAATAAAGATCAAATCGAGAGATAGAGATATTAACTCCTTGATATACTTTTTATTAAGATTGAGTCTGACTGTCTAGTTCATTCTCTTAAAAGTATATTAGAGTTAGTCCATACAGATTGCTAATCGAAATATTTGGTGAGGTTGTTGTACCCCTGCTTTTTCAGAACCATTCTAGTAGAACCAGTCATCTTCAACTGAGCTCAAATCAGTGAACTGCATGAAATCATCTAGCACCACCAATTTAAAATCAAGACCTTTGAACTTCATTCTACATATCAATTACTACTACCCTTTATCAAATTCATCTCCTCTGCCTCAAATCCCTCAAAACTTTCAAAAACAAACCCTAATATTACTAGAAAACCAATTAATTACCTGAGGGTTTACCTGTGACTTTAGTCTAATCCATTCAATTGATTCAAACCCCATCTCAAATCACAATTTTCATCTCCTTAATCAAACCCTTTTTCATGTCCATCGCCATCACCAGGTAGTTCAATAACAACAACAATTAAAGAACTAAAGAAAACAATTACATTGAACCGATTCATCATTATCTACATCATCATCAATCTTATACCATGTTTCGTGTCAAACCCAGATGTAATCATCCTTCCATACCTTCAATTTCATCTTCCAAGTCTTATTTGAATTCCTCTTATGAAACCCTAAACTTCTAATTCATCATCAAATCAGCTTTACAACATTAATTAATGATAACCTTTTGCTCTACATCAATCAGTAGCTCTACTATTTGAATCAATTTTGTTCAATCTACAAAATCCATCTAAAAACCCTAATTTGATTCTCTCAGATGTATCTCCTCGATCCCTAATATCTTTATCTTCTATAATTTACAACAACCTCATCTGAAATCTACAAAGAACATACTTTGGATAATGTTAATTGTTATTTTTTCAGTTTAGTGATCGGAAGAATAGTGCCCTAAGAAGAAAAGGGGGTTCTCATACTCGCAACAGAAGAAAAATAGGAAGAAGAACCGAGAAATAGATGAGGAACTATCTTGTAATTCTTATACTATATTAAAGTACCTAGATTATAAGGATATGATTCATTTTTAGAGTTCTAATCAAAGGATAGGATTAAACATGTAATATGGTCCGGTACATCCCGGGAATGTGGTACCTGTACCCCATATACAACCGGTTCCTAGTTTCAGTTCCATTCCCTGTACCGCCTTGTCCGATTCCTGTCCGATACGGGTTTATTAGTTATGGTTCGGTTCCCAGGTTCCGGTCCGGTTCCTGTGCAGCCCTAGCTAGATTTGTTTATTGAAAACGGATTTCCAAGCCTTGATCTTTGATCTAAAGGGAATCAAATATGCTTATCTGTTAGAGGCAGATTAGTATCAAAATTATTGACTTAGGTTGAAGCAACTCTTAGGTTGTAAAGGACGTCAACTAAGAGAATCAATTGCGTAGAGCCTTGCGAGGTTCAAGAGATGGAAGGAGCGCGAATGTAACTGAATAGCTTGGAGGGTGGATGAGGTCTCAACTATATTCCAGTCTGATAGTAGGCTAGTGTCTATAACGGCTTAATACAATTTGGTGTACAAATTTGGACGAGGTCCCAGTATTTTTCGGCAGTTGTGGTTTCCTCGTTAACAAAACTTCCGGTGTCTTGTGTTTTTCCTTTTTTCACATTATATTGTTTATCTTTGTAATAGGATTTACGCAAGTAGTACGTATTCAATCATAGTAGATACGTCCATCTAATTATGATCGATTACGATACTTGTTTCTTGTGGAATTCGTATCTTGAAATATAGATAACAAGTTTATTACTTGGCAGATCATTCTGATTGGATTATTTGGATACGACTAGATTTATCTTGAATATTGATTCTTGGGATCATCCAAGTACTCTTCTTAACAATTAGGTTAACGGACTCCCTAGTCTATACATACTGACTGAGAAAAGATAGAGATATAAACTCCATATAGGTATGGTCAAGGATCATTAAGTTGATCTGCTTGAAATTATATTGGGTTTTTTCATGTTGCCGAACGAAAAAGTTGGTGCTGTACTTGGTACACTCTCCTTTCAGTTATAGCTTATCAATGATAACAATTGTATGTGCACATTCTTCACAATGATCATTGTCATGTGAGTGATTATACCTGAAGTGGCGAACAATGAGCTAAAGGTTTCATTTGTCATTTTTATTAACTCACAATAATTTAATTATTTTGAAGGATTCATATATCAATGAAAGACAATAAATTTTTTTATTTGTAATTGTAATCTTAATTGTTTCATATTATCAGATCACTTTCGTATCGTTGCTGACCAATTCAAATTTAATCAAGCGTGTCGTTGAGCCGTCATCGGGAGCGCCTCATTTTTAATATTCCATGTAATATGACTTGAGGAAATCTTTTTGACAGAGTAGGAATTTTTGCAAATGGTTGTAAATAGAAAAGGTCTGAACAGTGTTCTAACCCCAGAAAGAGAAAATACTTAAAATAAATTTCGCTTCCAACATATATAGATGAAATCAAAACAAACATTCCATTAAATATATTCTCAAGCCATAATACAAGGAATTATATTACATTGGTAACACATAAAAATATATGATGAGTGTGTACGTACAAAGATAACCTAAGTTCTTACATATTGTAGATGTGCAGAAAACAAAAAACAGGGTTCGATCACGTAACCTAAGCTCCTCCACATTGTGGATGTGGAAAAAACAAGACAATATGGAAGGTAAAGTCATGATCCGTCTTCAACTTCACTCCTTTAGAAGAGTTTGAAGATGATAACGACCCATACTTGAAGAAAAATCGTGATATGATCGAAAAAATACCGAAAGATGTAAACTCATCCGTATAAACACGAAAAACATTATGGTAAGGTTTATCGAATTTCATAAGAAAATATTTAGGACAAAACTCTCTCTTGAACAAAATGAACCAATCCAGTGAACTGATGTATAGGCCAAAGTTTTGTTTTATACAACAATAATTACTAGGTATAGGTATGGACTTGAAGTATAATAAAGGCTCTGAACTCTACTACTCGGTTAACACAAATTTAATTACCTCGTTGAATATTTGACCATTTCACTTTATTGACCAAGTCCTAAATTTCCTGGTTTTCGATAATCTCCGTACATGCTATTCTCCTATTTATGTTCTATTTTTTGTGCTATTGACCAAGGCTAACCCTATCCAGTACTTTAAAAAGGACATCTGATATATTTTCTAACGCCTCAACTTATTTGTGTCATTTTTTTTTTACCTTATACATGGATCATCAAATTTATTAAAGTGTCCCATTATAGCCATTTTGGATTCGTAATCGTAATTTTGTATAATGAACTTCCTGAGTTTGGATTCGGATGAACTTCCCGAATCACCTTGTATTATTTTTAATGACAAAAACCTCAAATATTTAATTGAATAAGGTGTTCATTACATAAAATCGGGATACATTATGAACGCGAAATTGGGGGATATAAAAAGGAATTGGGGTATATTGATTACATCTCCCAACCCATGGTGTGTGTTAAGGGGTGATTTTTGGGTATGAAAATACTAAAATACCCTTTGGTTAATTAAAAAACATTATGAAAAGACCATAATACCCTTTCTACTAAAACATTAAAATCAAAAACCAAATTCATATATCCCCCATTTACACAAATCTGTACCGGCACTGTTAGGGTTAGGTTCTGAAAAAAAAAAAATTCATCGTTCTTCATCCGTTCTTCGTCGATTAATCGTCGATTCAAAAATTTCTTCGTCGATTAACCAACCCGAATCATAAACAATGCCTCCACGAAAGAAACCAAATGCCCAATCGAACTCAACATCATCGATTGCTCAACAAAAATAGGCGGAAAGACTTGCTAAGATTGCTCAAGAGCAAGAACACGAAGAAGCAACGTTATCTGACGATCAACTACTCAAATATATGGCTTCTGTGAGAAGGTAAGTCATTTAAAACTACTTTGTAGGTGTTTAAATCGATCTATGGCAATGGGTTTAGGTTAGAATCGCGAAACCTAACTCAAACAATTGAGTTTCAGAGAGTACCGGCATTGAAATTCGTATGAATACAGTGCCAGTTTTGTGTTCCGGCATTCAATCTAGGATGAATACAGTGCCGGTTTCCAACCCCAGATTAACCAGAAACTGAATTTTCTTTACCGGCATTCAATCTAGGATGAATACAGTGCCGGTTTTTAGTACCGATACTGTATATTAATAATTCGAGCATGCCGGTAGTGTACTTAAAACATACAAGAGAGTTTATGAATTTGTCACCAGTACCGGCATAGATTTTTGGTTTCATTACATGCCGGTTTTAGGTACCGGCATTCATTTGTAATAATTCGAGCATGCCGGTAGTGGACTTAAAACATACAAGAGAGTTTATGAATTTGTCACCAGTACCGGCATAGATTTTTGGTTTCATTACATGCCGGTTTTTGGTACCGGCATTCATTTGTAATGATTCGAGCATGCCGGTAGTAGACTTAAAGCATACAGGAAAACTGTCAATAATACCGGCATAGATTTTAGGTTGCATTTGTATGCCGGTAGTTGGTACCGGCACTGTCGATAGTCAATGTGTACTGCCGGAACATTAAACCGGCGTGGTTTAGTTTAAGGTAGTCAATGCCGGTACTAAAACTGAAGGTGAGTCGTCTTATATTCATTGCTTTCCGTGTGCTTACAATATAGGTCAAAAGCAAAGGAAGCCAACAAAAGAAAAAATAAAGATGCTGTCACTAAGAGAAGAAGGAAGGACGGTATTGATACTCCTCAGTCTCTGCCTCCTCGAGGGAAAGACGAAGGTCGTAAGATACGTTTGGGGGATGGTACAAGAGGGATAATTTGGGAGAGTGGTGGTGACCGTAGTCGACTTGCAAATCGTGAGCACGATGATCAAGATGAACCAGATGAAGAGGAAAGTCAATTAGCAAGCCAAAGCGAAGTTGGTGGCCCAAGTCAACAACCAACACAAGGCAATGGCAAGAAGGGCAACGTCAAAGTGAAAGTTAAAGGTTCCCACCTTCCTCACATTGATGACATGATACCTGATCTTGAACGTGGTAGAATTTGGGGCGAAGCTCCTAACCGAAAACACTATTTGGATACAAGCACTCGTGGGCTCGTACTATCTATCAAACCTATGTAAGCATTTTATATCTTGTACATATGTATTGTTGTGTATTTATGTAAAATCTCTTAATTGTATTGTCTCTCCTAATTGTAAGATCATAAGAAGGCTGTGCGTGTTTACCGAAACCAAGCCGCGGATGGTTGGGACTTGTCCGAGGAATATGAAGAGGTCCAAACAATAGTAAAGGATTCTGGTCTATATGCTTTGGTTGAAAATTATGTGAAGCTTTGATTCTCATTCACAATTGCTTCGTCGAAAGGTATCATGGTGAAACCGATACCATGCACTTCCCTTTTGGGGAGATGACCTTCATCCCTGAAGATTCTCATCGGCAAATCAATTGCAGAAGGAGTTGAGTCTCTGGACCTAGAATGGTCGACGTTGCACGGTCTGACTAACAAGCTGTTTGGTTGGGACTACAAAACTTCTGTGGAGAGCTTTTATGAATCCACGTCTGGTAAGACAAAGACAATCAAGTTGACGCTGCTTAAGAAGAATTTTGAAAAGACAAAGAAAAGAAGTTTGGAGGATGGATGGGACCCTAAACAAATTCGTTATACTGCCGCTGCTTACCTGTTATACATCTTGGGCACTAGGGTATTCCCTGACACCAATGGCAACAGGGTTAGTGCGAACTACCTTCAGTACTTGGATCCGTTGGAAGGTGTATACGGATATTCTTGGGGCACCGCGTAATGGCACATTTGATGATGGAGATGAGAAGGGCCTCTAAGGCTAAAACCAACCAATTTGTCGGGAATTTCACTCTACTGCAGGTAAATTTGTTCTTAAACTTATGTTATTATGTATATTATTCATATGTACTCTTATCGTGAACTTAGAAACAAAACTTATTGCTTCACATTGGAATAGGTGTGGGCTTATGAACACTTCCCAACCTTGTTCAAGGCCTACCCCTCCTTGAAGATCATAGACCTTCCAGAACCCGATACGCCTCTAGCTAAGAGATACGAGTTCAACAATACTCCAAATCCCGGTAACATAGGTCGACTGATCGATATGAGATTGGCTTTGGACGCAATGAGTACCAAAGATGTTGTGTTCGACCCTTACAAGGAGGCTAGAGGAAACCGCCAGGTTTTGAGGTTTGGTAACGTTGCATTTTACCATGGGTCGTTGTTCCACCCAAAAGGATACGTTATGGCTAATCCTACGCGTGTGATGCGTCAACTTGGATATAAGCAATTAGCACTTTTCCAGACGGCCTCTTTTCAATGTTTTGATCTCGACCTTTCTCGGTGATATTCAACTCCAAATCGGTTGCATGTAGAGTATGTTCCAAAATCGGACCTAACAGATTGGAGGGATAGGGAACCACGTCGTTTGGTAGATATTAGTCAGTGGGAAAAGTTGGAGATTGCTGAAAACGGTGATGAAGTTGATGCCGAATACATGGAAGATTACCTGCAATGGTCACATCCTTATGTCGTCCGCCCGGATGACGTCCAAGTTCCTCCCCAGAAAAACCCTCCCGTTCCAACTCCCGCACAGGCACCACCTACGATGACCCAACTTAATAAGACCGTTGGATTACTTGTAAGTATTGTTAATTGCTTCGTCGTTTAGTATACACATAATCTTATATGTATACTTGATAGGTGTAGAATACACCGTATTTACTATCTAGAGTTATGCTTTCTTTGCGAGTTTTTCATGTGAATTATGTATCTTATGATTACTTTTGAGCTTATCAGGTGTTTTGGAGTCATTAGGGAAAAAGGAAGTGGAACTCGCTCAAATCCAAGATTTCTTCTCATCATCTTGGAGACAACGAAAAGACGAAGCCAGTGGCGAAAGAATGAGATCATTCCGACTTCGTATGAAGAAGCTGCGAGCATTTGAAGCGTTTCAGAGCTGTGGAATTTGTTAGCTGAGCTGAGCTGTCAGTTTCGCAGAACCGACAATAGAATGGAAAATGTTGTCATGAGTTAGGTGGACTACAAGCAGCTGGGCTTGAAGACTAATTTGTGGGCTTGTCACTCGTTATGTGTTTCAACACAAGAATGCCGCACATGTGCAACTGAAGTGGAGAAAAATTAGGTCTACAAGCAGAAAGGGGATGTAATTTTCATCAGTTCAAAGCAGAAGAAGCTACATTTCTTCTTGCCGTTTGAATGAGATTGAGATGAGGTTTGTTCATCAGCAGATATAATGGTCCAATGGTTGTTTACAAGGGTTCAGTGAGAAGTTCGAATGCAAGAGAAGAAGAAAGATGGAGTGAATCTGTTGGTGTTTTGAACCAGGAAAAGGGAAGAATTGAAGTTGTTGCTGGCCTGAATTGTGCGAATGATTATGTGGGATTTTGAGAGTATCTCAACAGCAACAAAGAACAAGGATCAGATGATGTGTTTTGGTGGTTTTGTAGATCGAGTCTGGAGCTAAACTGAGCTCAATTTCAGCTGAAATATGAAGCTGTTGTGATCGAATTTGTGTGGATTATTTTACAGGGTTGAGGGAGAACCAACATTAGTTCTTCTATCTTGTCTTCAGGTAGCAGTTCACTGCTAAGAGCAACACCGGCAGACATTGGGTTTGCGCTGAATTGAACTGGCAGGAGTTGGAAAGTTAGAGAAGAAGATTTCTTGATGCACAACAAGAGCACTTCATTGCGCTCAGCAGGTGTTTGCAGAATTGCCTAAACTGTGATGGTGGAACTCGCTGTGTATGGTGACCATTTGTTGAAGCTGCAGTCGACTGCATTATGTGTGCTGTAGAGTGCCATGGTTTTGTTGATGTTGGTGATCGAATGGAGCTCGAGAAGGAGCTGCAATCACTGCGATTGAACCCAAAAGATTAAAACACTGTGACTGCTTTGGCTTGTTGGGGGAAGGAGTTACAGGAATTGAAGCTGATGGCCAGGAGCAGATGCAATTGCGTAGCTCAGGTTGCAGGCAGCTGCGCTAGAGCTTGTGGCAGTCATCCAAGAGAAGACATTGCAGGTACAGGCATTGAACTGCAGGCAAGGGTTCTGGTGATGAGAAGAGCTAGCAGTATGGACTGCAATGGATTGGCAGTTGCGGCTGGATTCATCAATGGAACTGGTGAGAAATCAACAGTGAAATCAGGGAGATGGAATTGCAGGTGGTTTTGATGTTGGTGGATGTGGCTATGAAGAAGATGATTCTGGTGCCATTTCAGATGAGTATGCTGTGCAATGAGCTGCAGGAACTGAAATGATGCAAGTGGAGGTTATGGAGCTGTTAATGGGTTAAGTTCGACTGCAGAGAAGAATGGATATGAGTCTGTTGAGTTGGTGGTGCAATGGCCTAGCCTGAGGTTGATTCAGATACGGAGACTGTAGGTACATTGAATCTGTGCATTGCAGGTAGTGTGCAGGCGACGCGACAATGAGTTTTACACTGAAATGTGTGCCGCAGCTATGGGTCAGATGCAATGAACAAGAAGCTACTACTAGTATTGGAGTTTGACAGCGAGATGTCGAAAGGATGGACTGAGCTGGATTTTTGGAATTAAGAAGAAACAGCTGGTGGTTGTTGTTGTTTGAGCAAGGACAAGAATGGGTTCTGAGTTTGATGCAGTGAGGCAATGGTGGTGTCAGGTGGTGGTGATGGCAAGAACCTGACCAGTTGAAGCTATTCATTGTAGTTGAGTTGGCTTGACATATTGCAGGAGTACATGGAGATGGTTTGAAGGCTATAGCTACAGGCAGGGTTGGTGTGTGAGTGCAAGATGGTGAATGGTGCTACATACTAGTATGTTGCAGGCCTGAACTGCAGAAATGGGAGATTGCAGTAAGTGTAGCCTGTGCTTGATGAATGGAATTGGGTAGACCTGAGATTGGAAACTGCAGCATTGGTGGTTTTGGATTGTGAAAGTATGGCCTGAAATAGATTCGACAACCAAAGTCAGCTGCAAGTTGTGCTGTGGAGCGAAAATGGCGAGCCGGTGATACTAGTTCCGGGTGCCGGATTTTGGAACCGAAAGTGGAGATCATAATATTTCATTGAATCACGAAGGGGGTATGTGTTGGATGCATGACTCGGCCGCGGCATATATGAGTTTGGAGCTACGCTTTTGGGCGCGTTTTCGCAAGAACAAGGAATTGGTTTAGATGGTATTTTGTGATTGTTTGAATTGCAGAGATATGGAGATGAGCTGCTGAAAGTGTGCACTTGCTGGTGACAGTTTCCGATGGTTCAGGTGGTCGGAGACAAATTTTTCGACGACCGGATTCCGGCGACCGGTGACTGGATTCCGGTGATGACGTCAGCAATCCGACGACCAGTTTTGGACCCAAAATTTCCAGAAACTTATTTTCACACATGGGCTTGGTGGACCACTTGGAGATGGGTTTTGAGAAGATTTGACCTACTTTTGGAAAGAGTATCCTTTTGGAATGGGAGAAGCATATAAATAGAAAAGTCTTTCTCAAACCTAGATATCTCCATTAGGGAGGCCTCTACTCTTGTTCTAGGGTTTAGAAACATGATAGGTTTTCTCTTCCTTCTTGTTATGAACTCCTACGCCATGAGTAACTAAGTTTTTATTATTGGTTGAAGATGTAGTTGGATTTTGCAACCAAGTTATGATTTTTATGAATTAGTTTTCTCTCAATATTACCGTTTGATTTCTACGGGTTATAATAATTGCATGATTGATGTATTGCAATATGATTGAATGTTTGTTTAGTTAAGTTTAGAATTGATTGAACTCACATCCATATCTATAGCTATTTTAGGGTTCATCATCGAGCGATAACCTTGAATACGAGTAGCATGATATGATTAGGGTTTGTAGTGATACATCCTTGTAGTCATATGTAGAAATTGACCTTTGTTCGAATTGTTTGCGCAATGTATTACAATTGCATTGATTAGCCTATTTCTGAAACTTAATGCTCCTAGGAATTGAACTTGATTAGCGCAAGGCGTTAGGTTATTCTTTAGGTAGATTTCACATACGCAGCTCTAATGTGTGTGTTGATAACTTAAGAAATTTACGGAGTATTCTTGCAATAAGGTATTCTATGGCTTTTGATGATAGCGAGATTAAATACGAATTCTATTCATATATCCATAAACTTGTTTACAATTGAAGATGAAACCTTTACCCAATATTTCACATCCTTGATTTGCGTACTTGATTTGCTTTTTGTTTATTTTTATTTACACAATCAGAAAATCCCCTGTGTTACTTATAAGATACCGAAACATATTGACAACCAAGACCTCTCTGTGGGAACGATCCTTTCTTGCCCTTGCTATATTTATATTTTGAGTAGTAAGAAAGTGTAATTATATTTGTGTCGGCTGACAACCGGTCAATACTAATTATGTGTTTGATATATTAAACTAGCGGCGTCGGCTTGGCAAGTTAAAGAAGATGTTGGGTTGCAAGTACCAGGAAGGAGAGGTGCTGTCCCTTGAAGAAATGAAGGAATTCGAGGAAAAGCTTGATAGAATTGAAGAAACCAACCCTAGTGCAAAAGATTTGTTCGGGGAAACTAAGTACAAACCGTCCCAAAAGAAGCAAAATACCCAGTGATTTAAGTCTTTAGTTGTGTTTCTTTTTTTGGATGGTGGTTGTCACGTCTTGAACAATTCCGAACTTGTTTTCGTTTGTACCTCGCGGTTAACTCTTTAGTTGTTTGGTTTGCTTTTGGTTTAGGATACCTGGATTAAGAACATTTGATAGCAGCATCCAGTTGTTTGGTTTATGTTGAACATGTTTTGATTTCTAGTGATTCGTTTATGTTGAACATGTTTTGATTTCTAGTGATTCGTTTATGTTGAACATGTTTAACCTTGCGAGATTTTTGTACGCCTTTTACCGGCATAGATAAGTTCAGATTAACAATGCCGGTTTATGTACCGGCACTGTTTAATATTTATAGATCAATGCCGGTTCTGGTAACCGGCAATGAAATTGTGTATAAAACCATACCGGATCAAGAAGATTAAAAATTCCATTTTCCTGTATAGATATTCGAAGGTACCGGCATAGTAGTTTTTTCTATCTATGCCGGTTTTATGATATTTTCAAATTTTCATAGTTGTCAGAAAGCGGCACTGTAAAATTGAATACTTCTATGCCGGTAGTCTGGTAGTTTTGAATAAAAATCCATTTCAAATCCATTTCGAATGCTCTTTTATTTTATTCCTAATGAATCTATTACATTGGATTTGAAACTTTTAATTAAAACATGCTAAAAAACATGGCATGCATTACATTTGGTTAAAGATAATCTATTTCCATCCCGTTTCAACAATTTCGGAACCTTTGAGCCTTTCTCGAACCTCTTCGAAGACATCGTCCGGGATGGGGGTGTCAAGGATCAGATTCATTGGTTTTTCTTCTCTTTCAACATATTCCTTTCCCTTCATATAACACCCATCACACCCATCGATTGGCTTGCATTGGCCCTTGTGGTTTTCTCTTGACTCTGCAAGTTGAACAGCTTTGTCAAACCATTGAAACTCATCGCACTTTGGGTGATTCAAACACCTTAGAAACATTCTTCCATTTTCAGCATCATCCGTTTTTGCAATCCAAAACCGGCGTGTCCCATCACAACTTCTACACTTTGAATAAATAAAAGGACAGTCCATGGCTAGATGAGAAGGTGACTTGCAAATTTGACACTTGCAATGATGACTCTGTAAGAGAAGGTTATATTAGTCGTGTGTCATAGTAGTTAAGATCATATTGTTAGTAAATCTACTTACTTTGCAAATAGAGGAAGATGATGAATCCCCCATCCTTTGTGAAGCTTTAACCGTGCTTGCTTTCTTGAGAGAATGATTTTTGTTATTTGGTTCTTTGGTTTGTGTAGATTTTTCCAAAGGAATGGGGGTATTATATAGAGATAAATCTCCAACGGTCTTATTTTTCAAAAAACTAGCCGTTTTTTTTTTTGAATTTATCAACTACCGGCATAGTCGTTATTATAGATTGAATGCCGGTTCCATTTACCGGCATTTGAAAGTGTTTTGAAACCATGCCGGTATTGGTTGCATATTTGTCCCGATCTCTGTAAAAAAAATTTCCTAGTACCGGCATTGTAATCTTGTCAAAAAGCGTGCCGGAATTATTTGCCGGCATTGTATTTCACAATTACTACAATGCCGGTTGTGACGATTTTCAAAAAAACTAGTCGTTGACGTTTTTCTCTGTATAAAGAGAGCTAATTCTTGGACCCAAAAGCCAAAAACTCGTGTTCTTATATATCTCCTTGAGCATCTTATCTTTGAAACCCTAAACCCTAGAATAATTATCAATAAATAGCTTAGTATAGTACCTAATCCACCATACAACCAATGGCATCGTTTGACTCGGAGGAAGATTTAGCAATCACCCAAGCATGGTACATGAAACTCGTCCTTCAACTATAGATAGCAGCACGCGGGATTCCATGTGGTTGAAGATTTTTAACAAATTTATTCACGATTACGGTAACTCGAAAGGAAGAACTGCTCAACAAATCGAGCAACGACACGACATCATCCTAAATGCTGTGGTTGAGTATCTAAAAATGAAACACCGGATCGAGCACGCTAGCCACAATAGATTGTCCCCTCAACAACTCGTAAGTATCTCCATGATTAGTTGGACACAATCTACTCTTTTTCAAATTTTATGTAACAAACAAAGTTTGTGTGTTGTTTTTGTAGCATCAAGCCGTGAAAACGCGTTACTTACAAGAAAAGGTAGAACCGTTCATGTTTGAAGCCAACGTGAACCATATTGTAACCAAAGTCACGGAGTACCACCAGTTGGGTGAATCGGAAACGGATTCTTCTTAAGAAGATTGATAGTTTAGTGTTATTTGCTTAGGTTTTAAGGGTATCTAGTTAGGTATTTCGTAAGGTTTTGTGGGTATATCTCTATGTAAGCCCTCACGAGACTATAACTCGTCCACTTGGGCCACCAAGTGGTTTAAAGGATTGATGCACGTGCTAAGTGCATTCGGTGTTCCGTCGACAAGGATTACGTTCGAAATAAATTATAGTTCCGGCTTAGTATGTAAACATATTTCAATTGCCTAATGGTAACGGCGTGCAATGTAGTATATTAATCTATGCCGGTAATACGTGCCGGCATGTAGGTTAAGCTTATACCAATGCCGGATCGTTCAAAATTCAATGCCCAACGGCTATTTTTTTAAACCAAAAACCGGCTTTATAGTGCCGGCGTTGATTTTACTTCACTGACAATGCCGGCACTAAATAGCCGTTGTGCAATCATCTATATAATGCAATTGATTCACCGATTTCACTTGATACCTCCAATGGCAAATCCATCAGCAACTACCGATTTCATCATTGCCCTGGAAAAAGACAAACTTAGGAAAAACAAACTATCCACTCGGATGGGAAATCAATTATCATCCTCCATCAACTCAAATCCATCAACAAAAACAGATTTCATCATTGCCATGGAAAAAGAAAAACTCAAGAAGAACAAACTATCCACTCCGTTGGGAAATCAATTATCAACCACCAACTCAGTTTCCCTTATACTAGAAAAACTAAAAAGGAAGGGAGAAACCACCAAGTCAATTGCCGCAATGGAAGAAGAGATACTTAAGAGGAAAAGATAAGAAGAAGAGGAAGCAAAGCTTGAACATTATTGCAAAGAAGCTAAAGAAATCCTTGAACGTCAAAAACAATCAAAGATGGAAGCGGATGTGGAGGAAGAAACCGAGTGGATTAAAAATTACTACATAGTATCGGATTTCCAGGAAGATCACCGCCCTTCAAATCTTTTTTGGGGTCTTGTTAGGACTGGTCCTTACATGAATAACTACTTGGAAGGTAAGAAATGCTGAATTGATTACGGTGATCTCTATGTACAAAATCGAACAATTGCACTCATAAAGTTATGTCGCAAATACAACGAGTTTCTTGCAAGATACAGAGGGAATAGGTTTCAAGCTCAGGACGCATATACCAAGTGGAGAAAAGAGCCTTTTAGGCATTTTGAAGCTGCTTTGCTTATTGAATCTCGTTCCAAGAACTAATGTTAATTGCAATTGGTTTGAGTTAATGTTTTTAAGTTTATTTCCTTAAGATTATGTGGTTAATGTTATTTATTTCATCAATTTTCTTTCCTTTACCGGCATTGAAAAATACACCAAATACTATACCGTTACATGTGCCTCCGTTGAATTCTGCTCACCAAATACTTATTGTTAGAGTACCGACATTGAATCGTTCCATTGTTCAATGCCGGCATTTTGATGGTTACAAATACAAGTTATGTGGCAGTTATAAACTCATTCATTCCACTTATTTGACGGTTACAAACTATTTTATCCCACTTATTTGACGGTTACAAAATCCATAATACTAGTTTATGCGTCGGTTACAAACTCCTTCATTCTATTTATGTGACGGTTATAGAAAGGAAATCATTCATTCTCCATTTTTATTCAATCTCCCTTTTTGTTTCATCTTCTATATCAAATACAATGGGTCGTCACAAACCTCGTGAAAAACCCATACCCAATCCTGAAGAATCTGTTGATGAAGGTGGTAAATTAAAATCAAAAGCGCAAGAACTGCCTGAAGAGTCTAATGGTGAGGCGAGAATAACAAATTTGCTTAGGTAAGTGATGTATATGTTGAATTGAATTTTTTAACTTTTAGGGTTTATCCCATAGTAGAAAACACAAAGTGAAATTATGTTGTTTAGTCTTTCTACTACACTAAAAGTAATTTTTAAAATTCCAATTTGAAGCTCAGATGCATGTTTGATTCGCGGTGGAATACAATTTGAAAATCATGCCAGATTATATATCTTGAATCCCGATTTTATTGCATGTGTTTACCGGCATGGTATTTTAATTGAATACCATGCCGGTTCCCTTTCCCGGCTTTGTATATTTCATCAATACTATGCCGTTTTCGTTCGCCTATTTTGTTAAAATCTCTGTACTAAAATCCCACAGTACCAGCATTTAAAATTTCTATCTAACAATGCCGGTTCTCAATGCCGGCAGTGTATATATGTTAACTTACTATGCCGGTTTTCTGTTGCAAAAAATGTTCATTCTCTGTCTGAAATTCAAAGAAAACCGGCATGGTATTTTAATTGATTACAAGTGCCGGCACAGATGTTAAGTTCGATTTCTATACCGGTTGTCATTATATAACTCAGTTTTCATATTGGAATATAGGTCTAAAGCAGCAGAAAAGAACAAAGGAAAAGGGAAAGTTGTTTTAGAAGCAAAACGTAAGTCTTCTCGACGTAGCCGTCCTGATCCGGCTACTGCTAAGGTCACAATTCGGGATCAACCTATAAGCTACCCAACCAGCAGTGATGATGATGATGAGTGGGAAACATACCCTATACCCGAACGAGCCGGTGGCTCTTCCTCACAAGCAGGTGGCTTAGGACGGATTGATGTCGGAGTTGAAGCCCCTAAGGATAATGTAAAGGCACCTCCAGCCCACTTTCCTGATAAGTATGACATGATTCGAGACCGCGATGATGGCAAACATTGGGGTGAACCGATAAACCCGCAACTCTTATTTGCCTACAAACACTCTTGGGCTCGCTGGATCTATCAAACTTATGTAAGACGATTGCATCTTCTTATTATATTATTTATCTGTGATCAAGTGAATTTAATTTACTTTGGTGTGTTTTTATAGGACCACGCGAACGCCTTCCGTGTTAGCCACCATCAACAATAGGATGTATGGCCTTTGAAGCTTGAGTGTGAAGCTGTTAAAGCAGTAGTCAAAGCATCTGGCTTGTATCCCTCCATAAAAAATTATGTGGCCAATGATACTGTCACGGCGAACTGCTTTTTGGAGAGGTTTTTTGGTGAAATTGATAACATGCATTTTCCTTTTGGCGAGATGACCATCATCCCTTAAGATGTCCAAAGGATAATAGGTCTTGAGGTTCTTGGGAAAGCCGTTAAAGTAGGAGATGACTCTAAGGACTTGGAATGGGACAAGATCTATGAGCTGACTAAAAAGTTGTTTGGATGGGACAAGGAAACCACTTTGGCAAATATGTACAAGACTAGGCGTTCCCAGACAAAGACTATCAAATTCGTCAAACTCGTTGAATTGTTTGGGAACACGAAAAACAAGGAATTGAATCCAGAACAAGTCCAAAGAAATCGCCGCGGCTTATATGTTGTTCATCTTGGGCACAGCTATATTCCCTGACGCCAATGGTAATAGGGTGCATATGAACAACCTACAATACTTGGATCCGTTGGAAAAGGTTCATGAGTATTCATGGGGCACTGCTTTCTTGGCACATTTTTTTGGCAGAAATGCGTCGAGCATCTAAGGCGAACGCCCGTCAATTTAATGGGATTTTCACTGTACTTCAGGTATAGTCAAGTACTTATTTTTTTGATTGTTGTCATTAAATTTGTTAGTTTCCAATTATTTATTTTCTTATACATTTCATTGGAACGATCTTTCATTGGCGTAGGTGTGGGCTTATGAACACTTCGCAAAATTGTTCATACGGTATAAAGGATTGAAGATTTTCACTGAATATCAAGAGAATAGTCCTCTAGGTCAGAAATACTACTTCGAAAATACCCCAAGGCCCAATAACAAAAAACGGTTATTAGCAATGAGATTGGCTTTGGACTCGGTGGATGTCCAAGATGTTGTGTTTGATCCATATAGGAATGCCAGAGGAGTTCACTTTCAAAGGCGTGACAATGTTTCATTTTACAACGGACCGTTATTTCATCCAAAAGGATTTGTTATGCACAACCCTCGCCGTGTAATGCGTCAACTTGGGTACAAGCAGAAAGATCTCACGGATACATCTTATCAGAAATTCTCTCATGACTTTCCTCAATGCCAATCGAATGAGAACCATACTCTCGTAGTTTACGACCCAAAACCTATTCTTGCACATTGGAGTGAAAGGGAAGAAAAGGGACTGGTGGCTGAGAACGGTTATGAGAGTGAACCAACCTTCCTAAGAGGCCATCGGAAGTTCACGCATCCTTATGTTGTACGCCCGGATATCGTAGTTGTTCCTCCACCACTATCACATCCATCCACAACTTCGGAAACTGTACCCGCACTTGTATAGCTCGTTACGTTGTTGGTACGTACGTCTTGTTCATTACCATTCTTTTACTCTATGTCTATGAACTTATACAATTGTACATACTAAGTACATGTTTAAAATTTCCTTAACAGGCGTCAATGATTGAAATTTGTCGAAGTTCTTTAAGAAAAAGAACAAGAAGGGAGAGGTGCTGACCCAGAAAGAAATGGAGAACGTCGAGCAAAAGATGGACAAAATTGAAGATCCGAAGGCAAAAGACTTGTGGGGTGAAAGGAAGAAGAGGGTACACAAGAAGTCAAGAACCGAGTGATCGTGTGTTTATTCTATAGTATTAGTTTGGTTGAACAATCTAGTGTTGGTTTATGTTTGTTTGTGAGTCTTGAACAATGTGTTTGTGTGTCTTGCTAAACTCTTTGCTTGACTTGGTTTATGTTTGATTTGTTTTCGGTTTGGAACCACATAACTTTGGAGTTTGTTATTGTATACAATCTAGTATTTTTATTATATTTATTATGTTGATAAACTTGTGTCAAATTACCTCATTTACAGAGTTTGAACGTGCCACGATAACTTAAATTTCTAAGTTTTTCATCCAAACCGGCATGCTCGAGAACAGTAACAACAATGCCGGTTCTCTAAAAGACAGAGTTCCGGAATTTATTTGTGTTTGGATCTTTGTCTTAGGTTACGTAATCTCCATGATAAAAAGGATTTTGACAGAAAACCGACATAGTAATGGGGTTAATTTCAATGCTGGAAATGTCACTTATTTCTCTGGAAGTTTTTTCTGCATTTCCGGCATGGGTTCAAACGAAATTCAACGCCGGTACAGAAGTTCCGGAGTTGTAAATATAAAACACAACTATGCCGCATGGCCATCAAAATATGATTTAATGTTTACAATTCAGACTTACAAAAAAACAAAACGTTGCGTACTAGCGAACCACATAAATCCAAATTACTCATCGTCGCCTCCACACGTAATGGGTTGCATCTTCTCCTCTTGGAGCGTTTTTTTTGATAAGGCCAACGCATCCCAAAATTGGTGATTCTCCTCATACGATGCCATCCATCCCTTCCAGATATTGGGATCTAGACCCTTGTTTTTAACCATCCCACAAATAGGTGGCAATGGACAATTTTCTTTGAGTTTTAGAATAACGAAATGATTACCGTTCACGAACGCCAAAACAACTCTTCTCTTCTTAAGGGATCCTTCGCATTTTTGCCACTTTGGGGTAAATGTTACTTCTACGGTGGGGGTAAAATAATGAACAACACATCTAAATGTATCCGCCACTAGATGCCCACAAAGCGGCATTCTCATCCAATATTCAGAAGGAAGAAAGTTCATCTGTTGTTCGGGCCCCAATACTTGAGCATGCATATCATCAAACCCCTCGCCTACACCAACCAATTGCTCATAAAAGCTCCTTTTGTTCACAAGTTTTTCGGCCATCCTCATTCTAGAATATTGGCATGGTGTCATACCTCTACTAACCGACGTGTCAAAGATTCCTAATTGTTCAGTCACAGCATGATATCCACAATTTCCATCTCCGTCGACATCATCCGTATATAAAATATACTCGCGAATAACCTCAGGAAGTTGGTCTATGTAAGACTGTATCTTGGTATGATAACTTCTAATTGTCCTACCTGTTCTGGATCCTTATACATCTTCATATTACCCTTTTGTAACAATAATATATCCAAACCATCCTCTGCAATCTCTACACTTGCAATGTCTTCGATATGTGATGGGAGTCCGTACTTCCTTGGCCTACCCCTTCCCCTTCGAAATAAAACCACGTCAACTTTGCTATCACTTTGGTTTGTCACCACCTTAGCCTCGTCACCTTGTTGTTCTTTGTCACTTGATGATGATACCTTTGGCGGCCTACCCCTCTTCTTTGGAACCTCCGCTAGATCGACTATGGGTATGGCTTCGGAATGCTCACCTTGTTGTTCTTTGACACTTGATGTTGATACCTTTGGCGGCCTACCCCTCTTCTTTGGAACCTCCACTAGATCGACTATGGGTATGGCTTCGGAATGCTCATATTGTTGTTCTTTGACACTTGATGTTGATACCTTTGGCGGCCTACCCCTCTTCTTTGGAACCTCCGCTAGATCGACTATGGGTATGGCTTCGGAATGCTCACCTTGTTGTTCTTTGTCAATTGATGTTGATACCTTTGGCGGCCTACCCCTTTTCTTTGGAACCTCCGCTAGATCGACTATGGGTATGGATTCGGAATGCTCACATTGTTGTTCTTTGACACTTGATGTTGATACCTTTGTCGGCCTACCCCTCTTCTTTGGAACCTCCGATGAGTTGGCTTTTGGTATGGATACGGATTCCTTCGTTTGTTGTTGACTTAGCGGTTCCTTCATCGGCCTACCTCTTTTGTTTGGAACCTGCGCTTCCATGAACCTCTATTCCGAAATCTCACATGCGGTTAGATCTCGTTTCTTACTTGCCGCGATTTCTTCTTCACGTTGAGTCATTTCTTTCAATTCTACCCTTTGTTTTTTCCTTTTTGTTTTTGTTTGTGGTCTTCCTGTTGGATCTCCCTTTCTTGGCTCTTCGCTTTGTGCGATCGATGGACGAGTAATTAGCCTTAGTTGGCTCAACAAGACTTGTCGGCTAACCGAGGTGCCACGTGAGTAAGCTTCGAAGAATTCCTTTGCTTCGTTCGTATCCCATGGAGATTGCCCGGATCCCCAGAAGGGGGGTCGAAAGATAGTTGCTTCCAAAACGGATCAATGACCTCAATAGGTATCAGTTCTTCATACTTCACAAGCATATGACGACACGGAAGCCCCAATGAAGACATGTCGGGACAAATACACACATCACCCTAAGCCGTAATTTTTCTCATATTCCATTTGTCTCATCATATGTTTTATTGCCCAATGAGAGACGTTGATTCTATTCCTTGGAGAAACTTACCATAACGAAGAAATGGAGTCATCCTTTCCATTGAGCTTTTCTCAAAAGCCTCCTTGATCCTATTGATATCTTGCTTAAAGTATTGCTCCATTGCCTCAGTGACCGTAACCACATTGCCTTGACCGGACTGGATGAGATCTTTAAATCTCCCATGAGCGGCCTCAGCTGCACTAGTTGCTTCAGTCTTGAAGTGTCTATACCGGTTTGACCAATCACGTACAAATTTTTCCTTGAACTTATCCAACCATTGAGTCCGACAATACCAGGACAATCGGATAAACTTCGTTCCAATCGGCAATAAACTTCTCCAATCTCTTTTCGTACATAACCTCGGTAAGAGACCAATAAACTTTCTCCCAATCTCTTAGAAATTCCAACCACTTTTTATGATTTTCCGAATGTTCTTTGTCCACTCTCTCCTTTATCTTGCCTCTCTCATCTTCTTCTTCTTCGGGGGATAGTTTGTTCTTTCGAACATCTTCCTCTAGTTGTACCATCATTCTCTTCTTAATATCCACCTTTGCGGGTTCGAACAAGGCATGGCAAGTTTTTATCATATTATTACGTATATAATATGTACATAGGAAATTTCGTGCGTCACGGAAGACGTCGGATATTGCTTTCATTAATGCGTCATCGTTATCAGTTACGATGACCCTCGGAAGTTGATTTTCCCGGAAGAAAAATTTCAATTGTCGTAATGCCCAATGATAATTATAGTCCCTCTCGTTTTCCATTAAACACCAAGCCAATGTGAATGTTACCTTGTCCGAGGTTTGCCCCACGATGTTGAACAACGACATATTGTATTTGTTTGTCTTGTAGGTGCAATCCATCAAAAGAACACCACAACATGTATTTGCCAATTGTGAGAGCAAAGGATGCGAAATGAATATTTGAAGGGGCTTCTCGTTCGGCCCTCTTTTAATGATACGCGTGTAGTTGTGATCCCAAACTATCTTCTCAAATTCTTGCATAACGCTCCTCCCTTCCCATTCCACCCTTCTAATAGTTGCTTTTGCGGCATAAATTGTACGTAGAGAAGACACGTTAGTCTCGTCCTTTTCCTTGAAGCCTCTGAGAATTTGTCTCGGTTTGATAAGTGCTTTGGTCAATCTCTTTACATCCTCGAACTCGTCAGGTTTTAGCTTCGCAACTAAGGAGTGACCAACAAAATCTTTCGGATCCCTAGTTATGACAGACCACACAAAACCTCACAATCCCAATTGTTTATGTCATTTAAACGGAATACAAGCTTAAACGGGCAATTATTCTTCCTCGTACGAGTCTTGTATACCCTATTAGTCTTCTTTGGATACACATAATCCTTTCTCTTGTGGCTATTCTTCTCCTTGTATTTCCCACTTCTCTCGCAAGCCATCTCAAAACGCCTATTCGAACCTTCGGTATTCCTCACCAACACACACATGTTCTTAAGGGCCGTCTCTTTAGCCCAAGCGATTGCTTCCTTTCGATCTGTTATTCCCTACATAAGAACAATTTCGCATTCATTAGAAGGTTCATTACTAGCAATCCATTAGTAATGTTCAAGATACTAGGTGAAAAGTATTCTTTGGTTACATACCTGAGGGATTTTATAGTATTCCGACGTATCCCGATAAAGCGGCTCTGCATTTGTTGGATTAATATATGGCACCACCTAGAGATCGAATGCAAATTAGTTCCAAACACAATTACAACACTATGCCGGAAACCATTACCGGCATGTTCGACCATTGTTCCGGCATAGTCTAAGTTAACCAAAACGGAAGACAAAATTTGAAACCTATTCCGGCGTATGTGTTTCATAAGAAAACAACGCCGGAAGCAAGTATGCCGGCATTATCGTAACCTATTGTTCCAAGCCGGTACACAATTCCGGCATTGACAATAATTGATATTGAATGCCGGAATTTAGCTTTGGAAAACATTTATCCCTGCATGTTTTTTTGTAGGTGCCGGCATTGTAAAGTTGTAACTGAACAACGCCGGTTTTGTTGCCGGCATTATCGATATTGATGATACCACGCCGGTACCCAGTTCCGGCGCTCATGTTTATAAAGTTTCAATGCCGGTTTTTGGTTTGAGATGGAATTGTTTCCTGTATGTTTTTCATGTGGTACCGGCATGGTAACCTATCAATAAAACCATGCCGGTTGAATATTCCGTAGTATATTCCTTATTAGGTAAAAAGGTTAATTATGTACCGGCACAGTTTTTTGGTAGAATGCTATGCCGGTTTATTATTCAAAATGGGGGATATCAGTTTACCGGCATGGTCGTAGTATGAATACAATGCCGGTACCTTGACTACCGGCATGGTATTCATACAACTACCATGCCGGCACCGAGGTTTTTCAGTTGAAAAAATGGCGGGTTTCAAGAAAAAAATTCGATTTTTCGACATCTTAGCAGCTTTACCTGTGTGTTGGGGATGCTAGTATGTTGTGCAAGTTTACTTTCTTGTGTTGGTTCTTCAAGAAACTCTCCATACTCGTCAAAATCATCATTTAAGGATGTTGGCTCAACAAAGAGTTGCAATTGTGAGTTGTTGTCGTTAGCTGAAGATTCAAGATGTGATCCTTGTTGTAGTTGAGCTAAAGATTCAACAGCAGCAATTCTCTCTTCACAATCATCCTCCATTTTTCCCAAAAATATTTCTCTCTCAAATTATTTTTCCCTCCTTCTACTCTCACCTCACTAACCCAAATTCAAATAAAACACACACTAATCATTTATAAAAAATCTTAATATTTTTACTAATTATTATTAACCACTAAACCTGATTAGTGAGGGTATATTAGGATTTAAAAAAATATTTAGATAAGGGGTGACCCCGAATTGATATCTGGATCCAGTTTTTGTCCTTTTCTTATATCCCCCAATTCCTTTTTATATCCCCCAATTTCGCGTTCTACATTATATTTGGACATGTGTTACATAATCACACTATATATTTATTAAAATGATTCATTAATTTGGATATTATTACATATACAAAACTATACATACAATAAATCTATTCAAAAAGGAGTTGAGCCCAGCTTGTTGCTAGGTTGCCAACCAAAAGCTTGTAATTCTCTGTACTTTTTATCCTTGATTATTTATTTTATTTTTTTGTCAAAAAAGAAAAAAAAATTAAATCCAAAATTGTATCCTGCATATGTTTAACCTAATTTGTTAAATAAAATAAAATAAAAAAAATAAATCTATTACATTCTTGCATGATGTTTTTACTTGTACCCAAACCTCATGTAATTATGGCACTCTCGGCCGATATTTCATCCACCAACCAAGGTCCGAGGATAATTTATGATTAGACCTCGTTACCAGGGTGTATGGTGATAAATTGGTATGATTGATCTACAAGAAGAGGAAGGACCTTCACTTTGCTGATATACCATAGGCTATGTTTGAGACGAGAAATTGTGATTTTAGGAAAATTGTTGGAACTGGAATGAACTCATACATCGAAAAACTTTAGTTGTATATTTCGCATCTACTCTTCTGATTCTAAAATTTGCGGATTGAAAGGGGAATAATGGAGCGGGATACAACTAGAGTTTATATATACACAATAGGTGATCGTTTTACACTCTCCACAATGCGGCCATTCGTTGTAGGGTTCGTGCAAATGTATCTGCTTCGCCTCCTGATCCGCAAGGCCAGTTATATATTTTCTTACGTACCCAGATTCGAATACATCCGATAAATAACGTTGGGAATCAAACGGAAATAATATTAAAACGTGCATGAACTATTTTACGCCTTTATATATGTGATTCAATCCTGGACATTAGTTGAAGGGGCAGGATCCAATGACATGGTTATATTGACATAATCATGACATGGTTTGACCATTTTTTCTAGAAAATCCAAGTGACAATGTATTTGAAGCTAATTTTTTGGTGACATGTTCCTCTTATATAGATCTACATGCTTACAAAAAATGAGAGCATTCCGAGACGTATATGTCTACCATCTACCATTTTGAATATCAACCGATGAAGATGAACTGTTGAAATTAAATTTTATGGATGGTGAAGTTTCGTATATCGGAATACTCTCATTTTTGGATGAAATGTAGAGTTATATAAGTGGAATATGTCACCAGAAAATTAGCTTCAAAATCGTTGTCGCTTGGATTTTGTAGAAAAAAATGGCCAAATCATGTCATGATTATGTCAATATAACCATGTCATTGGATCCTGCCCCTTAGTTGAATATCCTACATAACATAATCATGGTCTTATACAAAAAACTGCCGAAACCAACAAACAACAAATACAAGTACTGCCAACAATTTTATCTCTCCCACTCGAAACATAATTTTTCATCTCGATTGAACCTTCATATCATATATTAATATTTTGTGGTGCAAATCTAATACATGTTTGGTAGAACCAAAAGATATATTCTCATGATTTTCTTAGCACTCCACACTTTTGATATAATTCGTTGTCACAGTTGACATTTTATAGCAATGATCAATATATTTATATTATATCTTTTAATTCTCATACTGGCAAGTGTATGCCATTACGATTTCTCATACCTCCCCGGAGGGCCTTCGATTTGGTTTAATCTTTCATCCAACCAAGATTGTGATGATCGAGAGATTACGTGTGTGGAATTTGGGCATATTACTTCTTTATGGAAGCATCATATCTTTCCCAGATATCTAATTATCAACTTAGGGCTTTCATGCTCCTTATTCCTTCAAAAAAAAAAAAAAAGTCGTTTAGAGTGTAAAATACATCAAGACGTATTTTTTTATTTGTGTTACATATATTATATTATAAAACTATAAATTCATTATAAAACTATAAATTCATCAAATGTTTACTGTTAAAAAACAACCGCTTTGTTCCAGGAGTAATCGAGGAAATCTTTTACCTGAGTTGCTTCCTTCGAATATTTTTGAAAGTTAAAAGATGTTTACTTTAATAAAGAAAAAGTTGTTGTTGATTTCGACCGACATATGATTATATCTTGATCATTACAATGTTTCGTGAAGTTTGAACCACATTTTTGTACTCCATCTTCGACGATCAATCTAGGTGGATACTGATACATGTTTGGTAAGAACCAAATATACGAAATTTATGTTACAACAATTTATAATTTAGGATTGGTAATGTCGAATAACTATTAATACTGGTGCTGAACAAATAATTAGAGTGTAGGAAACTGTTCATTTTATTTGTGTTACATATATTATATTATAAAACTATAAATTCATTATAAAACTATAAATTCATCAAATGTTTTGTTTAACAAACAACTGCTTTGTTCCGAATCGTTTTGAAGTTGCTTCCTTTCGAATCTTTTTGAAGTTAAAAAGATGTTTACTTTAATAAAGAAAAAGTTGTTGTTGTGGACGACCGACATATGATTATATCTTGATCATTACAATGTTTCAGGAAGTTTGAACCACATTTTGTAATCCATCTTCGACGATCAATCTAGGTGGAAGGAAATATTATAATTTGATCGCGGTATCTCTTCATAGATCTGATCATCAAATATGCAGATGCTTCTAACAGAGGACAAATCCACACTTCGGCCACATGCATAACCGGTCGCTGAGAGGAAAATTTGTAATTCGGTAGTATGAACTTAAATTGATATGATCATTTCTGGGTAGTTCCGTATCAATATCGCCTGATGCGTGTTTAACAAATACAAAACAACAAAGACGTTAATTAAAAAAAAAAAAAAAAAAAAACAATGGAGTGAATAATATAGAGTCATCTTTATCTTTACATAGGGTTTCCTCCCTCGTCAGAGTAAAAGGTAGAAGGGTTCCACTTCCACCTAATAAAATGGAATACTCAATCAAACCTTTACTTGAAAGGGTTCAGCTAGTTAAAGTGAAATAATTAAGTACATGAATTTATTTATGAATTCCCAAAGTAAGTCACGCATGCATTTAATAAGGGTATTAACGAGAACATCACGTTTTCTGTCTTTTCATATTTCATTCTTCAAGATTAAATTTATGATAAAGTTCTATAAGGTGGTTATTAAAAATGTTCTTATCTTGAGCTACGAATCAAGCAACATCGATTCAAGTTCTCCCGTAAAAGTGGGTGGTTTTGTTCTTTTGTTACATAAAGGTGGGTGGTTTTGTTCACTCTTCAAGATTTAACTTTGGGATAATTTGCGTTACCTCCCCTGGCCAAGATCATAATTAGCGTTACCTCCCCTACAGAAATTAAATTAGTGAAACCTCCCCTCGTTACATTTTCCGTCCAAAGCTGGTTATCCCAGTCAGCAGCTTTGTACACGTGGATCAGTTCTTACACGTGGACTTTGACTTTCCCACGTGTAAAAACTGGTAGGGGAGGTAACGCTAATTATGATCTTGGCCAGGGGAGGTATTCTTAAAGTCAAAGTCCAAGTGTAAAATCGGGTCACGTGTACAAAGCTGGCAATAGGATAACCAGTTTTGGACGGAAAATGTTACGAGGGGAGGTTTCACTAATTTAATTTCTGTAGGGGGTAACACTAATTATGATCTTGGCCAGGGGAGGTAACGCAAATTAACCCTTTAACTTATGGTAAAGTTCTATCAGGTGGTTATTAAAAATGTTCATATCTTGAGCTACGAATCAAACATCTGTTCAAGTTCTCCCATAAAAGCGGGTGGTTTTGTTCTTTTATCACGTAAAGGTGGGAGGCTTTGTTCTTTTACTACGTTCGGACGGTGCGTTGGAGATTTTGGTTACGGGATTTTGTTTGGAAATTAATAGTTTTAAACCCTTTATATTTCCGATCACTTTGGAGGTTTCCCAGTTTATTTATCAAAATAAAAAAAAATCCTACAATCGAAATGACCAAATAGATGTCCCTGGAATGTGGTCTAAACTGATTTAACGGACCACTTGAAAAATCACCAAATGATTATTTCCCCAACAATTAAACTATAAATCATATTCCTAAAGACAGAAACCCACACATGCATATATTTGTGCATCTGTGCATGTAACATGACGCATATATAAGGAAGATTGCAAGCGTATATAAGGAAGATTGCAAGACTCAGGGATATGCCAAGTACTCTTCTTGACATGAGGAAGATTTCAAGACAAACCCAACTTCCGAAAGGAAAAAAAAAAGAATTCGAGATGAGTCCTTCTAACAGCTTCCATAAACTTAATATTCGAAGAAATATATAGTAAGAGAACCCCACATTGGTTTTACTGGTGAGAGTGAATTAGATCACCTCACTTTACCACATACAACAAAATGTAGCACATCTAAGTTAAAAAACTAAATTTAGAAACTATACAGTTTTAACGTCTTGAATAGTCCAAAACCCAAAATAGCTAGTTAAGGCTACCAGGAAGAGAAGAAGCTGATTCTTACTGGAAACGGCGTTTCTTTGCAAGATTTTCAAACACCTGATGGACATCAGATGGTGTGATAGGCTTCGATGAATCAAACGACTCCTGCAGAAAACAAGTATATGATCCACGTATAAATGATAGAGAGCCTCTGAAGGTGGAGAAATCAGAATTTCTTATTCTAAAAGCAACTTTCAACCCTAAATATGTTGCAAAAAACAAGTACTGCCATGAAAAATCATATCAATAGGAGAAAATGGGACATACCAAGAAAGAACACAGCTCATTCTTCATGTCTGCAATGCCACTCAAGATCTCAATTTTCTCAACATGACCGAGTTTATTGAGAAAATTCAGCTCGGCTCCTTCCTCTTGTTGCAACTTCTCCTGCCTCTTCTGTTTTCCCATTTTTTCATATTCCCCAATCGAGTCCTCCTTCTCAATTAAGAACCTTATGCCCTTCTTGGTGTAGAATTCAATGCACTTCTCGCACCTACAAAGAAGATCTCTCCATACTTTAGAAAGAAACATGGGTTTATTCTTCTCTAGGATGAATGGAGTAACACTCAGATCCATCCCAAGAGCACATTTGGGACTAGAAATGGTGTCACGAGAGAATTCCTCGAAATCCCTCTTCTTCTCTGAAGATTCTCCAAGTAACTCATTCCTGTGAGGCAATACAGGTTTGAGATCAGAAGAAACCATTTCCATGCTATTCTCAAGATTCCCAGAGGCAGGACTTGCTGGAGGTCTGTTTACCAACACCTTCTCTTCTATATTATCATCTACGACAGGATGACCTGAGACGTTCTCAGAGGATGCACCCACTGCATCTGTCAAAACACTGCCGTCTTGGTTACCGTCTAGAGAAGCCTCACCTTCCTTAACTGCTGCCCAAATTGACGGAGGGTAAAGAGACAAGAAAGAGACCTTCTTTGCACATGCAAGACAAATGAATTCCTCGTATAAGGGTTCTCCTTCCTCATCTCTAGGTATCTGTACGATGAACAAAGAAGACGATGCAAATGTAATTTTCTGTCAGATGCAAAAAAACTAAAAAAAAAAGTGAATATGAAAGTAACCATATAGATAAAACTATATAGTTTCATCGACTGTCATAATTCTCACCAAAAAGGGTAAGAACGAAATTCAAAATACTGAATTTTGAGAACTAACAAAGAAACACACACACACACACGCACAAACTAGAGCAGATACAGTTGATGGCAGTTTATACGATGAAAATCAACATGTGGGTGTAAGGTCTTGGGGGAATTGTGACGAGTCTTCTACCATATGATTGTAATTAGTTTGCTTGCTCCATTTTGCTTTAGATTTAACTTAACTTGTTTCCTTAATCATGATAGTTTCTTCTATTTCTTGTGTTAGAAGACACTAGATATCAACTGTCACATCCCATAATAGTTGGTTAGTTACATAAGTTGGTTGTCTAGAAGGTGAATTTGGTTCAAGTGAAAATCATCTCTAAACAACTGACAAAAAGACCAAAGACCAAAACCCTTTCCTAGTAGCAAGTACCAGGTAGGGTAGGAGACAAAGTTAGCTCCCGAAAGTTAGACATAGTTTTTACGCCGGCCTGCCCACGCCTTGCACAACCCGAAGGCAACTGACAAACATCCGAAAATATAATTATAGTGCTTTCCACAAGAAACCAGCTTACAAGATGGAAACTACAAACAATTTTCTTCAGGGAAGAAGGCTTTAAGTTGTGTAACGGGTTCAGAATCACCAACCAATTAAGCTACTGGAACACATACAACCAGGATTAACCCGTTGCAATCAATAATGTCAAATGCTTGATCCTTGATCAACAGCCCAAAATTATAAGACATCTACATCCGATGTTTACTAGACATCGATACCCTGACCTAGTTAAGAGAGCCCATTCCGCACTTTATACGTGGAACCTGAATTATAAAATTAACAAACTTGGACAAAAACACGAGATGCGGAACATTTCAAATGTCCAGGGTAGGCTCGAAAAGTAAGATATAAATTAGCAAGCAGGTAAAAAATTAATCCAGAAATAAAATAATTAAATAAATAGTCAAGGACAGGGAACGTAATAACCCACCTCGTCAGAGGGTTCAAAACCTAAATGGTTCTCATGAAGCCAATCTTCACAAATACAGCACTGTATCATCTCCACCTGCTCTTCGACATCTGGGTCAGGATAAGGGCGATGACATGTGCAGTATGCACCTGTAAAATTCTGGTTGTATGAGTTTTCTGAATTTACTGGTTCTCTATCTGCCATGAGCTTGCAGTAGAACTCTCCAAACTTCGAATTTCCACAATCACACCTGAAGTTTCTCTTCGTCCACAATTCTACAATCTTATGCAAGTCATAACGGAAAAATAACAAGAATAAGCCTCAATATGTAAGTAAAATGTTTCATACTTCAAAAGGGGGAAAGCTACTATTGTATCAAAACGTAAATATGATACACTGAATACTTGCATAAAATATAAACTTCAAAGACTGAGACACAATCGAATCAACATATAGCAACTCGAATAAGTAATTTGAAAACCAGATCTACCCGGACCAAACAGGATCTCAGATAAACATAAGTGAGCAACCCAAATGATACCAAACCCAGTGTTTTATCCATTCTTAACAAAAGTTAAATCAAAGTAATTTCTCAACAAATCAAAAGGAGGATTTTTACCTCATGACCGTCATGGCAAGATAAGCTACATGCTGTACAGACACCAGCATTGCCATCAGGAGTACAAGTAAGACATGAGAAAATAGCCTGTCTCTTCATGTAGCCCTTTGAGTATGTACATTCTTTCCCTTCATCACCTCCCAATACCAAATCAGCTTCCTACGGTACCAAATCAAGTTAACAGAAAATTAACCAGAATCAAAATAAAATAAAAAATACGAACCCTAATTTTAATCCAACATTTTTACTAATTATACCGGCATTTCAAATAAAACCCTAATTAACCAGAATCAAAATAAAATAAAAAAATACTGAAGTATAGATCGAACCCTAATTTTAATCCAACATTTTTACTAATAATACCGGCATTTCAAATAAAACCCTAATTTAAAAATTAGAAGAGATATTAGCCGTACCAACTCTTGTTCTTCAACATCCTTAAGGTACTCCTGGATTGATACAGTATCATCCTGAAACACATCAGCCATGATTTCAAACAATCCAAGCTTTTACTCAAAATCCAAAAGAAACCCTAAATGTTTTTAGATAAATTTGAAATACTTAAAGAAAAGGTAGATTTATGCCCTTGGAGTAAGGGTCTTCGATCACTCAAGAGGAAAGAAGTTTTTGAGGTAAAAGAATCTAATGAAACATTTTTAGGGCATCGAGGGAGGGTTTCTGTTTCTGAAGCAGGAGAGTGGGGGGGAGTGGAGGGGCTATTTTATATGTATTCTGAGCCGTGTGGGCTTTTGGTGATATTTTCCCGCCATTTGTATCAGGCCCCAAAGTTTGTCGCGCCGATGGGTAACCGAACCCGATATGTATCTGGGTATTTTATCGGTTCCGGTTCCACCAATTTCAGGAGAGAGAGAGACACCTCTTTGGACGTACCTAGAAACTCTCTCTGGTTCTGTAGACGAAAAGAAAAATCGTAATACCATGAAAGATGATATCTCAACAGACAAAGGAATAAGTTTTCCTGTCGATCCAAATCTTCCTAGATGGCAGTGTCAAAACTGTCGTCACGCACTTTGTATCGTCGGTGTTGATTCTTACGTAAATGAATCCGCTTCTCGTGCTGGTTAGAGTTTTATCTCTTAATTCTTAATTTTTGTTTGTTTTCTTTCAATTTTGACTTTAATTTCTTACAACTCTGGAGCAGTGCCCATCTTAGTAGTAGTTAATCTAAATTAGAAGCTGGGAATAATTTAATGTTCGTTCCTCAAGTCGATTCTTGAAACTTAGAAAAATCAATCTTTCTTTCTTCAAACATTGACAACAGTTCAATCTTATGTTGATGTCTTTGGACTAGACTAGCTTAATTCCAACAATCTCAGATTGCCAACCTATATTTTGCTTCCTTTGATGGATTAAATTACTATTTGTTATTATGAGGTTGAGCTTTAAAATTGTTCGAATTTGATGGGTAAAAAATCCTATTAGACTCAAATTTTAACCATGTTGCTTGTACTGAATCTTACTGTTTCAATTTGTTAGAGCTGAAGGATAAGCATGTGTTTCAGGAATGCAGGCCTCTTCTATTCATGGAGGAGCAGGCAGCGTTATGGCTTCAACTAAAATGGATCATTCCTTTGTTGTTTTGTCGAAGCAAAAAAATTCATCACCAGGTGGTGTTCCTCCCGGCTTCGTGGTGGACCAGGTGATACCCGTGCGAGTGGGAAAGCAATGGAAGAATCCTTTGTTGTGTTGCCACCAGCTGCTGCTTCCATGTACAATAGTGAATCTGGTTCAGATGGAGGAGCTCATTTACCGTCATCTGGAGGAATTCCTGGTAACCATTTGCATCCAAACAATTCTGGTTTTCACTCGAGTATAACTGTTTTGAAACGTGCATTTGATATTGCCACCACTCAGACTCAGGTATAATGCTCAAACTTCCTTTTTATCTTTTCATTTTGTTTTAGTATTCAAACTATTATCTGTGACCATGAATCTGAAGCTTTTGTTACAAACCTTGTGAAATTGTTGCTTTCTGTTGTCGTATTGTTATACAGGTTGAACAACCTTTATGTTTGGAATGTATGCGGGTATTGTCTGATAAACTTGATAAAGAGGTTGACGATGTGAACAAGGACATTAAAGCATATGAAGCTTGTCTTCAGCGTCTTGAAGGAGAGACACGTGATGTTATGAGCGAGGCTGATTTTTTTCGCGAAAAGTTAAAGGTGCTTAGTTTGCAGCACCAAACTCAATACTTCTTGTCTTTAATTTTTTGGCAAGAAAGGGAACCTCTCTTCGCCAATAAGTTACTTACTTACTGTGTTAGTGAATATTTTCTAGTGTATGCTGAGCATTAGAGCAACATGTTCAGAGTGAGTTCTTATTTCACAACTTGACTACATCATTAACGATGTTCTCTAGTTATCTTTATAGACCTTATTCGAGTCCTTTTTACTGCATGTTCTATTAATATGGACATAAAACCAATCTAGTGCTGATATTAAGTCTATTTCCTCTCTGAAAGTGGTGAAAATCAGCTTCATGTCCCCTAATTTGTCCATCTTTTAATAGGGTTTCTATCTTAACTTCCTAATTTGTCCGTCATCTGGTTATAACCATCTTTAAGAAGCTACTATTTCCTTCACACTTAATAAGAAATTTTGTTACTCTTTTTATGCTATTTGGATTCCTTTAGTATGTAACGGTCTTTTAGTTGAGTTTTGCAATATCTTGTCTTACGTGTTTTTCGTTTTTACTGGTTTATGGTTACCTTTTCAAGATTGAGGAAGAAGAACGAAGACTAGAAGCAGCAATTGAGGAAACTGAGAAACAGTGCATAGAAGTTGATGCTGAATTGAAGGATTTGGAAGTAAAATCTAACCGCTTTAAAGACCTAGAGGAACGGTAAGTTGTAACACCTATCATCTGTTTATTCACAAGCTGTAGTAGATTAGATTACTATTCCTGAAGGTGCATCATTAGTTGGGTCTTCTCTTTCTTCTCCCCACCCCACCCCCAAAGATTGTTGACTATCTGTCTGTTGTCAATTGAATGTAAATAGGTACTGGCACGAGTTCAACAATTTCCAGTTTCAGTTAACTAGACATCAGGTATTTTGATCTGTCTTATCTGATTGACTCCTTCAGCTAGTGCATTTTAAAATCTTTCAGGATTTTTATGTAAATATGTTGATTTGGTTTGTGTATTTTTTTAGAACTTAGAGTAGATATGCAGACGATAACTGGTAGGTTCTTAGGTTAGCAACTATTGTTTTGGCCTTGGAACCCTTATTAACCACGTAGATGCCTTTCTAGTAGAGTGGTAAAGTGATGGGCTGTTGATACCACAACTTCTGATCAAAACTCATCTCCATCTAATTCCTACTGCCCAACCCCAATCAAAATGAAATAACACAAACTTTATTCACTTCCTTAATATATCACCCCTTTCACCTCCCAAATATTATTCACTTCTAGATTTGCTATTCACCAAAAGGGGTTCACCAATCTCAAGATTTAGGGCTTTAAATGTGTGGACAGTATTGCTAGGGTGGTGACTAGGGCGTGGAGTAGCACTTCCCATTACATAAACATAATAATGAACCACTTGCTAGTTTCATTCAACCAGAACCTTTTAGCTTGATCTAGAAGATGCCGTTTGTTCTTTCATGCTATCTGTTAATCATCCTGCTTTACCAGAATAATAGCATTTAGTTTTTTCTTTTTTTTTTTAAAAGCTTGGATTGGAGAATGTTGTACCGAATTGGTGTTTGTGTTCTCTATTTTTTATTTATTGCTTCCCCTGAAGCCAACAACTGTGAACTCTGAAGTTTTTGTGATCCACAGGAAGAAAGAGACTCGATATTGGCAAAGATTGAAGTTTCACAAGCACATTTAGAATCTTTGAAGCGAACCAACGTTCTCAATGATGCCTTTCCAATATCACATGAGGGAGAATTTGGAACCATAAACAATTTTCGACTTGGCCGTCTTCCGAAGATCCCGGTATGTTGTTCTGCAACTAGGTCACTTACTTGCATTTAAAGCTTTAAACATGAGAAATGCTTGCTTCGGGACTCAGGAACTAAGGATCTCTTCCCACTTTTGGTAGTTTAATATTCTCTCACGGCTTTTGATATGTTTCTTTACTTCAATATTTAGGTCGAGTGGGATGAGCTAAATGCTGCATGGGGACAGGCATGTCTTCTCCTTCACACAATGGCTCAATACTTCAGGCCAAAGTTTCCGTATCCTTTAATCGATTCTATGTTTGTCTGTAATACAAGTTCGCAGGATTACAATTTCAGATTGACGTTATCTTATGGGTTTGAACTTGGAAGGATCCCTGCTGAAAACATTTTCTCACCATATACACCACTTCCTGGGTGATTTTTTACTTACCAATATGAATAGGTATTATGTGAACTACCTAGTAGCAGTAAGGAAATGCTAAGTTCTTAAGTCACTTGACCTCGGCACACAATAGATATGTTGATTATCTTTTTTTATTGATATCCCTATACGCTCGGAAAGTCGTTATTCCATTCAATTATTCATGACTTTTCCTTAATTTATAGGTTTCCAGGTAT
This sequence comes from Papaver armeniacum, assembly GCA_023531295.1. NCBI lineage: Eukaryota > Viridiplantae > Streptophyta > Magnoliopsida > Ranunculales > Papaveraceae > Papaver > Papaver armeniacum. The sequence continues at coordinate 33,969 of JAJJWW010001814.1, read as the reverse complement.
CGAACCAAAATTCTTCCTATGGGAAGCTACCCTCGAATTATGGATAGCAACAACAACACATACGAGCTGTATGTACCAAGTATTTTTGATATTTAACTGCATTTGACTAAATAATTTGTAGAAATAGGTGTCTTTGGTAAAAAGGGTGCTTGTTAATGGTCTCTTGGATCCACCACTTCATGATCTAGTTAGAGAGTTTCAGTACAAAGGGTAGGTAGGAGGAGTTTGATTCCACTATTTAGTGGGTTCCCCCCAGAAACCATTCCTTGCCATTGCAAACCTAGTTGGAGACTGAAAAATGTGGGGGTAAATCAGGAATCTGTCCATAGGTTGGACTGTTAGATCGTGCTATCTGGTTTTTCTTTGGTAAATGAAAAAATAGAGTATGTGCACCTCTTGCCACAAATCTGGTTTTCCATTCAATTTTTCTCCATTTGATTCTCGATTTATTTCTGTCTGACTTTTTCATTCTTTTATTAGGCTCTTTTTTTTATCTATTTGTTCTAATAATTTAAGTCATTGACTTCAACAGATTTGGTCCTGTGAACTTATTTTGGAGCACTCGCTATGACAAGGCAATGACTCTGTTCTTAACATGCCTTAAGGAGTTTGCTGAGTTCGCAAATTCTAAGGATCAAGAAAACAACATTCCACCGGAAAAGTGCTTCAAGCTGCCTTACAAGTAAGATCACCTTCTCTTTTTTCACTGGAAGAGAGATTCACTAAAATCTCAGTGGTGTGGTACAGGTCTCCAAATGAATTATTTTGTTATGTAGGAATTTTACGGGCTTGATAATAGGAAAGTAAATAGAAACTTCTGACAAGTGTGTTCTTACCCTCTTCCCTTAGAATTAGATACGTCATTTCACTAATTCATCTGAATGGCATTGGTTTTCTTGTTATCCATCTCATTTTGATTTTAGTGCAATTGAGTGTTTTACAATGGCATAGATGACTTCTACAGGTAACTGTCCTTTGTTGTGCGAGGGTTTGGTTAGGGTTTCTACTCTCTATGTAGACACTCAAATGACCTAGTCATTCCTACAATGCATACTAAGCAGCAACAAAAAGTTTCATTTCGAATTTATGCATATGCAAATTCGATCATCTGCTTATTTCCAGTGCTCGATATCTACAATCTGCAAAACACTAATTGCTGTCCAAATTTATGGTCCAGTCCAACATGTGGCATTCAGTGATTGGTTGACTAATTGGACTGCGAGTAGGCGCTCCGCTTGTAGGGATGATCCTATTCACCATTAGGTCAACTAAATTTTTACTACAACTGTAAACTTTCAGTCCTAAGAGTTGTGATAGCCTAACAGCCCAAATGTCAGTGCTTCAATTGACCAGAAACCACTTGGATAATTTCCATCTTTGAGTAGACATGCCTAGATTCTTTAGATATCTTAATTTCCTGTGTGTGCTAACCTTGTACATTTGTATGCTTTATAGGATTGAGAATGATAAAGTGGAAACCCACTCCATCACACAGAGCTTTAACAAGCAGGAGAACTGGACCAAGGCTCTTAAGTACACACTCTGCAACCTAAAATGGGCTTTATTCTGGTTCGTGGGGAATACAAATTTTCAACCTCTTTCTTCAATGGTATCTTCTCCCTCTGAAGTTCCAGCAGTTGGCTCTTTGTATTCAAAAAGGATGACTGGTACCAAGTCTGAATCTCGATAGGATTCGTGATGAAGATAAAGCATATTGTAAATATGGATTGTGTTAAAAGTTAATTATTGCCATCCACAAAAGACGCACATAAACTCTTGTTCTAGTTGCACATTAAAATCGTACGACTTTCTATTCAGACTGAAATCAAAGATTTGCTGGTTGGGAAAAAGATGGTTTAGTCCCAAAGTAGGTATAAGATGGACTGGTTGGTCCCAACCAATTCAACTAGGTACAAATTAGTTCTTTATGAAAAATATTATAACCCGAGTGCAAATTCTGCACCCAAGGTGCACATTACGTCCCACCCCACCCTATTTGTTGGTTTCCAATTTCGTTCTTGTTTTTTTTCTTTTATATTACAAAATTGGCTTGAAGGTCGGGGAAACCCATTAAGGCACAAAATCTCATCCCCGCCATCAAGGCCATTTTTCAACTTCCTTTTTTTTTTTTTTCTTTAAAGTGGATAGCCATTTTTTCGTTATTACTTCTCTTAAGAACAAAGAAGATGAAAAGGCGGGATTCGATTGCTATACCCTTTACATTCAAGGTCTCAATGGAAATAACTTCTTTGGAGATTTCTGGAGTAGCACCATAGTAATTGTTTGATGTTTTTCTAATTCTGGAGACTATTGACATCTATTTTTAAACTCTTATTTACTTTTAGAGATGAGAAGTTTGTTATAACAACCTTTATATAGTTAACATGAGACAATAATATAGCTACATAAGTTTGTTATAACAACCTTTATATAGTTATAACAACTTTTCTTTGATGATAGTCTTTCCCGTTTTTCTCTAGTAGATTCGTTAGAAACATGATTAGAGATTGGACAAATTTTTTACAAGGCTACAAATATAAAGAAAACCATAAACCCCAACCTTATCAGTTTATGAAAACGAGTTTCCTTATTCTAGTAATTATTGTATGATTTTCGAAAACGATTATTTTGACTCATGTTTTATAGATTGGATCGCACCAAACACAGATTGGTATATCTTATCATGTTTGCACTGCTTCGATTACCAATTGAAATGACGTGGATACAAAGTACACCACAATCTTTTCGATATCAACCTACTACAAACACACCTTGTGTAATCTATTACAGATATGAATTGTCAAGGAGATTGCTTAAACAAGATGTACACTTGGTATGTAGCATAAGTTCGAATCTGAACCAATCTATGAGATCAAAACAGGTGTTGATTAACGTACTGGTGTATTTACTTTAATTATAAAGACAAAGCAATATAATACAGAAGTAAAGTAAATCATACGACACATAAGATTTAGTTAGCCAGGAAAACAGCAAGGAAAAAAAAACCGGGGACCTAGTCAAGGTTTGAAATACTCTAAAAAAAAACCGGGGACCTAGTCAACTCAAACTTGCTCAGTTCCTTCAGTATCCCTACGCCTACAACCAATTGGTATACGCACGTGAATCCATTATCTCAAGTTGCTTCACCTATTGTGAAGACTTCGACAACTCAGCTCCTTTAGATCGTAATCTGAAACAGTAAAGGACTAATCTGTTTCAGTAACCTCTCTATCAATCTCCTGAAATAAATCAGAAATAAGAGTTTAACACATGTTCAAATATATTATTTTTACACCTTGTGAACTTTCCTGTTTAACCAATTATATTTTTGGTATCTATGTAAACCCTAAAGTAATAGACAAACTTAAGATGCAAATTTGGTTAATCTAATGATATGTTCTACTAGAGATCCATATGATCGGTCCTAGTATAGATCCTAGGGATCGGTCCTGGTAGAGATCCTTGTTTAAGTGATCGGCCTAGAATAGATCTTTTGACTCCTTTTCAACTACAAAAAAAGTTTCACAAATCTACTTCCTTAAACCATGAGGACGTAGTTTTCTAGGTATGGAATCAACCAGAAATTTTAACACACTTAATAATAACGAGTTACCGAATAATGTAATGTCGAATCTACGAAGTTAAATAAATAAACTATGCTTTGTAACTCCATATACCAAAGTTGTATAAAACTACTAGTATATTTTTCCTTGACACTTTGATCATAATAAAATGATCAAGTCAGCAATACTAGAGACATGTACAAACCGTCTTGAAAGAAACGTAGACATAAACAGAACAAGTCAAGTATGTGTTAATAACCTCAAACGGAAGGATGATGTGTTTATTGATGTCGATACGTCTTCAGGTTCTTCCGATTAATCAGAGCAAGTCTTAACAATTCAATTGTTCCTAGTCTAACATAACGATGTTGACTCTAGTAACCAAATCAAACAGCTTCGAGTTTTTGGACTACAATATGACAACCAAACTTGACATACCAATGATTGGTGTGTTCAACCGATCAATTCTCTACAACACGGAATTGCTAAAGACACCTAAGTTTTTACTTAGGGCATATTTGGAGGCATTCTTATAAAAGCACCAATTATTTCTCTACAGGATGCCACCTTCTTTCCTATTTTAAACAACAACACTAGTGTTAGAGCATTGCTCGTTCGAACTCGCATGCGTTGCTATCTCAAGCATGTTTGTCAATGTTAGTGATCAAAACTATAAGTCTTGATTTCTAGTCTACTATAGATAAGTCTTGGACTATGATAGAAAGTGTAGTTGAGCTCAAGAACTCCATGGCAATCATCATACAAGACGAAGGACTACTCAAGGAACTGGTGGCACTTCATCGACTAAAAGGTATGTGGAGGCTTGAACTTATCTATCACTCAAAAGTCTATCTATTCTATCTCCAATCTTGAGACAAAAGTCGTTTTGCTATATAGACTTTGATTATACACATTTTCTATTTCGATCCGAGTTTATCTCGCCTATCTATTTCTCGAAATATGTGTTGGTAAGCTTTCGCTTTGGCCAAGTTCATCTTTACCTAGTGCCGAAAGTCATGTTATGTTTCAATCACTTTGAAAATGGATTTGACGAAAAATGGTTTGTGAATAACAACTATATAACGTCCTCTAAGAATGTTTCAATGATTGAAATGAGAGTTTAGATTATATAACCAATGTTGGATATAAGCATTGTGTGGCAACACATATATGTATAAGTCCTTTTTCCTTGAACCGAAGTTTGAGAACTTTGTTGACCAAGAGAATCGGAACAAGAGCCGTGAACTCAGTCCACGAACTGGCGGAAGTTCTCGACCCGAGAAATTCTGCTGGAGTTTGAGAACTCCTTCCGGGAACTTAAGTCCGCAAACTAAGTCTGCGAACTTAAGTTGGTTATATCTAAAAACGATTGTTTGTGAACTTATATTTATATTAACTAAGGAATGCTAAATGCAAACCTTGGCTATAAAGTTCATGAACCGATTCGAGTGAATCAAATCGTTTTTTCTTCGATTGTGTCTTGTGTAGTTACATAAGATTTCCTTGCAATTGAAAAACTCTCTAACAAGTTCATTTGAGTCATTTGAACTAGTTATGGTGAAGAAGAACATGGTTGATATGAAAGTGCTCATATGGCTAACCATTTGGTTAACTGTTGTTGAACCAACAAATGTACATGTTTGGGTACGGTTACACAAACCTAAAATTGTGCATTTCATTTGTGTGTAACAAGCTAAGTTTTTGATCCAACAGTTGAAAGACATTAGCTTGAATCTAATCAGGTTTTCATCTAACGGTGAATATTGAATACTTTGTTACTAAGCTAACATTGATTGCAATCCCTGATTTGAAAGACGATATAAGGAAGAACTCTAGCAACTGGGAAACCTAATCCCTACACCTTCCGTGTGATACTAGTTATATTAGCTAGAGTCGATTCTCCTTTAACATTAGGTTTCTTCTTGAAAACCAGGTTAACGACTTAAAGACTTCATTGGGATTGTGAAGCCAGACCGATACCACTTTGTCGTAGTTGTGTGATCTGATCTTGCTGATTCTATCGTTTTGAGTACAATCGTAACGATTGGCTTGAGATTAACATCTCCGATAGGCAAGATATAAAAGTAGTCACAAACATCTTCGTCTCATCGTTTGTGATTCCATAATATCTTCTTTTGCCGCGTCGATTAAGATTATTGTGAGGTGATTGATAATACTAGGCTGTTCTTCGGGAATATAAGTCTGGGTTATCAATTGGTTCTTGTTCACCTTGATTTATCAAAATACAGAACAAAACTTGTAGGTATTTTTGTGGGAGACAGATTTATCTATTATCGTAGACTTTTCTGTGTGATACAGATTTGTTTATTAAAGTCTTCGACTCTGGGTCGTAGCAACTCTTAGTTGTAGGTGAGATCAGCTAAGGGAATCAAGTGCGTAGTATCTGCTTTGGGATCGAGAGACGTAAGGAGCGCAACTGTACCTTGAATCGGTGCGAGATTGATTGGGGTTCAACTACAATCCGGACCAAAGTTAGTTTGTAATAGGCTAGTGTCCGCGCGGCTTAATACAAATAGTGGTGTTCAATCTGGACTAGGTCCCGGGATTTTTCTGTATTTGCAGTTTCCTCGTTAACAAAATTCTAGTGTATGTGTTATTTCTATTCCGCATTTTGTTATATAATTGAAATATCACAGGTTGTGTGTTTGAATCAATCAATTGGAAATCCGACCTTTGGTTGTTGATTGAAATTGATTGATCCTTGAACATTAGTCTTTGGTACCGTTCAAGTGATTTCTCTTGTATTCAATTAGACTCGCAAATTTCTATTTGCTTGAGAAATAATTGAATCAAGAAAGAAAGATATAACTCTTTGATATACTTTATTAAGATTGAGTCTAGTTGATTCTCTTGAAAGTATATAGGAGTTTGTCCATACAGATTGCTAAGCGAAATATTGGGTGTGGTTGTTGTACCCCCGCTTTTTCAATTGGTATCAGAGCGGGCAAACACGTTTAAGACCTCATAAGTCCGTGTTTGTAGTGATCTGATTATGGACGAGTCTATCTCTAATAACGCACCAGTCCAGAAATTACCAAATGATTCTGAAAGCTTGGATTCACCTGAGAGAACTGTCACATCTAAGTCAATATCTAAACATTCTCTTGATGTAAAAACTGTTGATTGGGAAACACTCCTAGAAGAACAGTTGGATGAACTTTCTGATGAAGATGATTCAGATATTAATAGAGATGTTGATGAGGAAGTCTCAGAGTATGTTAAGTTTTTGGATTCGTGGAAAATGAAGAAAATCACAACTTCTCATGTCACACCTCTTCTGACTCCTCTCTGTCGAGAAAACAAGAAATTGAAAAGGATTTACGGAGGTCTTTATGGTCGGAATCGCTCTTGCGAATCGGTCCTCAAAGATACTGAGGAAAACCTAAGTAGAAAGTCACTTGAATGTGATCGTGTATATCAAAAATACTTCTTGTTGGAATAGAAACTTGCAGAAACTGAAGGAAGGATTAACTCTCAACAAGCAAGTTTTGATGACAGAGAAAACGCTTTTCTCGCTTGAGAAAAACGCCTTGAGGCCGATTTAGCTCTTGCTCTTGATAAAATCAAGATATTGGAAGATGAATTGAAAAAGTTCAATACTAGTTCAATCATATTAACCACTATGCTAGGAGCAAGTAAAAATCATCGTGATACACGAGGATTGGGCTATAAGGGAATAGATGCTCCAAGTATTAGCAAAGAGGTAAAATTTGTCAAGGCTAGTGATTCTCGTCAACAAAAGGTTTCCACTAATGGCAAAAGTGAAATACCTTCATCGGCAGTTAAGGTTCAAAAGAGCAAAGTATATCAACCTCCAAAGTCATCACACATGGATTGAGGTAAGAACATTCCTTATGTTTGCCACTATCGCGAAAATAAAGGTCACCTAGAAATGAGATGTCGTTTACGTATAAGGAATGAGAAACTTCATGATGTTTTTGTTTGGGCATCACAAGAAGTTGTGAAACCAAGATCATATGTTAAGACTAATCCCCTTAACGTTACAGGTTGTAACTTTCCAACCTTTAGGCAAAGGAATCGATCTTTGTGATAATCCTAGTTTTGCCTATAAACGTCATACGAATCCTTTTCACAATCGTAATGGTTATCAAAAGGATAACTTCGTAAATACGAAGACAAGATCCGATGCTCCCAATTGGAGAAAGACTAACTTGCAAAAGAATAGTCAATCCAATTCTCTTCCGAGAATTCTAGAAGAGAGTAATGGGAAGAAGGTTCCGGTTGTTCCTAAACGCACTCAGAAGTGGGTACCAAAGAAAGCCAATGATGCTTTGAGTGTGAAAAGGAATGATCTTCCAGAAAATTCCATGACTATGGAAAAGGCAGTATCCATGATGTTGGAACTTAACAAGTTTTTTGGAAAAATGGAATTGGATGTGAAAGGTTCTAAAAGCGATCTCTTTCATGATAATCCAAAGGTCACTTGTGGTGAGCAAGACATTTTTCACCCCAACACAACTTGATTGTATTGTAAGTGCATCCTCACCAAGGAATGCCCTGCTATGTATACGGTGAGGGAAGCACCAGATTTGGGGCACATAGATTATGTTCGGTAAGGCTGTAGAATTCGACTGGATTCTTATAAAAAAAGGTTTGAAAATAGTAGTTCGGGATGTTTGGACTTCATGGTGCACCTACCAGGTATGCATAACATCATTTAAAATCAAAATCCAGGGGTTTAAGTACGCAAACTCATTTGCATACTCCCCCAGGTCATGAAAATTCGTTTGCAAAACGGTATGCATACTTAACGTCGATATTCGGTAAACTTGTTTTGGCCGTAACTTGTTCTTCCGAACTCGGAATGACCTTATTCTTTTTGAATTATCTTCCTCTTTGAATTCTCTTCAAAATGGAGATGAGAATTCCTGAATTTGGATGAGTTAAGATTGGTATTTGTCCTGTCTCTTGTTTTTGAGTGTTTTGCTCTGTTTCGTCGCACTTGTTCCACTTCTCTTGGACTTGGGCACTTGGATTCTTGGAGTACTACTCTTCCAAGATAATTTGTAGCTTTTACAAGAATGTTGTTGGAGAATCACAAGGAAGGAAGTTCAAGAATGGGCAGTAGTATACATTACTATGGGATTCTTTAATGTTCACAACCATCTTATGTGAACTATGGTGCATGGTCATTAGTGACTTTGTATGTTCTTCTTTGTTAAGAAAATCTTTTTATACGCCTTTGGTAGCTATTCTTGGTGTAAATCCGGGCGAAAAATATTGATTCTACCCTCTAAGGACAAATCATCTTATATGTGCATTATGAGTTTGTCTTGATACCTAGGAAACTTCTCATGAGAATTTATTCTTGTTTTTGAGAAGGATTACTAGAGTTTGGAATAGCCATTATTTTGAGTACACATAGCTATGTCCAACGTTTTCATCTTCAATGTTTTTAGATTTATTTATTTAAATTCTAAGTTTTTGGAAGATGATTTTTGCAATTTTAATCTTTATGATTTTATATATTGCAAATTGTTATGGGATATGTTGTTTACGTCCGTGAACTCCGTGACTATCTCATACCTTGTCAAAATTTAAGTCTTTCATATGTCGATATGCTTGTATTGATAAAAGAATGAATGAACTTTTGACATCACAAAAGTTAAATCCTTTTATGTCATGTTTTGATAAAAAGAAAGGATAAAACTTTTGTTTACGAGGATTATGTCTATTGTATGTCATTGTGCGAATAGTGATGGAAAATATAATGAATCCTTGTGTATTATGCAGTATTGATCTTCCCTGATCCATATTTTTATGTCTATACTGTGAGGCTCCGTAAGTTCTCTTATGTCGAGCATGGCCAATTAAATTAATCACCTTTTTGTGGTAAATTTGATTGTATATTTGCGATTAGATTAATTATGGGTTCTCTTATGATTAATCTAATTGAGTATTTTTGGATTCAAATTCATACTCGTATGTGATTTGTTATGTCCAAAGAAATCCTTCTTTTCTTTTGAAATTAAGGTCGCTCTTGTTGTTCTTTCGGGAATGACATATTATGGGGGAGAGTTCTTAATTGAACTTGTGCTTAATTGCCATATTTTTTTGGGGAGTGCGGTTGTGAAATATTATAGGGGTTATCTTGTATCTTTATAAACTCCTTGATGATTGCATTTAGCTTCGGCTATATGATTGCATCTAAATAAGATGATATATGCTTTCTTTTGGTCATGAAATGTCTCTTTCGAAAATTTCATTAGGATCTCGTTTTTGTACCTTTGCCAATTTTATTGACAAAAAGGGGGAGAATTAATATGTAGTTCACACTACAAATACATATGGTTTTCGTATCATTATGTAAGGGGGAGTGGTTTCCATGTGAGATGGAGTATTGACTAAGGGGGAGTGATACATATCACCATAGTATTGTCGTCGAAGTTGTGATACAATTGAACTTTGATACTATATAATGATACTATGACACTTTGTATAACAATGATTGAGAACTCTTGTTTTCTCGTTGTTATAGCTACTGATTTTCAACAACGATGATCTTTGAACTTACAACCTTTGGGATCATTGGAGTACTTGGAAGTGACGAAGATTTCTAATAATGTTGAATATTAGGCATGTGGAATAGGAGCTACAAAAGTTAATTCATTTATTTTTGTATTCCATATGTATTGATAGTTTTGTCACTAAAATTGACAAAGGGGGAGATTGTTAGAGCATTGCTCGGTCGAACTCGCATGCGTTGCTATCTCAAGCATGTTTGTCAATGTTAGTTATCAAAACTATAAGTCTTGATTTCTAGTCTACTATAGCTAAGTCTCGGACTAGGATAGAAAGTGTAGTTGAGCTCAAGAACTCCATGGCAATCATCATACAAGACGAAGGACTACTCAAGGAACTGGTGGAACTTCATCGACAAAAAGGTATGTGTAGACTTGAACTTATCTATCACTCAAAAGTCTATCTACTCTATCTCATATATTGAGACAAAAGTCGTTTTGCTATATAGACTTTGATTATACACATTTGCTATTTCGATCCGAGTTTATCTCGCCTATCTATTTCTCGAAATATGTGTTGGTAAGCTTTCGCTTTGGCCAAGTTCATCTTTACCTAGTGACGAAAGTCATGTTATGTTTCAATCACCTTGAAAATGGCTTTGACGAAAAATGGTTTGTGAATAACAATTATATAACGTCCTCTAAGAATGTTTCAATGATTGAAATGAGAGTTTAGATTATATAACCAATGTTGGATATAAGCATTTTGTGGCAACACATATATGTATAAGTCCTTTTTCCTTGAACCGAAGTTTGCGAACTTTTTTGATCAAGAGAACCGGAACAAGAGCCGTGAACTCAGCCAGCGAACTCAGTCCGAGAACCCAGTCCGCGAACTGGCGGAAGTTCTCGACCCGAGAAATTCTCTTTGGAGTTTGAGAACTCCTTAGGGAACTTAAGTCCGCGAACTAAGTCTGCGAACTTAAGTTGGTTATATCTAAAACGATTGTTTGTGAACTTATATTTATATTAACTAAGGAATGCTAAATGCAAACCGTGGCTATAAAGTTCATGAACCGATTCGAGTGAATCAAATTGTTTTTGCTTCGATTGTGTCTTGTGTAGTTACATAAGATTTCCTTGCAATTGAACAACTCTCTAACTAGTTCATTTGAGTCATTTGAACTAGTTACGGTGAAGAAGAATATGGTTGATATGAAAGTGCTCATATGGCTAACCATTTGGTTAACTATTGTTGAACCAACAAATGTACATGTTTGGGTACGATTACACAAACCTAAAATCGTGCATTTTATTTGTGTGTAACAAGCTAAGTTTTCGATCCAACGGTTGAAAGATATTAGCTTAAATCTAATCAGGTTTTCATCTAACGGTGAATATTGAATGTTTTGTTACTAAGCTAACATTGATTGCAAACCCTGATTTGAAAGACTATATAAGGGAGAACTCTAGCAACTAGGAAACCTAATCCTCATACCTTACGTGTGATACTAGTTGTATTAGCTAGAGTCGATTCTCCTTTAACCTTAGGTTTCTTCTTGAAAACCAGGTTAACGACTTAAAGACTTCATTGGGATTGTGAAGCCAGACCGATGCTACTTTCTCGTAGTTGTGTGATCTGATCTTGCTGATTCTATCGTTTTGAGTACAATCGTAACGATTGGCTTGAGATTAATATCTCCGATAGGCAATATATAAAAGTAGTCACAAACATCTTCGTCTCATCGTTTGTGATTCCACAACATCTTCTTTCGTCGCGTCGATTAAGATTATTGTGAGGTGTTTGATAATACTAGGCTGTTCTTCGGGAATATAAGTCTGGGTTATCAATTGGTTCATGTTCACCTTGATTTATCAAAAGACGGAACAAAACTTGTAGGTATTTCTGTGGGAGACAGATTTATCTATTATCGTAGACTTTTTTGTGTGATACAGATTTGTTTATTAAAGTCTTCGACTTTGGGTCGTAGCATCTCTTAGTTGTGGGTGAGGTCAGCTAAGGGAATCAAGTGCGTACTATCCTGCTGGGATCAGAGACGTAAGGAGCACAACTGTACCTTGAATCAGTGTGAGATTGATTGTGGTTCAACTACAGTCCAGACTGAAGTTAGTTTGTAGTAGGCTAGTGTCTGTAGCGGCTTAATACAGTGTGGTGTTCAATATGGACTAGGTCCCGAGGTTTTTCTGCATTTGCGGTTTCCTCGTTAACAAAATTATGGTGTCTGTGTTATTTCTATTCCGCATTATATTTTGTTATATAATTGAAATATCGCAGGTTGTGCGTTTGAATCAATCAATTGGAAATCCGACCTTTGGTTGTTCATTGAAATTGATTGATCCTTGAACATTGGTCTTTGGTACCGTTCAAGTGATTTCTCTTGTATTCAATTAGACTCGCAGATTTCTATTTGCTTGAGAAAGAATTGAATCAAGAAAGAAAGATATAACTCTTTGATATACTTTATTAAGATTGAGTCTAGTTGATTCTCTTGAAAGTATATTGGAGTTTGTCCATACAGATTGTTGAGCGAAATATTGGGTGTGGTTGTTGTACCCCCGCTTTTTCAACTAGTTTGTCTTTTTTCTCTTAGGTTCACGTCTAATTTTTCTGCTTGTGTTTCCGCGATGTTGATAGCCAAGGTGGCTGTATCCAATGAGTTTGTAGTACACTGTGGTCTTTAAAACAGAGAATAGGTTGAAGGGGTTTTATTATAGAAATATGAAATAGTAGTGTTAGAGCATTGCTTGGTTGAACCCACTGGCATTGGTACGTCAAATCAGTTTTCAAATTCAGATGTCAAATGCATCCTTGATTTAGTCTACTAAAGTAAGTTTCGGACTAGATTAGGTTTAAGAAGTAGAATATAAAATCAAATATATCCTTGAAGAATGGAGATTGAAGATTACACGAAGACATCTTGGAGAACTTCATTAAAGGTTAGTAATAAGCACTTAATTTTATTATTTACTCTATCTATTGAAACAAGTACTCACTCTATGGAATAATTTCTATGGAGGTAAATACATCTATGGAGGTAAATACATTCCTATAAAGGTCCTCATGTTGTAGTGAATGAAAACATGAATCCAACGAGCCAAGAATCAGTCAATTTTGTTATAACGAAGAAGTTATGATGATTTATTAAAGCAACACTTAAATATGTGACTAAGGTTGATTTCATGAATAGACAATTGTACACGAACTTTTGGCAATAGTTTGCGAACTGAAACTGTAAATACGTGACTAAAGGCCTATTTTGGTCAAGTACTTGGTGTTTCCTTAGCTAAACAAGGTAGCTTTGTTTTCAAGCAACCTAGCCTTGATTATTCACTATATATGGAGGTTTCATGTAAACACACAGTCTATCCCTTAAAAAATTTGTGTGTGAGTTGCATAAGGTTATTTTCCACATGTTTGTTCTTCACGAACAAAAGTGAGGTTCCAAAAGACTCTACTTGGGATCGTAAAGCATAGGCAAGCCATCTTCCTTGGTAGTTACAGAACGTGTTTTCATAAACCTTAGATTTGGTAGATCAAGATATCTCTAGATTTTTCTAGGTGATCTTGTGAGGAAGAAACAAGCAGACGCAGCGGACCCACGATTAACCAAAACAGGCACATCAAGCCCACGTTCGATCAAGCAGGTGCAGTAGCCCCACGAACGAAACAGGCGTAATACCATCGAAGCTGAGCAAGACCGACATCATGCTAGGGGAACACTCGCTGGGACGCCTCTTGAACGTGACATGCTCTAAGGACAGGATGACCGGTCTCTCCTGGTAACATCTAACTTTGTCTCATAAGCTTTGTCTTTAACTGTCACCATCTCATGCCTACCCCACAATGGTGTAACCATTACGTGCTAGGCAGGGGACTTAATGTTGATGGTGGATTTTCATTTAAGGTTAAAATTGTAAAAGACAGAAAATTATGCGCTAACATCTTGTAAAAGATAAAGCCATTAATAAGTGTTGAATACTTCTTCACTTTACTAATTCACCTAGAATGGAGCATGTGACAACAATCCCATTATGTGAATTAAATACACGAAATTCATCCAGGTTGGAGCATGTAGCAACAATCCCATATACCCCGTGAATTTGCAAAGATTATTAATTAATGCGTAACCAGCCTTGTATTTCGTACTCATTATCGCTGCGGCATGACGATCGAGTGTTGCTCTCAGAGAGCAACACGAATCTCCAAGCATTATAATGAAAGCATGTACGAAATACCCGTACAGTGTGTAACTCTCGGTGTGTTATACTAGCCCAATTGAGCAACTCTCGGTGTGTTATAGCCCGATTGAGCATCCTGACCGTCCGTATCGATGCGGAAATGATCACGATCATTCAACTTCACCAAAGATGATTGGATGGCCTGGATCAATTCCATAACCCCCAAGCGGTATGGAATATTCGCCGTAGAACCAACGCGGGACCCGCATGGTCGGCCTCCCAAAAGATTGGCATAGCTTGCCAAAACGTCCAAACCAGAGCAAAGATGGACGGAAAACCCTAAATTAGGGTTTGCGGCACATTACATGTGTCGCAAAAAGCGAGTCTCAACCATCCATCTTCGCAGGTATAGATGGAGGGTGTAGATGTAGATTCAAAGGGCCCTAACATGTCAACACAATCACCGTGGGCCCGCCTACATACCCGACCAATCGGTCAGGACCAACCATGGTTGGTCATCCCAATTAAATACGCCCGAATGGAGCATGACGCACGGCCGTGAAACCCAAAATTATGGTCTTATGAGCATCACGAGCGTCCATCTTCTCTGGCACGAATGGAGGGTCCAAGATTATATTAAGCAGGTCCGGTCATACCAACATGACCACCGTGGACCCATCTATCCCCTCACCTGGTCGGCCAAGGCATACCATGCCTGGTTATCCCAAATCGTCCACCAAAACTAGCGTGGTTACACTTCCCAATTGCAAACTAATCTCGACCGCTCAACTTCGCCGGACGATTTGAGTGGCTTAGATCACGTTTTCATGGGACGATCAGTATAGGCGTGAACACCAGCCTATCACCTACACGCCGAGACCGATCGGCCAAGACCGACCAAGATTGGTCGTCTTGGAACGCGCGCCCGAAGTTGGCACGATGCGCGGCTTTTGTTTGCACTCGTTTTCTGTCACAAACCGATCTCGACACTCGACTTTGACGGACGAATTGAGTGATCCAGATCACACTTTCGTGAGATAATGGGGTATGGGCGCCTACACCGTCATGTCGTCTACACGCATGTACGATCGGCCTGGCCAAAATCGTATCCCAATCTTGGATTCGACCAGGTCAAGAGGGATGCTTGCGCACCTCTTCTAAAACTCTAATTCCATCAACGGTCGCAGATGAGTGTCTCAATGATCATCTCGTCCGTCCAACTTCACCGCTTGGTTATACAACCCCTGGTCTGGGAGTTAATTGGTCATTAAGGCGTCTTGGTGATCACCACCCGTCACTTTACCACACCATGATGCGATACACATAGAATACACACGATACTTCACAAGTATCGACCTCCTGAATAACGCAGTTATTCAATTTAGCATTACATGCTACCTTTTGTGGGTCCCATGACCCACACATTCCAGACATCAATCATGTCACAAACTGGGGGATACATAATGGGGTATTGGTCTGGCGGTTGTAGGATCAGAATATCGCGACATCAATACTTCGCGAGATTAATAAACGACAGCATTGCGAAGGTGTCGCAGATGAGTAATATAAATGACGCAATGAATGACGACAGCCAAAACACGAGAAATATATGAAGACCTAGCGAGATCTAGGAGAGTTGCGAGATTATATATTTGTACACTTGCGATATTTCGCAAGTCATTCCCGAAAATAAAGGACAGCTTAGTTGTCATCCATTATGTAATACCCTATATAAAGAGCCGAAAGGTGCCTATTCGGGGAGATCTTTTTCGAGTGTTGGGCAAGTCATTAAGAGAGAAAAAGTTTAGAGTGATTGTAATTCTTTAACTCGATTTCCATTTCATCTTGTAAACATTTTAAGAGTTTAATCAATAAAAATTACAATTGTTCATCCTAAAATGATTTGATTGTATAGATTCTTGTGAGGGGTGTAGTGTAGGATTTCACTGCAACTACATATTGGCGCTAGAAACAGGGGAGAGAGTGAAGATTGACACCGTGATTTGAAAGAATTTGGAGTAATATGGAAGGAATTTCATATAATTTTCAACAACTTACTGAAATTAAGAAATGGCTAGAAGAAGATATGCATCAGAACAACCAACAACTATTAGAAGGAGTAGGAGACTTGCTGGAGAAAGGAGAAATGAAATGGGGAATCCTCAAGAATGAACATAAGAAATAATGAAGAAAATCAAATTCAATCACCAATTCAACCAAGTCAATGTAAACTGTGGATTATGATAGAGTAAGCGTGCATACTTGGAGATAAGATTCTGTGGACGAAAGGGGAGAAGAACAACAATTGGTAAACAATGGACAAGAGGAAAGATACCGAGAAGGGATTGGAGAAATAATTCATGGAAATGAAGAGATCGCAGCATTAGAGGCATTGAGACAAACAATACATGAAGAAAGGCGATTAGAGGCATAGGAACGTGCAAATTTGACAAGACAAAATCATGAGTTGAGGATGGAAAATATGAGATTACAAAACAGAAGGTCGAGAAGCACTACAAGGTCAAGCTCAAGATCAGTTAGAGAGGAAATAAGGAGAACTTTACCTATAGAAAATGATGATGAAGAAAATCTAGAGGAAGCGCAAAATCCAGGCGTAGAACATTGCGAGAGAAGAGAAATGATGGAAGATCGTTATATCCCACATCCCGAGACTCCTCAAAATGGGCGAAATGATGGAAATCAAGGAAATAGGCAGCGTCAGGGGCGGAATAATCCAGCTGATGAAGAAAATCAGGAAGAAGGAAAAAGAATATTGCATGGGAGAGAAGCACGGAGGAAGCAAAAAGATATTGAAGATGAAATTGAAAGACACTATGTTGAACAAGCACGTCTAGCTTGCGAGAGGGAAAGATTAAGAACAGAAATGGAAGAACAGGAATTGGAAGAAGCAATTCGCCAGAATAATCATGATAACCGAGAAAGAAGGCGAGAACAAAATCGCAACAATGGTAATATCAATGAAGAATATGAAAGAGTACAAAGGAGAACCGATAGGCAGCATATAAGAGAAAATGATAGATATAACGGTGTGCGAATTTGTGAAAGAGATGAAGGAGAAGATCGCAGAGAAAGACGAGAAGAGAATGATGAACAAGAAAGTCAAAGCAGACATGAACGCAGGAGAAGAGAGGTAGAACTAAAAAGACCAGTAGATTCAAATTCTGATGTAAATGAACAAATCCTGAGAGAATTGGCGTAAAATGAGAGGAATGCTTTGAAACAAGAAAAGGGAGGAGGAAAGAGACAATAGGATGAGGCCATCGAGGAAGCTGCGAAAACTCCATTTACACAAGAAGTACAACTAGGAGGAATACCCCCAAAGTGTAATTTACCTGCGTTAACCAAAGATTTTTGATGGAACAACTTGTGCAATACAACACATCAAAGCTTATGTGAGGTGTATGTTACAATGGGAAAATCATGATGCTTATATTGTGCAAGTATTTTGTATCAAGTTTGACAGAGAAGCGTTGAAATGGTTTGAAGGTTTACCAAGAAACACAATCACATCATTCAACCATTTACAAGCTATATTTTTAGGGGCGTACATAAGTAATAATTCCTCGCGACCGGGTATTGAAGATGTATTTGGGTTAAAACAAAGGGTTGGCGAAAGTTTGAAACATCTGACCGTGAGATGGAAAACAATGTGTAGCGATATGGCTGGTCGTGTGGATGAGAGATATCTCATTTTATCATTCATTAACGCTATGTTCGCAACCAATCTGTTATACATTCAGGTTTTTAGAATCAAGAATACAATCACAATGAATCACAACTAATTTTATCAAATCATAATTCTATTATAAAATTAATGCAAAAGTTGCGAGAACTTCGGGAGGAATATATTGCTCTAGAGGAAAAGCAAAATGAGATGGAATCATACCCTGACTGCGAATGCAAGTTCAAGAGCTGCGAATGCAAGTTTGTTACCTAAATTGATAAACACATTGGCGAGCACCTCGCAGGGTCAACAAGAAATGATAGCAGATGTTGGTCAGCGAAAGTTAGTAGCCATGGGAAGTCGTGATCAGGAAGAATTTGAAAGAGAGAGAAACTTCTATAACCGTGGCGGAAATAACAAAATTCAAAGACTTGATCAGCCGCAAGAAACTTACGGAGGTCAAAGGCAGAATTATCATAAAGGGCAGCGAGGTCATAGGGTAGTATGGGAGGAAATCAAGATGCCCCCACTGAATGCTAGTGTGGAGAAAATATGGGAAGCTATAATCCTGATGGAAAACATACCTGCACCATGGAACATGGTGAATGAACCGCCTCCAGGTGACAGAAGTCATGAATTCTGTTCCTATCACCATTTTCATGGACACCTAACGAATGATTACAGAAATATAAAAAGAATCATCCTCAGAATGATAGACCAAGGGAAGCTAAATCATTTCTTAAAATGTGAAGAGAAGACTCAACCATTACCACCACCACCGGAAATTCACAGAGTAAACACAACAAAAGGGAAAGAAATATTTGTAGTAGAAGTTGGAGCGAAAGCCAAAAACTTGTTCTGCAACTCTATCGTACATTCGTACAGGACAATTGAAGATTTTCATGATAGTGTTCTCAGTAGGGTTTTCGCAAGAGATGCTGATAATAGAGAAGTAATGAACATCGCGAAGACATCGCCACTAAAGGAATGGCAAATGCAGATTATTTCTTTTACCGCAGAAGAGGTACCTGAGGGCGGAGAGATGCATGACAGTCCATTAGTGGTAAGATTGTAGATTAACCCAAAACCTGTTGATGATGAAGATGATGAGGTGGAAAATTCATGGGCAATCAATAGAATCTTAATTGATACTGGAAGCTCTGTAAACATCCTTTTTTACCATACTTACAAGACTATGGGAGGGAAAGACGAAGATCTGATACCTTCAACTTATAAGATTTATGGCTTTAATGGTACTGCCAATAAACCTAAAGGAGAAGCTCATATGCGAATACCACTGAAAGGATTATCAACTGAAATTTTGTTTTGCATAGTCGATGTGGAGTCCCCCTATAACGCATTAATTGGGCGACCTTGGTTACATGAGATCTTGGGTGCAGCATCGACTTACCACCAGTGCATCAAATTTCCTCATCCCAGTGGTGTTGGAGTTATAAAAGGAGATTGGGCCGAGGGACAAAAGTGCTATGAAGTTGATGTGGAATCATGCGAGGAAAGAGCTGCTCAAAAGAAGAATTGGAAGCAGAACATCAAAGAAGAACAAAGAAG
This sequence comes from Papaver armeniacum, assembly GCA_023531295.1. Taxonomy (NCBI): domain Eukaryota; kingdom Viridiplantae; phylum Streptophyta; class Magnoliopsida; order Ranunculales; family Papaveraceae; genus Papaver; species Papaver armeniacum. The sequence continues at coordinate 14,449 of JAJJWW010001814.1, read as the reverse complement.
GGAAAGACTGATGGTGGACGCAATAGAAGTGAGAGATGAAGATACATTGCGAAACCAATGCCTGAATACAGTTGGAAATTGCGATGGTTTCGCAAAAGGGAAGGCAATATCAGGAAATTTAAATGAAGAAGCAGAGAGTAACAGAAGTAAGAGGTGTAGGAAATGAATAATTGATTTGTGAAAGGTGTAAAAAAAAAAAAAAAATTGTTTTGAGTGACAAAGACATGTCAAAAGTACAAAGAATATGACGATCGAAGAAGGAGTACGCGAAAGTCTCGCGAGATAGAATATATGAAAATCTGGTTAAAGAATTACAGCGAGATCACAACAAACAAAGCAAGACTATGCGATAATTTCGCAAAGATAATGAGAAGAAATAATCAAAAATCAATGATATATACGAATGGGACGAACCTTTATGGCGTACACCCTAGTTCGCGAATGATATTTCGCAAGAGGAAAATGTAAGACCTAAAGTGCGTCATATAAGGGGGTATCTCTTGACATGGCTTAGGGAAAAGGTTACACCGCTCCTGGAACCCGAGTCATGAAAATTTGGGGTCAATAAAACCCATCCGGGGGAGATACCTTGGATTTCCAACTATATATATAATGTTATACCCTGGTTGGACGACCGAGGGTCTCTTCCAAGGAGTCAGTGTATGACCAAGGCGCCGAGGTACACGGTTGAGCCAAGGGTGCCTGGGGCATTTGAAGTGTCTCGGCCATTCTTGGCAAGTCTTGGCACATGCTTTTCGGCCCAAAGAAAACTCCACTTAGGGTGCAGTCTCGTAACCATAAGCCCTATAGGTATAAGGGATAAGAGGTTGCGAAAACAATCGGTTGTTGTTAAGACCGGATGGGAGGAGCTAGTCTTGTATGGCCGATGTACGCCTCCTTGAAGGGGCAACCAGGGAGATGATAAGGGTGGCACCCTCCATTAGGGAGCTGATAAGTGTCTTAAGACGCAAATGTCATGAGGCTTTATTTTCGTAAGAAAATTTAGGCTTGTCATATTTGTGCAATGATCCTGAAGAGGCAATAATACTAACGCGAGGATAAGACAAGATCAATGGGTCTTTACATGAAAATGTAGGGACGTCCTGCGATTTCGTCGCAAGACGGCAATGTCATGGGGCTTTATTTTCGCAAGAAAGTTTAGGCCTGTCATATTGTCGCAATAAAATTATCCTGCAGAGGCAACAATACTAAAGAAATGATAAGGCAAGATCAATGGGTCATTACATGAAAATGTAAAGACGTCCTGCGATTTTGTCGCAATGACGAGGGGTGGCGCAATAAGACCTTTAACTAGGAAGGCAAAATAAGACCACACAAGAAAATGAGTAAGCAAATAAGCTTGCGAAAATGATAATATGCAAACAAATAAGTTTGCGAATACATACATGGAAACAACCAGGAAAAATTTGCTTGCGAAGACTTAGCAACAACAATTGCGAAATTGAGGCATATTATTATTTAAAGGTTATCGACTGGATCTCTCATTTGAAAACAAATAACAGAGGCAAATATGGGAATGAATAGAAAGTTGAAGATCAAGAGAAAGAAGAAAAGGAAGATTTACAGTAGCAGAAGCGTAAATTGCGGAGGAGGAGAATTGAAGAAAATTTGCAGAGAGAAAGTAAAAAAGAAGAAGAGGAGGGTGAGAAAACTATATATAGAGAAGAGTTCTCAAGAAGATAAATGCATTTAATGCGAAAGGAGACGTGAATGGTCAAGAAAAAATGGTTGAGAGAAACGTGTCAAGAAAAGAGTGGAAGAAGAAACACGTGTAATAAATTCTGTATAAAAGTACGGGATCATATCAAAAACAGATAAAGATGAACAACTGCGGCATTTCAGAAATACTAATTCTCATGACATTCTCTTCTTCGCAGAGAAGACATGAGAAGAGGCAAAATGTAGGATCAGAATATCGCGACATCAATACTTCGCGAGATTAATAAACGACAACATTGCGAAGGTGTCGCATATGAGTAATATAAATGACGCAATGAATGACGACAGCCAAAACACGAAAAAGATATGAAGACCTAGCGAGATCTAGGAGAGTTGCGAGATTATATATTTGTACACTTGCGATATTTCGCAAGTCATTCCCGAAAATAAAGGACAACTTAGTTGTCATCCATTATGTAATACCCTATATAAAGAGCCGAGCATGCCTATTGGGGGGGAGATCTTTTTTCGAGTGTTGGGCAAGTCATTAAGAGAGAGAAAGTTTAGAGTGATTGTAATTCTTTAACTGATTTCCATTTCATCTTGTAAACATTTTAAGAGTTTAATCAATAAAAATTACAATTGTTCATCCTAAAATGATTTGATTGTATAGATTCTTGTGAGGGGTGTAGTGTAGGATTTCCTGCAACTACAGCGGTTTACAGCGTGCAACGCACAACGCGCCATCACAAGAGCGTGTCAGGAAGTCATGGACGGTTAAGTGATGATGGGAGAAGTGGGCAAGCCTGGTCGTGTGACACTAACACATTACTCCACCACTCCATCACTCCACTTTCTCCACTTCCCACGAGATACGAAGGTTAGGCTAAAAGACTTGTATAAATAGGTTCTCCATCCTATTTTTTAAACAAGAAAGAACAAGTCCAGACAAGACAGAAACCAAGTGTTAATACAAAACGTATTCAAACACTCAAAGCCTGCTTGCATCAATCGTAAGCCTGCTCACCTTTCTGTTACAAGTCATAAACAAGCCTACACCTTCACAATCTCAACACCTTCTTCGCTTCCCTCCCTAAGATCAACCCCATCTCTTTCACTTTGTGACCGAAGCAAGTCTGGAACGGCCATTTCTTGGTTTAGGCCAGAGTTGTACAGATTGATTTCTCGAATCACAAGCACTCACCGCGCAGTGTATTTGTTTAGGGTTTAGATTCATTCCTCATCCCCACACCCCAAATTACCAAATCCGGCGGGAATAGTTTTCACCCATAAACAACTAGATATAAAATTAGGTGTTTTAGACACCTATCAGTACCAAGATACATAACAAGTTACGATCGGTTCTACCATCTCACACATATTGGTAATCCAAAGATTTGCAATGAATAGCCATACCAATAAGCCTAGCGATTTCCCTTTCGATTCATAAAACAAGTTCATGAATGTACTTCCTTTAAACAAATGTAAACATTGTTTACTAGGATTAAATCTTCACCTTTACCCATTCACATAATCATAACAGCATTCATAAGATTATGTCGATGTCATATCTATGAAGTTCAAAAGATGAGAGTTATACTTGGTAGTCTAATTCCTTAATACTATGATCATGTGATCATGTCTCACAACTAGAGTAAAATATTCATACACAGCTTCACAGTTATGTTTTCAATATAGCACGACTTGAAAGATACGTTAGGAATGAAACAGTTCAAGTCAATATTACTAACCTCAAGAGGAAGGATGACGTCGTCTTTGTAGCTCGTTACTTTTTCACGTTCTTCAGGTCTTCTAGTAATATTTGTATGTCTCAATATTCCTAGACTTTATAGTCTAACCTATACGAAGTTGTCTCTAGCACATAATCAAGCGACTCTTAGATGAGTTTTGATTCACTAAAATATGACAACCAAACTTGACATACCAACGCTTGGTGGGTTCAACTGAGCTATGCTCTAACAATCTCCCCCTTTGTCAATTTTAGTGACAAAACTCTTAATACATATGGATAAACAAATTACAAGAATTCATTATACATACGCTTGATTGCAAGTTTCAACAACACAATAACCTGCATATATCCAATCAATAAATGCCAATATTGATATCTGAATAATAAAGCTTATACTCCCCCTAAAAGTAAGATAGGTAGATATTCAATCTGAACATCTTTGTCATTCCACTTCTGTAGTCCAAATAACTATACAGCAATATGATATGTTTCTCCCCCTTAGTAAATGCTTTACTCTTTCGTTAGATATAATGTTTAAGCACAATTGTCCTTTCCTTAGTGATTGCAAATCACTTGTTTACTCCATATATTTCTATCCCTTTTTGTCACAAAATGACAAAGGTTCGAGCAAATACAGGTCAAACCGAAAGGATCTTATAAATCTAAAAGACTTGTAAACAACCTATAAGAGTTAAGCACGAAGGTTTCACATACCACTTTAATTATTCAACCAATATCAAAACCGAAATTATAAGTAATTTAGTTTTAATATGTTATCAAGGAAAACTATTGCCCGGAGCAATTTTCCCTAATAGTTTAACAAATTGACTAATAAACTTAGTTCCCTTGTTTAACCGATTGTACACATACAATCGCTTATTTCGATAAGACCAAAATAAAGATCAGAATTAACTTTATTTCTCTCATCAGGTTCTAATTATTCAGAAAATAACTTAGACCTTTCTCTTTAGACAATACAATCACTAGGTTAGTTAACTAGTATTTCTTGTCAAGGCATTCGATTAGACTTGAATAACTGAATCCTTCAATTTGATAAGTCTAACTAAGATTAATATTAACTTAGTTTCTCTTAGTTTCGTTAATCCATAAACAATACATACAAACCAAAATAAGTTGACTTGCATAATTATTTTCTTAACCGGAAGCAATTGAAACAAACATAGATATTATAGCACCGCAGGTGCACCGAAATTTTGTTAAGCAAAAACACTTGATACCCAACAATAAAGAAGATACCAAACAATAAGCCAAATAAATTGACACAATTTTTCTTAACCGGAAACAATTGAATCACACACACACACACACATCCATACACATCATAATGGAATATATCAATTGTATCAAAATTTTGTTAAGCAAAAGCAAAATATATGCAATATAAACAGGCTTTTCTTAAACAGGAAAACGATTAACTAACAAATTTGTTACCTCAGATTCCGCATCCTCTTATCCCCAGAAAGATATATCATTAATCACAAGTTCAAATAAGAACTCTCCCCCAGTATGTTGTCATCCTCTTGCAAGAACAAAAGAACAACAACAAGAGCAACCTTTACCAGAGAAATGTTGAATCGGTTTTTAACTAATGCGTGCCAATAGCAAAAGTTGAAAACCCGAAACACATATGTTTTATGCTAAACACAACTCATGTAAACACAAATTGATTCAACATATTGTGACTTTTCACATATGAATTTTAATCGGAACACCTTATGATCCTTTGATAAAGCCTACCAACATGGGCTAGAACTTAATCCCGCTAAATCAAAAAGCCACACAAACCATAAGGGTTCACTTCATATGAGATCAAATATTAAGGTTAATGAAAACCGAAATCAGACATCTCATAAACCGAATACACATAGCAAAAATATAGACATTCAAGCACATGCTATGTAATCAGAAACTATCACAAGAAAATCTATAAAATAATAATTTTATTCCTAAAGAATGATAGTTTTATTCAAAAATAGACCTTCTACAATAGTTGAAAAAATCAAAACATTGATGTTTATTTTTCTCTAATCGCGAGTCTTGTGAAGATCGCTTTCGAATTCTGGATTCAAATTTTTCTTAGCACTTCCTTTTCCAGTAGAAGATTTATTCATCTCAAACAGTTGAGAATGAAGATGAGCTAGTACTTCTTTTGAATCCTTTATCATTAGCTCATGGTGTCTAATATAACTTCTAACAATAAGAATTTGTTTTCTTAAAGAATCTTGAAGATTATCATGTTGTGAGATATCATGAGTTTCGGTCATAACCGATGCAAGATAGTCTTCTTTCGGACAAGAAGAATATATAAAATATAAGATAAGAGAAAAAACAAGGAGTGATATCATTTGGTTTATGGAAACCAAATATATTTATCCCAAAAGTGAAAGATATCGATCATGAGATTATTGTTACCTACTAAAAGAACAAACTTGCAAATTTTGCCCAATTTTATGCCTCCTCACAGATAAGATTTTGGGAAACAAGTGAGGATGCGATTTTCAACACAATCAATGTGTGTTGAGGTGAAGATTAATCTAACCACATGTAACAAAAACATCCTTATGATGATTTTAGAACACAATAGATTGTGTTTCTTTATGTTCTTTCTTTCTCTTGTATTTGCAAGAGTCTGCAACTTCTTTTTGAGATCTAATAAACTCATCAGCCTTCAAAATTCTTATGCCCTTACGAAGTGCCTTGATGAATCTATTTTGTTGGAAATTTCCATGGAAGATAGTGTGGTTATTTCCTCCACATAAATAACTTAACATATTATCAGAAGAATTACCTTTTCCTTTGTTAACTTCTGACCCCTTTTGGATGTCAACCAATTTTTCTTGCTCAGACTTTACCTCTTGAGTTTTATCTGACAGGGATTTCATAAGGTTATCAAGTTCTAGACTCTATCTTCGACTTTCCTTAATTCCCAACTCAAGTTTTTCTAAACAGTTCTTCAGGAGTTGATCAGACTCACAAGATACATTACTGTTAGAATTGGCAAAAAGTGCATTACAACTTGATATTCCTTTATAGGGGTTTTCCTCCGAGATATCATCAAGTGTAGAGATATAAGCCTTGTTGCACTTCTGAGTTTTTCTGCTATAATAATGTTTTGCCATATGTCTGAATCTACGACACTTGAAACATTGAATTTTTTTCATTACCTATTTCATGAGAAAAAGACAATGCATCAGGACTAGATTTATCTTTCAAAAAAGCATCCTTAATCCGTTGTGTTAGGAGTACAATTGTTGAGTCAAGCTCTTTTTCAACAAGTAGTTTATCCTCTTGACAACGTTTCTCAGTCAGATTTATACTTGCTTCTTTCGAAGAAAGATTTTTATTGACTGAGACATTATATCCAACATTTCCGTTCTTCAAAGAGAGTTTCTTTGTCAAAGATCTTTAACTTTCCTACAAGAGAGCTTCGAGAAAGTGTAAAAAGATCATTGGCTTCTATTATACCATGTTACTTAGACTCGTATCTGGATGGTAACGATCTGAGAATCTTGCATACTATTTCCTTTTCGGTATAGTCTTTCCTAGTGAGAAAGAAGCATTGACAATCTCAGGAATTTTAGAGTTAAACTCCTCGAAGGTATCGTTATCATCCATTTTAAGGAATTCCCATTCAGAAAAAAGAGATAGAAGTCGAGCTTCTCTTTCGGAATCATTTCCTTCAAATACAGTCTCAAGAGTATTCCATGCTTCATTAGAAGTTTCTCATGACAGAACATGATGTAAGAGATCATGACTCACTGCATGTATTATGGCATTCAAACCATCAGAATTCTGCTTAGCAAGAGCTCTTTCTTCATATGTATAGAACGCTAAGCGTTTAACTCAGTTTCCGAAAAATCCACTTTCGGTCGTTCATATCCTTCTTCCATTAATAACCAAGTATTAAAATCTCGGGATTGAAGAAAAGATCTCAAAGCAGATTTCCATAATGGGTAATTCGTCCCATTAAATCTTGGTGGTATGTTAACTGAATCATACATAAATTCAGTTCTTATAGGTTGGATCGCACCAAACACATATTGTTAGATCTTTTCGTGTTTGCCTACTCTGATACCAATTGAAAAAGACGAGGGTACCCAAATGGGCTATTTAACGTTTGGTACCCAGCAAATGTCCAACACCTAGCTTTGGTACCCAATATTTGAAATATTAAGGGTTGGTACCTTGACTAGCCATTGACTGTTAAAGTCTCAGTTTGACTTTTCTATTTAGTATTTGTTGTAATTTTAATTAAAAAATAATTTGAACTTACATATTTACCCCTAATGAAAAAACACCGCCTTCCTACATCTTATTTTCTTTCCATGGTCTTGAACTGCTTTGAGTAGATAGCATCGTTAAATATTCAAGATCACATGGACTGATTTTTGAGCTTAAATAATCATCGTACATAGCCACCTTATCTAAACTGACGGTGGTCGTGTTCTTATTTCTTATTGGATCATTTAAACTGATCATCATAGTGTTGTTAGAATGAACAGTTTTAATCCCCCAACCACTTTTTGCTTCTTCTGTCGTTACTTTTGATTGCAATTTGAAAACAAGGAACTGCAAAGAATATTGCACAAGGAATAAACAACCCAGATTAACATACAAGACATCAAAGATTAAATTTCCCTAAAAAGACTTTATCAAGTTGAAACCATTCATTATAAGAAGGATCTAGAAATCTCTTCAACCACTTGTCTCTTTAATCACATAATGATCTTCAAATTGAAGTAATCATCATCATCAATTACTGGTTTTACAAAAGGTAATAACACCGGATTTTAGCCCAGAAACCAAATATACCTCTAGTTCATCTTTGTCCCCAAAGTGCTAATTATGAATCCAACCTTTTATGAAGATTAATTGAGCTCAACTGACCTGGTTATCATTATTAATCGTACTTGAAACCGGAAAAAACACCATTTAAATCTTATTAAACCCCTAATTAGTAGCATTTGTGAACCCTAATTGCAATTCAAACTGAAAAATGTCGGGCCTTATTCAACTCTGTTGAACCTTCATGAACATCCCTGCTCCAAATTAAAAATTCAAGAGAAACCAAGCGTGAACTCAAACCCAATCTCATACAGTTTCAGTGATTCTTTGATTACTATTGATTTTCCTTCCTTCATCTTAAAAAATCAACGGCAGCAACACAAATCCTTCCCTAATTTCTCAAACCCTAGCCTTTTCAATTTGTATGGGAATTCTTTGATCAGAAAACCTTCTAAATATAGTTCCTGCTTATGTTTCCAAAATCCTAATAAAATAGGGTAAACAAAACGATTGAACTCCTGAATCTATCGTTTTTGCAGTTCGCGGTGGAGTTCAATTCAACCGAGATTTGAGAAACTAAAAAAACTCCTGGGGAGAAATACGTAAAATAACTTGATTATTATTAGTAATAAAGGAATTAAAAAATATAATATAAAAAATAATTGAGCCAACTTGGACTTTGACAGTCAATTGCTAGTCAAGGTACCAACCCTTAATATTGCAAATATTGGGTACCAAAGTTAGGTATTGGACATTTGCTGGGTATACACAATCTTTAATTTATCCACCTATAAGTCCTTTACCGAAAGTGATCGTCTATGGACTGAGTCGAGACAATACAACAAATCGGTTCACACTTCGTGTGATCGTCTATGGATACGAGATCGAGATAATACGACAACAAGATAACTTGTGTGATTGACTATGGATACAAGATCGAGACAATACAACAACGAAGTATGATACTTGATAATAAGTTCGGACTTAACCAAACTTTATGGGATCACTATCAAGTATGTACGGAGTTAACATTTGTGTATTTTACTTCTAATTATAATAAACAATTATAATTGCGGAAATAGAAAAGTAAAAGACACAGCAAGATTTTGTTAACGAGGAACCCGCAAATGCAGAAAAACCACGGGACCTAGTCCATAATTGAATACTCTCGGAATTAAGCCGCTATACAAAATCTAAACCAACTTCGTATAGTTGAGAGCAAGCAACTAACCCTAGTTCAATTAGTTTCTTCAGTATCCATGCGCTTCCAACTTCGATGAGTGCACGCACTGGAACAATTTCTTTGGATCGTATTCCAAACAGTAAAGGAACAACAAATTTGTTTGGTAACAACTCTATTGATTCTTTCCAGATAAAGATATCTCAAGTCATATGCAAAAGATCTTCCGTTTAAACCAATAAACTCCTTTGCCTAGTTAGATCAATCCAATCTCTATTACCTAAGTAATAAGATTCGGATTTGTAACAATCAAAATAGATCTCAAGAGAACTATTAGACTTTACCGATCTCACGCAGCTAAATCAATCGAATAAATCCGATTCTAGTTGGATCCCAGCTGATCAAGGTTTGTGCAACACAAAGATATGAGAAACCAATAAGAAATCTTCTTCGTCATCAAATCTTCTTTAATCTTTAAATCTGCACAACACCACTTGAATCACTTGTGATCAATCACGCACAAAACGGAGTCTGTTAACAATGAATTATCACAAGATATCTTTAGATCTACAAACAGTTTTAAAGATCTCGTCGATACTTCGATCTAGTTTGAGTGAATCTTATATCAAAAGAGAAGATTCTCAAGAATAAACAAACTAGGTGCAATCAAAGTTTCAACAACCGTTAGTCAATCAAATAAATCGAAAACTAATAACACTGCAATTATCTAGTTTCCCACCAACAGTACTCGTAGAGCTTCTTGATCCCACAGAAGTCTTTAAACGGGCGGTCGTAAGAGATTTTGCCTAATTATGGTACTTTCCTCTCCGAATAGTCGGCTTCACCAGAACAACAAAAAGATGAAGTTTGCCTGGCTCTTAGGATAGTTTGCTAGAAATGCAAACTTAGGCATTTATAGACCAAGGATGTTTGGACACCAAGGAATTTCCAAAACCGAAAGTATTCTCAAGATATGCAATAAATGCCCATTCGGTTTTCATAATTCCAGGAAATGCTTTGTCCAATATTTTCCGAAATCTCTCAATAGAAAATCTCCAATTAGTAAATGCACATTACTAATTTTTATTCTCTAGAGATGTGCATTTAATTGCTGGTAATTAAAGCATATAAAACTAACAACCTTAATTGAAAGATTCTTAATTTATTTCGGAACAGGATCTCCTTGAGTAATTAAGGAATATCTTTGAACAATAAAAGATAGAGTTATTGTTCGTGTTCAAAGTATGTTGACATCTTTTCTTTGTAAATCCTCTTTCATAGTTACAATCTTGGAATTGATTATACCACAATTCCAAACAAGTTTAGAATTGGTTCATCTGTATTACAAGACATCCATGGGTTCAATCGGTTCTACCAATCACTAGGATCGGTTATACCCTAATATGGAACACTTGTGATCGGTCACGCAAGTTACCGGACCGGTTACATCAGTTACTAGGATCGGTTACATCAATTACCAGGATCAGTTACCATATATATATGGTATTGATCGGTCACACCAGTCACTAGGATCGGTTACACCAATTACCAGGATCGGTTACACCAATTACTAGGACCGGTTACACCAATTACAATGATCGATTACACAACTCTTTGTGATCGGTCACACCAATTACTAGGATCGGTCACACCAATTACAAATATCGATCATACCATCTCAGATAATTACTTAGGATCGGTTACACTAATTAATCAAAACTAGTCATACCAAATCATAAGTCAAGCATTGTGCTTAGTTGTACCAAGATACATAACAAGTTACGATCGGTCCTACCATCTCACACATATTGGTAATCCGAAGATTTGCAATGAATAACCATACCAATAAGCCTAGCGATTTCCCTTTTGATTGATAAAACAAGTTCATGAATGTACTTCCTTTAAACAAACGTAAAACATTATTTCCTAGGATGAAATATTCACCTTTACCCATTCACATAATCATAACAACATTCATAATATTATGTCGATGTCATATCTACGAAGTTTAAAAGATAAGCGTTATACTTCGTAGTCTAATTTCTTAATACTATGATCATGTGATCATGTCTCACAACTAGATTAAAATATTCATACACAGCTTCACAAGTTATGTTTTCAATATTGCACGACTTGAAAGATACGTTAGGAATGAAACAATTCAAGTCAATATTACTAACCTCAAGAGGAAGGATGATGTCGTCGTTGTAGCTCGTTACTTCTTCACGTTCTTCAGGTCTTCGAGTAATACTTGTATGTCTCAATATTCCTAGACTTTCTAGTCTAACCTTTACGAAGTTGTCTCTAGTACATAATCAAGCGACTCTTAGATGAGTTTTGATTCACTAAAATATGACAACCAAACTTGACATACCAACGCTTGGTGAGTTCAACCAAGCTATGCTCTAACATGGTGTACACATAATCCCAAGATATAATTACCCCAAGTTTGAATTAATTAAAGGTGCATGTAAGTCTCTTGATAACGATTTTGAGATTGTTCACAAAATTTTACCAACATATGAAAATTGAAAATATAGGAGGTACAACATCGATAAGGTGGGTGGCTATCTGAACAGAGATGATGAGGTATCTCAGGATTGAATGCCTTGGTACCTCAATGTTACGCAGACTCGTGTGATACAAAGAGGCGAGAGGCCCTTCGTTAAGGACTGAGATAAAACTCTCGATGTTTTGGTGCATATTGTTACTTTCTTATGGTTTTGGCATGATTTTGTTAAATATTTTTTTTTTAAATAAAATCAGAGAAGACGAATCGGGGTTAAGATCAAAGAAGAAAAAGCATGTATAAGGAGAGGAATTATTTTTTTTTTGAAGAGGATGAAAGGAAGATTGCAGAATAGAACAATATGGAAGATAAAAACGCTCGTTCAATGTATGTAAAAATGGTGGAGACGGTGCCAAGGAGGAAATCTAAAACAAGAAAGACTAATGGCAGTCCAAAAAGACCTATTAAACGATACATAGGTGGTTATGGTGGGAAGTTGACCGCGATGATTATGAATTAATGAATTCTTGTTTTCCAAACTTATATCATTAACTATGGATAACTGCAGAGTCAATACTTATGTCTATTGGTTGAATTAAAACATGTTATGTTTGTTAGTCTGTCAACAAATGAATTTGGTTGGTTTTAAAGTTGTTGTGTTTGTCTAAGATGCGACAAAAAAAAAAAAAAACTACAATTTGGCCAAAATTCCATAAATTTTGGTTGTATTTAAGCTAAAATCAGTCAATGTCTACCTTCAATATAGACCGATTGTGCTTTTCACCAAAATTACAAGTTTTCATGATTTTGTCACAATTGATATAAACATTAGTATCAACCGATTCTGACAATATTTTTTTCCAGTTTGACAGGCTATCAGAGTCGGTCCATGTGGGAAATCATATCGACCGATTCTTGTAAGTAAAAATGTCATTTTATATGGATGTTTTTAGGCTAAAATCGATCGATATAGATATTCTTATCCACCGATTGTAGCAAGAACTTTTTTATATGATTCTACAACGCTAAATCGGTCTATTGGACATTTTTATAAGCCGATTGTAGAAATAACTAGATGTTTGGTCTTTCGCTATATAAAAAGGATCCTTTCCCAAACCCACCTTGACCCAAACTTGCATCTTTTAATCACTGCCACTTCATCCACTACTCAAATAGGTCTTCAAATGTGGCATGAGAACCGAAAGAATTACGGAGCTCGTAAAATTGTTCATTCCCGTCTTTCACGAACGTCCGAATAAACCTTATTCAATGTCTTGGAAGAGAGTTAAAGAATTATATTATGAGCACACTGGTGTTCATGAAGGGTGTTGGTGCAAAAATATTCACCCCAACACTCTTCGAGATACGTGTGGATGGATTAAATCTCCGTCGTTGATTTGATTCCACCAAAGATGCTGAAGAAATTATGATTGATGTAGATCAATCGATCTCCAACTATTGATTCAAATCCACAAAAGATTGCTTATATGAATGATGTTGAATGGTGGGGGTACCTGCAAAAAAACACTCCGATGCTAAAGTCAGAGAGAGTTTCTTCACAGGTGTATTGTGTGGAAAAGGATTAGAAAATCTGTACCTTTTAAGTTAGGATTTAACCTCTATTTATAGGCAGAAAGTAGGTCTAGCTTTAGGGTTTTCATAGTTATCTTAATAACTTCCCTTACCTGTATAAATCCAAGAAAACAACCAGATTCATGATAAAATTTGTTATTCCTTAAACAACTATCATAATCCTTATTTATCCTTAATTATTATCTTGAATAATAATTATCCTCTCTCATAGGAATTATTATTATCTTAAATAATTAAAAAATCTAAATTAATCCCTTCCTTATTCTGTTAGGGTTTAGCATTTATCTTAATTATTATCTTAAATAATAATTAAAACTAAAGATAATTATCCTCTTTCTGTTAGGGTTTCTATAATTACCTTAGATATTAACTATAACTACCCAAGATAATTATCCCATGGTAACATTTATCCTCTTTTTGTTAGGATTTAATATAACCATAATTACCTTAGATAATTCCAAAGTCAATATTCAAAATATCCTAGTCCTCATGACCCTTTTCCAAATTTAAACCCCTTTCCTGGAGAGAGGATAATTTGGGTTGGTTGACCGATCCACGGGTTCTAAGAGCTAACCCATGGGTCTTTGGGCTTCCATAATAAGCAAAAATGGTTTCCATAATAAACAAAATGAGCTCCCATAGTAAGCTAACTTGGGCTTCTAAAATAAGCCAATCATGTTTCCATAATAAACGAAATGGGATTCAATAATAAGCCAACCGGACTTCCCAAATAAGCCAACTTGTATTTCTATAATAAACGAAATGGGCTTCAACAATAAGCCAACTGGGCTTCCCAAATAAGCCGATTATGTTTCCACAATAAACAAAATGGGCTTCAATAATAATCCAACCTGGGCTTCCCAAATAAGCCGCTTTTGTTTCCACAATAAATAAAATGGGCTTCAATAATAAGCCACTATCCATACAC
>JAJJWW010001813.1:0-247035 GCA_023531295.1 Papaver armeniacum | reverse complement strand
AAGAATCCACCACAACAACACCATAGTAATGAGATTCATCTTGTAAAACTAGGAATTTCTCAAGGAAGGCTTTTGAGTTTTGAGTTCTTTTGGTTTCTGTTTTCGGAGAGAAACGAGTTAACTAGCTCGTGAATAACAAGAAAATAATCCTCCTTATTATTCGAAGGAAAAATACAAGTACTCAAGACTTGGAAACGTGTAAGAATGCAGGACAAGAATTGAAACGTGTCGAAACATGCAATATTTATATTGGCACTCATTGTAGGTAAAGTTCCCACCAGCAACTATAAAGGCACTTCCAATTTAGATTAATAGGCTTTAGGGTGTGAAATTTTAAATTTTTAAATGGCTTGAGAGCAACTTGAGAAAAGTCACACGGTGTAGAATTATTTATTTTTCTACCTAATGGGTCGATTAAACCGGAAAAATTAAATGTGCTACATTACCAACACCTTAAAAAGAACTTTGTCCTCAAAGTTCAAAATAAAACTTAGAAAGTAAGGAGAGTTACCGTAGTCGCCTTGCAATAAAACAACTGGCGAATCCCAAAATCACGGTCCAGAATGAGCCGGAACAGCTTTGATACCAATGCATGACGGACCGGAGAATTTTTGCTCCCAACGGGTCGGGTTACGACCCGCTTGGCAAGCCTGACTCTCTGATACGCCACTCGAGAAACTAGATCTTTCCAATTTTTCGACTAATTCATTTACCAAACAAATGTTCATCGATTTATGCCAAGTCATTTCGGAAGCGGAAAACTGCGTTTCATTCCAAGGGTCATCGAATCCTTCAAACTGCTGTACAGTTCCAGATATCACTGATAATCAACCAAATGATATGATTCACCTTGTGCAAGTGACGATCATCTCAGCGAACACCAATATTCAGAGATCGAGATTCTGCGAAACAAACCTCGTTTAAGGGTTATGTAAATGTCGAATTGTCCGAGTAGTTACGGATACCAGCCACCATCGGCCGGTGCCAATGGTCTTCCGGTAGCCACCGAGGTGGGGTGCCCCAGTGGGCCTGACAACACATACCGTGTCCATACGGGTGAGGAATGGCCGGTGCCAATGTCAGGTAGTTCTCAAGTTACCACCATCGTTAACATGACATCTTCCGGGCAGCCACCCATAGGTGGTGCAATGGCCTGAAAATCTCACGGTATCAGACGGTTCATACAAATGTAGTGGGGGTGCCAATTATGGCCTAGTAGATGGTATGAGGCGCACGGTAACTATTCCTCGTTAGATGGTATGAATTGTCTTAAAACGACAACAACCATCCTTTAGGATGATAATAGTTATTTAGCGATAATAACCATTTCTAACTCCATTGCCGAGGCAGATGATATGAATTACCTAGAACGGTAATAATCATCTCTTGTCTCACTTGATTGTATGGTTATCAAATGGTATGAATTATCTCGAAGAGGCAACAACGATCATCTCACTATTAGGTAGTATGAACAGCCAATACTGCAACTACCTCTTACAAAAACATTTTATAAACTACTAGGGTTGCAATCATCTCTGAATAGATGGTATAAAATCTGCAAAGCAAAGAACCCAAGACTTCCAGATGATACGAATACCCTTATAGAAGTTATCTTCGAACCGCATAGCGGTATTGCCTACGTACCCTCTCCATTGCTCAAAGGGTTCAAGCACGACCGTAGTTTGTCATTTTAGTTTTAGATAGTATGAACTACCCAGTGGTGCAACTATCTCTTTATCAGCTATCAAGTAAATTGATTCAAATTACGATTGTACATATATCTATGAATAAGCCAAATGTACCAAAAGTACCAAACACTCAACAACATTAATGAATTCAAGATTTACCTTTTAACAAGCGAGTATACGAACCATGTATCTATTGGGTAATTTTACAAAATATGCCTCGGTGTTCAAAGAACTAAAACACCTTCAATGTATAAGTCTCGTATTAAATTTAGAGTTGCTAAAAACGAACTACAAAATAGAAAATAAGATTATGACTCCAACAATTTATAGATAAGTAAATCATGGAATTTTACTCAGAATGTCTTCTTGTTTGTTTTTCTTCTCTTCCTACTCCTCTTGGTATATATAAAATATCGACTAAAATGACATTTCCATAAGAGAAATGAAATGACACGACGTACTATTAATTTTACAAGAACCCCATACTAAAACCCATTATATAGTTTTCTACTGCTTTAGCACCCGGAGCAGTCAAGATTATACTTACAATTCCAATCCAAATACAAGACATGAGATATGAGCTATAAGAGGTTCAAGTATTTTCTAGTCAACAAGGAGACCAAATTGAAGTCATTTTATAACTCCTTTACTATTACTTCCATCAACAACCCAGAGTAGGATAAAACACAAAGATGTTATGTATCTTTGTTATGACCATAGCTCAATCAAAATTCTAGATAAGAATCAAGTTTACGTAACGACTTAAGTTCAACCATAATCCAAATGAAAGCACCATTAAGCCAAATATTTCCAGTACTTATAACTAAAGGAATAAATTAAACCGCACTTGCCCAAGCCAAGAAATGGCCAACGTATCTTTCAAGTTGAGTCTAAACTAACAAATCAGCAATCCAATGGTTACACACAATACTAACTGCAAAAACATTCCCAACTGGTGACTAGATACTATCCCTAATGAAAATCTCAATGAAGTCATTTACATAATATCGTGGAGATGAACACTCAATGGAATCATAAACGAATTCATTTACATAAGATATCATCAATCATAAATCATAAACGATACTCTATAGGTCGAATCGTAACTATAACAAAGATATTGTACATAAATTTTGAAGGGGAGTAATGGTTAAATACCAAGTTACTACTGATTTTATACTCTCAAGTGAGACTAAATTTTACGGCATAGTCGGAGAAAGTCCCCAATTGAGTACTTACCTTGATCCATTTGCTTTGAAATTTTTACAGATTAATCATCATAAAAATGGGTTCTTCATATCCAAAATCAGACAATCCATGCAAATTAAGTGCCTCATTTAAATCTCAAAAACTTTGTCAAAGTGATGAAAATTCTGTAGTACAGTTCTCTGTAATTCATCAGTTTATGCTACTTCCCCATGTCCGATCATCCTGAAAATTTGAACGCGTTTTCCTGATGTATCTAGAAGTAACATATCCAAATATCACAAGAATCTAACGGTTAGATTCCAGTTTAAAGCACAAACAACACATACGTTTTCGATGTTGTGAAAACAAAAATTCTAATTTCAAGTTAGGTCATCATGTAGACTAAGTTCCAATCAAAACTTCAAATTAACAACTACCACTATCAAGATGATTATAAACTTCCCTTGTTCAATCAAAGAACAACATCACTTGTGAATAAGAATCTAGGGCAAAATGAAATCAAAACCTAAAATTGAGAAGAAGTTTCTCCTACCTCTTTGTTATTCCAAACTCAAGAATCCACCACAACAACACCATAGTAATGAGATTCATCTTGTAAAACTAGGAATTTCTCAAGGAAGGCTTTGAGTTTTGAGTTCTTTTGGTTTGTTTTAGGAGAAACGAGTTAACTAGCTCGTGAATAACAAGAAAATAATCCTCCTTATTATTCGAAGGAAAAATACAAGTACTCAAGACTTGAAACGTGCAAGAATGCAAGGACAAGAATTGAAACGTGTCGAAACATGCAATATTTATATTGGCACTCATTGCTTGGGTAAAGTTCCCACCAACAACTAAAGGCACTTCCAATTTAGATTCATGGGCTTTACCGGTGTGAAATTTTAAATTTTACCTAAATGGCTTGAGAGCAACTTGAGAAAAGTCACACGGTGTAGAATTTTATTTTTCTACCCTAATGGGTCAGTTAAACCCGAGAAAAAGGGTCATATCACAACTTTATTCCAAAGTTATCAAACCCGATTTGAAGAATCTATAAGGGGGAACTCTAGAAACTGGGAAACCTAATCCCCACACCTCTTGTATGATACTAGTTGCGACTAGAGTCGATTATCCTTTAACCTAGGTTTTTCCTAAAACCATTTTAGGTTAACGACTTAAAGACTTCATTGGGATTCCCAAGCCGGACCAAAAAGCGGGGCCTAACAACCACACCCAATATTTCGTTTAGGAAATCTGTATGGACAAACTCCAATATGATTCCAAGAGAATCAACTAGACAGTCATACTCAATCAATGGAAATATATCCAAGAGTTGTATCTTTTTTTCTCAGTGTAATTGGCAAATCAAACAGATAGAATCCGTGAGCCTGATTATTATAAGATACAACTTGAACGCTACCAAAGACCAATGTTCAAGTGACAATCAATGTATATCAACAAACAAAGGTTGGATTATCTAATTGATTGAACTATGCACAACCTGTGATATTTCAATTATATAGAAAATGTTAGAGCACTGCTCGGTCGAACTCGCATAGCGTTGCTATCTCAAGCTTATTTGTCAATGTTAGTGATCAAAACTATAAGTCTTGATTTCTAGCTACTTATAGTAACGTCTCGGACTAGGATAAATGGTAGTTGAGCATTAGACTTCCACGGCGTTCATCAATTGAAGACGAAAAACTACTAAGGAGAGCTTGTGGAACTTCATCAACAAAAGGTATGTGGAGATGAAACTCATCTATCACTTGAAAGTCTATTTCTACACTATCTCCTATATTGAGACAAAAGTCGTATTACTATATAGTTGTCGATTATGCACATTTGAGATTTCGAGCTGAGTTTAACTCGCTTACATATTTCTCGAAATATGCGTTGGCAAGATTTTTGCTTCAACAAAGTTCATATTATATTCTTGATGAAGGTCAAAAGATGATCATGTGAAAATTAGGTAAGAGTAACATCTTACATGGTTTGTGTGATACAATCATTTGGTATAGACTTGGAATGTTTCGTTATGATTATTTCAATAACTTGAAAATTGCTTTGATGCTAATAGTGTGTGAAAACAACTATTGTCATCCTCTAAGAAAGTTTCAATGATTGAAATAGAGTTTATAACTATTGGATTATAAACATAGTGTGCATTCTTGCATGTATGTGATCCATGACCGGAACTAAAGTATGCATACTAAATGCGTACTTGAAGTTGTGAAATTCCGTGTACAAGTACACATACCTGTACGCATACTTACGTAAGGTATATGTCCGGAATTTCAAGGCTGGTTTTTAAAGTGTACTTAGGTATGCGTAAATGTTCGCATACTGGCGAACATAAACTCATACTGGCTACTTAAGTATGCATACCCGTTTGCATACCTGAGTGGTTAAAGTTCTAAAATTGGTTTGTTCATGAACTAATACATTTATATATTAAGGAATGCATTCTTTGCAAAACCGTGGCTATAACGCTCATGAATTGATTTGAGTGAATCAAACCGATTTTGCTTGAATTTTGTTCTTGTATACTTCTATGAGAATATAACAATTGAACAACTCTTAACTAGTTTCATTTGAGTCGTTTGAACTAGTTATGGTTAAGATGAATAAGGTTGATATGAGAGTGTTCATTATAGCTAACCTCTTTGTTAACTACCATTGAGACAACATGGTGTACACGTTTAGGGTACGGTTACTAAACCCAAAATGAAGGTACATTTCATTTGTGTATAACAAGCTAAGTTCGATCTAACGGTTGAAATATATTAGCTTGAATCTAATCAGGTTTTCATCTAACGGTGAATATTGAATGCTTTGTTACCAAGGTAACTTAGATTGCAAACCCTGATTTGAAAACTATATAAAGGAGAACTCTAGCATCCGGAAACCTAATCCCCACACCTCCCGTGTGATACTAGTTGCATAAGCTAGAGTCGATTCTCCTTTAACCTTAAGTATTTCACGAAACCCTGTAGGTTAACGACTTAAAGACTTCATTGGGATTGTGAAGCCAGACCCAATTATTTTCACTGTAGTTGCGTGTTATGATCTTGTTGTTTCTATCATATTGAGTACTATATTCTCTAAGATTTGCTCGAGATTTAATCTCCGATAGGCAAGATAAAAAGTAGTCACAAACATCTTCGTCTCATCGTTTGTGATTCCAATAATATCTTGTTTCGCTACCATACGATTAAGATTATTGTGAGGTGATTAATATTTCTAGGTCAAAGTATTCGGAATATAAGTCTCATTATATCAATTGGTTCATGTTCACCTTGATTAATCAAAAGACTAACAAAACTTGTTAGGTATTTCTCATGGAGACTGGATGTATCTATTCCAATAGACTTTTCAGTGTGAGACAAATTTGTTTATCAAGTCTTCGACTTTGGGTTCCAACAACTCTTGGTTGTGGGTGAGATCAAATGGCTAAGGGAATCAAGTGCGTAGTATCCCCGTCTGGGATTAGAGAGCGTAAGGAGCGCAACTATACCTTGAATCGGTGTGAGATTGATTAGGGTTCAACTATAGTCCAAATCAAGTTCATTGGTAGTAGGCTAGTGTCTACATCCAGCGGCTAAAAATTAATACGGACATTTCTGTGTGGTGTTCCAAAGTGTCGGACTAGGTCCCATGTACAACTTTTTCTCGCATTTGCGGTTTTCCTCGTTAACAAAATTATGGTTATTCTGTGTTATTTCTTTTCCGCATTATATTTTGTTATATAATTGAAATATCACAGGTTGCGTTGAATCGAACAATTGGTAAATCCAACCTTTGGTTGTTGATTGAAATTGATTGATCCTTGAACATTGGTCTTTGGTACCGCTCAAGTTATTTCTCTTATATTCAATCGGGCTCGCAAATTCCTATTTGGTTGATTGCAGATTGAATTGAGAGATAGAGATATAAAACTCTTTGTTATACTTTTCTCTAGATTGAGTCTGACTGTCTGGTTGATTCTCTTGAAAGTATATTGGAGTTTGTCTATTCAGATTTCCAAACGAATTATTGGGTGTGGCTGCTGTACCCTTGCTTTTTCAGAAAATATAATGCGGAAAAGAAATAACACATATATTAGAAATTTTGTTAATGAGGAAACCGCAAATGCAAAAAAACCCCGAGACCTAGTCCAGATTTGAACACCACATTATATTTTGCTGCTACAGATACTATCCTACTGCAAGTTAAGTTCGGACAGGAATATAGTTGAGCCATAACCAATCTCACACTGATCAAGGTACAGTCGCGTTCCTTGCACCTCTAGAACCACGCCAGATTCTGCGCACTTGATTCCCTTAGCTGATTTCACCCACAACTAAGAGTTGCTACGACCCAAAGTCGAAGACTTGATAAACAAATCTGTCTCACACAAAAAAGTCTATTGAATAGATAAATTGTCTCCCACAGAAATACCTATGAGTTTTGTTTCGTCTTTTGATAAATCAAGGTGAACAAGAACCAATTGATATACCGGACTTATATTCCCGAAGAATAGCCTAGTAATATCAACCACCTCACAATAATCTTAACCGTATGGTAGCAGAACAAGATATTGTGGAATCACAAACAATGAGACGAAAATGTTTGTGACTACTTTTTATCTTACCTATCGGAGATTAAATCTCGAGCAAATCTTAGAGAAGATAGTACTTAATACGATAGAACAAAGTAAGATCGAACACGCAACTACAAAGAAAATAGTTGGGTCCAAGCTTCACAATCCCAATGAATTCTTTAAGTCTTTAACCTATAATGGTTTTAGGAAAAACCAAAGTTAAAGGAGAATCGACTCTAGTCGCAACTAGTATTACACAGGAGGTGTGGGGATTTGGTTTCGCAGTTGCAAGAGTTCTCCCTTATATAGTCTTCAAATCAGGGTTTGCAATAATTGTTACCTTGGTAACAAAGCATTCAATATTCACCGTTAGATGAAAACCCGATTAGACTCAAGCTAATATCTTTCAACCGTTAGATAGAACTTAGCTTGTTATACACAAATGAAATATGACTTTTATTTAAATATGGGTAACCGTACCTAAACGTGTACACTTAGTTGGCTCAACAATAGTACCGAAGTTATCCATATGAACACTTTCATAACATCCTTGTTCATCTTAACACAACTAGTTCAAATGACTCAAATGAAACTAGTTATAGATTTTTTCAATTGTTTATATTCTCATAGAAGTATACAAGAGTTGATTCACTCGAATCAATTCATGAACATTATGGCCACGGTTTGCAAAAGATTGCATTCCTTATTTTATAAATGTATTTGTTCATGAACAAACCGATTTTAGAACTTAACCCACTCAAGTATGCAAACGTGTACGCATACCTTAGTAGCCGAACTTGGTTTGGGTTCGCCAGTATGCAAACGTGTACGCATACTGTCGTTCACGACCAAACTCAGTTGAATTCTTGGATTTGAACTTACGTAGGTAAGCATACGAGTATGAATACTAAGTTCCCGGACTTCAACTATCAAACCAGTACGCGTAAAAGTATGCATACTATGGTTCCCAGACTTGGAATTACTTGCAACAGTTAGCATACAAGTACGCATACTGTGTTATATCCAATTAATGGTTAATTGTTCTAAACTCCCATTTCAAATCATTAAAACATTCTTAGAAGACGAAAATAGTTGTCTCACACAAACTATTATCTTCTAAGCAATTTTCAAGTGATTAAATGATCAATACGAAACAATCCGAGTCTACACCAAATGACTGTCTCACACAAACTATATGAGATGTTACCAAGCGATTTTCACATGATCATCTTTTGACTTTCGTCAAGAATATAAGATGAACTTGGTTGAAGCGAAAAGCTTACCAACACATATTTAGAGAAATATGTTAGCGAGTTAAACTCATTCGAAATATCAAATGTGTATAATCGAAGTCTATATAGCTATACGACTTTTGTCTCAAATATGAGATAAAGTAGAAATAGACTTTTGAGTGATATATGAGTTCAAGTCTCCACATACCTTTTGTTGATGATGTTCCACAAGCTCCCCTTAGTAGTTCTTCGTCTTCGCCGATGAACGCCGTGAGGTCTAAAGCTCAACTACACATTATATCCTAATCCGAGACTTAGCTATAAGTAGACTAGAAATCAAGACTTATAGTTTTGGCAACTAAACTTGAAAAACAAGCTTAAGATAGCAACGCTTGAGTTCAACCGAGCAAAGTGCTCTAACAAGACCCAACTATTTTCTCTATAGTTGCGTGTTCCGATCTTACTTTCTTCTATCGTATTGGGTATATCTTCTCTAAGATTTGCTCGAGATTTATCTCCGATAGGTAAGATATAAAAAGTAATCACAAAGCTCTTCGTCTCATTCTTTGTGATTCCACAATAACTTGTTCTACTACCATATAGTTAAGTTATTGTGAGGTGATTGATATTTTCAAGGCTGTTCTTCAAGAATATAAGACTGGATTATCAATTGGTTCATGTTCACCTTGATTTATCAAAAGATTAAAAAAAACTTCGTAGGTATTTCTGTGGGAGACAGATTTATCTATTTAAATAGACTTTTCTGTGGGAGACACATTTGATTATCAAGTCTTCGACTTTTGGTCGTTGCAACTCTTAGTTGTGGGTGAGATTAGCTAAGGGAATCAAGTGCGTATAGTCCTGTTGGGATTTTGAGGCGTAAGGAACGTGAATGCACCTTAATCAGTGTGAGATTGGTTAGGGCTCAACTACATTCCAGTCCAAAGTTAACTTGTAGTAGGCTAGAGTCTGTAGCGGCTTAATACAGCGTGGTGTTCAAATCTGGACTAGGTCCCGGGGTTTTTCTGCATTTGCGGGTTCCTCGTTAACAAAACTTCTGGTGTCTGTGTTATTTCTTTTCCGCATTATATTTTCTATATAATTGAAATATCACAGGTTGTGCGTAGTTCAATCAATTGGTAAATCCAACACTTGATTGAAATTGATTGACACTTGAACATTGGTCTTTGGTACCGTTCAAGTTGTTTCCCATAATAATCAGGCTCGCGGATTTCTATCTATTTGATTTGCTGATTACATAGAGAAACATAGATATAACTCTTTGATATATTTTCCTTGATTGATTCTGATTGTCTAGTTGATTATCTTGGAATTATATTGGATTTAGTCCATACATATTGTCGAAACGAAATATTGGGTGTGGTTGTTAGACCCCCGCTTTTTCAATTGGTATCAGAGCAGGCAAATATGTTTAAGACCTCATAAGTCTGTGTTTGTAGCAATCTGACTCTATGGACAGTTGTACTATCTCTGACAAACACATCACCAGAGACAAAAATTTTGTTTCCATGAAATCTATTGAAGAGAAAGACTTGTCGATCTCGTATATAGATGAACATTCTGTTCCTACGAAACAGACAAGTATTGATATGTATTACATTTATTATCTTACTGACGAGTCTGAATCTGAAGTAGAAAGGGAAGCAGCCCAAGAAAGTGCAGCGATTCTAAAACTTGTTAGAATCTAGGCTGGTGAAATCAATAGGCTGAAACACAAGGTCAATACGATGGTTGGTATGTTAAAAGATCGTGATTCCCAATTAAGGGTTCTTCGTGAGGAAATGCTATAGTTTATTCATCTCGAACCTTACTCGAGGCTAAACTCAAGGAAAATGTTCGTGAAATAAAACGACTATTGAGTAATCTCTTTATTCATGTTAAAAGTTCTTTTGGGGATTCTGTAATAC
Organism: Papaver armeniacum; assembly: GCA_023531295.1. NCBI lineage: Eukaryota > Viridiplantae > Streptophyta > Magnoliopsida > Ranunculales > Papaveraceae > Papaver > Papaver armeniacum. Next base: position 236,417 of record JAJJWW010001813.1, on the reverse strand, counting down.
CAATTACTTCTGACTCAGTTGTGTTTTTAGAAAACGTAACTAATTGTAATCATGTTCCTCTAACGAAACCAGCTTCAGAAGCTAAACTGCAAACCTTTCCTATCGCTAAAGAGGTGTTTGGTTAATCCACTGATCAAGAAAACACCGTATCTCACGGAAGGAAGAAATCTTCTAACGATCACTCTAATCACTCCGGTGATCAGAAAGTATGTCTCTTTTGTGATTCAAAAGGACATGGTCAACGAAAAGAGAAAATTGAATTTGAATGACAACTACATTGGTTTATTTCAACATTTTTTTTCTGACATTTTTACAGAATTTTTGAAGTCGACCAAAGTAGTTGTCATTCAACTTCAATTCACCTTTTTTGGCTAAACTATCTCGTTAACGCTTTTTTGAAGCATTTTTTGGTTGAATTCATTACGATCCCATTATTTTCGTACATTTGCCAATTTTTATTGACAAAAAGGGGGAGAATTAATTAGTAGTTTCGCACTACATACACATGGTTTACAAATCATTATGTAAGGGGGAGTGAGCTGTAAGTATTCACTAATGGGGAGAAATATATCACCGTAGTATTACTTCGAAGTTGTGATACAATTTAACTTTAGAGGAGATAATAATATTATGTTTCTGTATAACGACGATTGAGAATATCCGTTTTCAAAGTTGTTATCACTACGGATCTTCAACAACAACGATGCTGAGTTGAACACGTTCTAATCACTGCAACTTGAACTAATAAAGAATTCAAGAAGTTGAAGAACCAAGGAAATCAAGCATGATGGATTCTAGAGTTTGTTGAATCTTTATTTTTTAATCCATATATATTTATAGTTTTATCACTAAAATTGACAAAGGGGGAGATTGTTAGAGCATTGCTCGGTCGAACTCACAAGTGTTTCTATCTCAAGCTTGTTGTCAAATTTAGTTGATCAAAACTATATCTTGACTTCTAGTCTACATCTAGTCAAGTCTCGGATTAGGATAGAAAAGTGCAGTTGAGTACCAGACATCACTGCGTTCTACCGTTTCAAAGGTGAAGATCAACCAAAGCTTTTGGAGAACTTCTTCAACAAAAGGTAAGTGAAGACTGAACCACCTATTTTTCAAGTTTTCACCTTTCTATCTATGAGACATTGTCGCATGACTAAATTAGACAGTACATGCATAACAGAAATTCTGAGTCAAGTTTATCTTGATTACGTTCTCGAAATACGACTAAGCTTAAGAACATTAGTTCATACTTGATGAATTTGGTTTAGAACAATTTATTGTTTATAACCTAAATTATGATTCAAAATTTAATCATTTAAAATATCCTGGAACAACGATATGTGTCGTTGATGTTAATCGAGAATGTTTCGAATCTATTATTAGAGAGATATAAACTACTGTAAATCTGGATACATGATAGTATACATACCAGTTCACATACTGGGAGAACTGTTATAAGTCCATAGCCGTAGTACATGTACCGGCCTAGCTATAGTTCGGCAACGAATTTTCGGTACCTATACCCGGTATCCATACCATAAAATGTATGTTGACTCGTGAACCAGGAAATGTACGCATACCAAGTATGTAAACCGTGAAAAAGCAGGGGTTTAACAACCACACCCAATATTTCGTTTCGACAATCTGTACGGACTAACTCCAAGAGAATCAACTAGACAGTCAGACCCAATCAAGGAAAATATATCCAAGAGTTATATCTTTGTTTCTCAATGTAATTAGAAAATCAAACAGATAGAAATCCGCGAGCCTGATTATTATGAGAAACAACTTGAACGGTACCAAAGACCAATGTTCAAGTGTTAATCAATTTCAACTAACAACCAAAGGTTGTATTTACCAATTGATTGAACTACGCACAACCTGTGATTTTTCAATTATATAGAAAATATAATACGGAAAAGAAATAACACGGACACCAGAAGTTTTGTTAACGAGGAAAACGGAAATGCAGAAAACCCTCGGGACCTAGTCTAGATTTGAATACCACACTGTATTAAGCCGCTACAGACTCTAGCATACTACAAGTTAACTTCAGACTGGAATTAATGTAGTTGAGCCCTAACCAATCTCACACTGATTAAGTACAGTCGCGTTCCTTACGGCTCTGAATCCCAGCAGGACTCTACATACTTGATTCCCTTAGCTGATCTCACCCACAACTAAGAGTTGCTATGACCCAAAGTCGAAGACTTGATAAACAAATCTGTCTCCCATAGAAAATTCTATTTTAATAGATAAATCTGTCTCCAGAAATACCTATGAAGTCTTGTTCCGTATTTTGATAAATCAAGGTGAACAGGAACCAATTGATAATCCGGTCTTATATTCCCGAAGAACAACCTAGAAAATATCAATAACCTTACAATAACTTAACTATATGGTAGTAGAACAAGTAATTGTGGAATCACAAAGAATGAGACGAAGAGCTTTGTGATTACTTTTTATATCTTACCTATCGGAGACAAATCTCGAGCAAATCTTAGAGAAGATAATACTCAATACGATAGAACAAAGTAAGATCAGTACACGCAACTACAAAGAAAATGGTTGGGTCTGGATTTAGATTCCCAATAAAATCTTTAAGTCGTTAACCTATAATGGTTTTAGGAAAAACCTAGGTTAAAGGAGAATCGACTCTAGTCGCAACTAGTATCACACATGAGGTGTGGGGATTAGGTTTCCCAGTTGCTAGAGTTCTCCCTTATATGGTCTTCAAATCAGGGTTTGATAACTTTGGAATAAAACAATGAATATTTACCGTTATATGAAACCTGATTTAAGATTCAAGCTAATATCTTTCCAACGTTAGTGGTCTTAGATTATTACACACAAATGAAATATACTTTCATTTAGATATGGGTAACCGTACCTAAACGTGTATATTGAGTTGGATCAATAACAGTTAACCTAAGTTAGCCATATGAACACTTTTCTCTTAACCATGTTCATCTTAACACTTTTAGATCAATTGATAATCAAATGAATCTAATTGTGTTACTCATAGAGTTGTTCAATTGTTTATATTCTCATAGAAGTATACAAGACACAATTGAAGCAAAATCGGATTGATTCAAAAGAATCAGTTCATGAACATTTTATCCACAAATTTGCAAAGATTGCATTAAGTAATTTATAAATGTATTTGTTCATGAGTATGAAATCATACTTAACCAATTTAAGAACTTGAACCACTTAAGTTTGCAAATGGGTACGCAAACTTAAGTTCCGGACTTTGGTCACAAGCCAACAGTTTGCAAACGGTTACGCAAACTTTAGCTCCGGACCGAACTCAGTTGAAACTGTTTGTGAACGGGTACGCAAACTTGGTTCCCTGACTTCAAAAGTTAAATCAGTTTGCAAACGGGTATGAAAACTTAAGTACCTGACTTAAACAGTTGAATAAGTTTGCGAACGGGTATGCAAACTTCCGATCCTAAATTCCGACAGAACAGTTCGTACACCAAGTACACAAACCGTAATGTATCCAGACATGGGTTTTAGCTCTTAACTCCCATTTCAATCATTGAAACATTCTTAGAAGACGACAATAGCTGTCTCACACAAACTATTAACTTATAAGAAATTTTCAAGTGATCGAATGATCAATACGAAACATTCCCAGCCTACATCAAATGACTGTCCCACACAATTCATGTAAGATGTTACCAGGTGATTTTCACATGATCATATTTTGACATCTGTCAAGAATACTGATGAACGTAGTTAAAGCAAAAAGTTTTCCAACACATATTTCGAGAAAGATATAAGCGAGTTAAACTCAGCTCGAAATATCAAATGTGTATAATGTAAAGTCTATATAGCTTTTTCCTTGTAAAGAGGTATATTACATTTGACTTTTGTCTCAATAGGAGATAGAATAGAATAAACTTTTGTGTTCTTTTTACCTTGTAAAGAGGTATGTTACATTTGTTTATAAAGTTTTTTTTTTTGGGGACCATATTGGTTTTCATACGGGTATCCACTTTGACTTGTCACGAACCAATTTTTAGAAACCCTAAAGTCATTCCCTAAGAAACCATTCCTATGGACTTACGCATGGGTACTCTAGGTTATTCTCTTTTTGTCAAGAATGTCATTACCTTCTCGCACTTGTGATTTTGCAAGAGGTTTTCTTGATAAGGGTATTGGTTTCGAGACCAAAGGGAAGAAGAAAAGAACCCTAGTAGATGTTGATGATATCAAATATCAAAATCCTGAAGATTATGATGATGTCTCATGCTACTATGCATATACTCATCAAGATGTTGAGAATGAGGATATGGTTTCTGCTGAAGTGGTTCATGAATTTCTTAAATACTTTGAAGAAGCAAAACTGCAACTCATTGATACTATGAAGGGTCTCGATGTGTTAACAACTGAGTTGAAAAATGTTAACTCTGGCATTGTTCTCATGAAGACACATGTTAAAGATCTTCTCAATGAGGATATCTTCTCTGAAGAAGCAGTAGATGTTGTCAATCACAAGCTCAAAGGACTCAAGACTCGTGAGGGTTCCGGAAGTGCTCTTTGATTTTAGTTCATGGTCGGTTTTGTTGATTATGAGTCATTTGTTTTTAGCTTGTTGATTTTTATTATGTCAAGGAAGCTTCTTATGAGAATTTATTCTTGTGTTTTAAGAATGATAACTAGGGTTTGGAATAGCAATTATTGTGATTACAGATAGCTATTGCCAACGATTTTCATCTTGCAATGTTTTAGATTTATTTATTTAAATTCTAAGTTATTTGGAAGATGATTTTGCAGTATTAATCTTTATTGATTTTATATATTGCAAACAATGTTATGGGATATGTATATTTACGTCCATGGACTATGATTGTCCCATATATGTCAAAAGTTAAGTCTATTATGTCATTATGCAAATATTGATGAAAAATAGAATTAACTTTTGAATTATATGTCAAAGATTAAGTCTATAATATCATTATGCAAATTTTGATGAAAAATAGAATGAATCTTTGAATATTCTGCAGTATTGATCTTTCCCTGATCCACTTCTATGTGAAAGTACTGTAAGGCTCCGTAAGTTTTCTTATATGTTGACCATTTCCGATTAAATTAATCAATGAGGTTCCTTTGTGGTTAATTTAATTGAGTTTTATGGATACAAATTCATGTTTCATGTGATTTGTTAATGTCCAAATAAATCCTTCTTTTCTTGTAAAAGTAAGGTCGCTCTTGTTGTTCTTTCGGGAATGACATTTAATGAGGGAGAGTTCTTAATTAAACTTGTGCTTTATTGCCAAATCTTTGTGTGGAGTGCGGCTGTGGAATATTGTAGGAGTTATCTTGTATCTTTATAAACTCCTTGATGAATACACTAAGTTTCGACTATGTGAAATCATCGAAGCAAAGTTGACATGTTCTCTTTTAGTCATGAAGTATCTCGTTGAGAATTTCATTATGATCCCGCTAGTTTTCGTACCTTTGCCAATTCATATTGACAAAAAGGGGGAGAATTATTTTGTAGTTCACACTACATATACATATGGTTTACGTATCATTATGTAAGGGGGGGTGGTTTTCATTGTGAGATGAAGTATTGACTAAGGGGGAGTGATACATATCACCATAGTATTATTTTCAAAGTTGTGATACAATTGAACTTTGATGATGTGTAATAATACTATGACACTGTATAACAATAATTGAGAACATATGTTTTCTTATTGATATGGCTACGAATCTTCAACAACTATGATGCTGATTTGAACACGTTCAGAATCACTAGAGTACATGGAGTGACGAAGAATTCAAGGAATGTTGAAGAACCAAGGAAATCAAGCATTTGGATGAGAATCTACAAAGTTTATTTATTTTGTAATCCATATAAACAAAGTTTCTTATTGCTATGGCTACGGATCTTCAACAACTATGATGCTGATTTGAACACGTTCAGAATCATTGGAGTACTTGGAGTGACGAAGAATTCAAGGAATGTTGAAGAACCAAGGAAATCATGCATTTGGATGAGCAGTGCTCTAACAATCTCCCCTTTAAGCTACAAACTATTTTCTCTGTAGTTACGTGTTAAATCTTACTTTGTTCTATGGTATTGATTACTATCTTCTCTAAGATTTGCTCGAGATTTATCTCCGATAGGTAAGATATAAAAAGTAATCACAAAGCTCTTCGTTTCATTCTTTGTGATTCCACAATAACTTATTCTACTACCACACAATTAAGTTTTTGTGAGGTGATTGATATTTTCTAGATTGTTCTTCGGGAATATAAGACTGGATTATCAATTGGTTCTTGTTCACCTTGATTTATGAAAAAAAAGGAACAAAACTTCGTAGGTATTTCTATGGGAGACATATTTATCTATTAAAATAGACTTTTTTGTGCGAGACAGATTTGTTTATCAAGTCTTCGACTTTTGGTCGTAGTAACTCTTAATTAGTTGTGGGTGAGATCAGCTAAGGGAATCAAGTGCGTAGAGTCCTGCTGGGATTCAGAGGCGTAAGGAACGTGACTGTACCTTAATCAGTGTGAGATTGGTTAGGGCTCAACTACATTCCAGTCCGAAGTTAGCTTGTAGTAGGCTAGAGTCTGTAGCGAATTAATACAATGTGGTGTTCAAATCTGGACTAGGTCCCGTGGTATTTCTGCATTTGCTGTTTCCTCGTTAACAAAACTTCTGGTGTCTGTGTTATTTCTTTTCCACATTATATTTTATATATAATTGAAATATCACATGTTGTGCGTAGTTCAATCAATTGGTAAATTCAACCTTTGGTTGTTGATTGACAGTTGAACATTGGTCTTTGGTACCGTTCAAGTTACTTCTCATAATAATCAGGCTCGCGGATTTCTATCTGTTTGATTTGCTGATTACATTGAGAAAGAGAGATATAACTCTTTTATATATTTTCCTTGATTGGGTCTGATTATCTAGTTGATTCTCTTGGAATTATATTGGAGTTAGTCCAGACAAATTGCCGAGACGAAATATTGGGTGTGGTTGTTAGACCCCCGCTTTTTCAATTGGTATCAGAGCATGCAAACACGTTTAAGACCTTATAAGTCTGTGTTTGTAGCAATTTGACTTTATGGACAGTTGTACTATCTCTGACAAACGCATCACCAGAGACAAAAGTTCTGTTTCCATGAAATCTTAAAGAGAAAGCCTTGGCGATCTCACATATAAATGAGCATTTTGTTCCTACGAAACTAACAAGTATTGATATGTGTTACGTTGATTATCTTATTGGCGAGTCTGACTCTGAAGTAGAAAGGGAAGCAGCCCAAGAAAGTGCAGAAATTCTAAAACTTGTTAGAATCCAGGCTGGTGAAATCAATAGGCTGGAACACAAGGTCAATACGATGGTTGGTATGGTAAAAGATCGTGATTCCCAATTAAGGGTTCTTCGTGAGGAAAATGTTGTAGTTTGTTCACATCGAACCTTACTCGAGGCTAAACTCAAGGAAGATTCCCGTGAAATAGAACGACTATTGAGTAATCTCTCTATTCAAGTTAAAAGTTCTTTTGGGGATTCTATCATACCAATTACTTCTGATACCAATTACTTCTGACTCAGCTGTGTGTTTAGAAAACGTAACTACTTGTAATCATGTTCCTCTACCGAAACCAGCTTCAGAAGCTAAACTGCAAACTCTTCATATCGCTAAAGAGGTGTTTGGTTCATCCACTGATCAAGGAAACACCGCATCTCACGGAAGGCAGAAATCTTCTAACGATGTTGCTAATCCTACACACTCTAATCACTCCGGTGATCAAAAAGTATGTCTCTTTTGTGATTCAAAAGGACATGTTCAACGAAAGAGCAAATTGAAGTTGAATGACAACTACTTTGGTGGACTTCAAAAAATGTTATTTCTTTTCCCCCCTTGCATTATATTTTTGAAGTTTCTATTCTTGATTAGCCACAAAAGCGTTGCAGATTAAAAAAAATAGCGTTGTCTATTTGTTAATAACACTACTTCTCCCTCTAGATATATCTCGCATGTGAACTAGTAGCGAGATAGTTTCGCCGAATGGTTCAGCGTAGCCAAAATCACATTTTCGCGGAATGGTTCAACACATATTGATTTATTTTTTGATCCGACGACGGATATGGTTGCGCTGAATGGAATGGTTCAGCGCATATTGATTTATTCTTTGATTCGACGGCTGAGATGGTTACGTTGTTCCATTCAGCGTAACCTAATTCTACTTTTCATTGGTCCATTCAGCACATCTACTTTTCGCTGTTCCATTCAGCACATCTAGATACTACTGTCATACGACTTAGAAGATTGTCCTAGCTGTCAATCTAGATGCTAAATTAGAAGAACACTAGTATGTAACCCGTGCTACACACCGGGGTCGATGGGATCATCTAATTTAGAGTGGCGGGGCTTCGCCCCGCACCCGTGGTCAAATGCATCATATTCCTTTTTAAACAGTCTTTTGATTAGATTGCTTTTTGAACGGATAGAGAACAATGATACCTTATAAGTAAATGATGATCTAATGATCTACATTTAGTGTTATAAACCTAAATTTCATGTATCAATTTTATGAGCAAATATTAAAATAGTTAATAAGAAGTTGACTTCATAAATTTTGGATTTGAAATACTTAAATTTTATGTCTATGCTTGCTTGCGATTGATCATAATTACACGTTTTGTTTTTGCCCACCTTTTTTTATTAACAAATTTCCCTATCCGACGACTTCATATATATATCACATACAGACTTGTGGAATGTTAAATGTAAATCGTATACATGTAATGTTATTGCAGAGATAGCTTTTTTTATGTCAAGTTAGAAGTCGATCAATGTAATAGTATTATGTTGAATCCAGTTTTGCATGGCACGTACCTTGTTGGCATTATATGTTTGTCGGTGATGTTTGAACTACTACTTAAGAATAGTTCCATGATACAACTAAATAGGTTTTATCCAAGATGGGCACTGGTGTTATGTAATAAAATTGTCGTGATTCGTTTTTGGTTTGAAAAGATTTAACCAGTGTATTGTTGGAGAATAATAATATATTTGAAAAGCGGCATGCCTAAAAATAATTTTCGATGATATCTATAATCGCTATGAATAAGTAAACACTTCATTTCCATCTTGATCTATCTTGACTAACGGTGGCATGTTAGGATCCTTCTCCATAATCTCATAAATTTCATCGTCATGTTCATCCAATTCGATCAACGTTGGCATGTCATTATCGTTTTCTATAATGTCGTATACATGTCTTTCTTAGCAGGTGTCTGAAGTTGTTCTCTGTCAGAAGTTGTATTTACCCTTTCGTTTTTGTTCAAAGATATGCTTTCTCCAAAGAATTATCATAATGAAATATGTCATATGCTTTTATCCAAGTATGAATCTAAAGACTATTGATTTCCCCATCATAGTTAATATTTCTTTTATGCAGTTTGCAACTTAAAACTATTTTTTAATTAGTTACGTTACGTTTTTTTTTTTTTCTTCAAAAATTGTGCATATCATAAACATTACGGTTATCTGTACATGCATCTTTGGAAATACCGGCATTTTTATCACTCTAATACTGTTATCTATAACCACTTTAGTTGTTTGTCCCAATGTTGTGAATATACCGATATCGTTATCATCGTGTACTATAAGTTGGAGAATGTAACTGTGGCAAGCATGTTTTAATTTAGCAACATTTTTATAACATGTGATAAACAATGGATGTAATTAAACTTATAACTTAACATTTCTACTTGTTACCGTGAAATTGATGTGTTTATTATGACCGCACATCTATTGCACCATGGATTTCCTTTCATGTAGACATGTTTTTCCTTGAATTATGGACATGCCATGCAGCACCATGAAGATCCTGTCTCAATTCCAATAATTGAACATTTAACGGTAAATATTGCGTCCTGCATTGCATCCAATGCTTTTATAAAAAAAAAATCGCAGTTCAATATAATTTTAATTGAATTGCTTTTCAGATCCCACTATAAACATCTTTAGAGCTTCATCGAGTGTTATACAATTTTTAGACATCAATTCTTTTTTTGTTTTGTTTGGGAATCCTGAAACACTTAGTTCTTCCACTAACATATATTTCATGTTACCTACATGTTAGTGTTAAAATCATCAATGATCTATTAAAAATAAGTCGATCATTTCAAATGTGTTTCTCATAACATGCATTCCATTGTAAATCTCCAAATCTGGTAAATCGAGGTTTATTATATTCTTGTAGCTTTATTGAACTGTTGAAAGATCTCTTATGTGATCATTCAATTTTCAGTGTTAGCTCAATTTAAAAATTCAATTAATGCTTAAATATGTTGTATTGTCTTGTGGTTTCAATCTATGTTAAAATATGTTGTAAAGCTCAATTTAATTTGAATTTTACATATACCTCGAAATTGCTCAACAATTGTTGAAGTTATTGTTATTATTCGGCTAGCCTTATTGTTATCCAGAATAGAATCACTTAGTTGGGTGGTCAGATTATACCATAGAGTCACCCCTATCGAAATTCCACTGTGGCTTTGTATAAGAAAATCATTTGCTGGTGCACTGGTTTTATTTTTCTATGTTTTATCTGACTTTTTAAAATATCCCTTATGATCCCAACAACATATATATAAAATAATTCCTAAGTGTAGATATTCTTATTGTATATAATAAATATTCTTACTATACTGTTTGATATATTACCTATCAAATATGTTCTATTAATTATATTTCTTTTCGCCAAGTGTTGTAAAATCTAATTTTGCAAATTTGTATCTTGGTATCCGATGATCCTTTTCAAGGAGAAGAACTATGCTCGTGAATAACTTTTTCTTGCACCTAGTATGTAACCTGTGTTGCGCATCGGGTGATGAGAATTCATTCCTATTCAGTGATGTTGGGCTTCTCCCGTACCCAACCTAAAATGGGTATAAATTATCGATTGTTGTGTACAATATCAAAGCACCAATAACCGCTTCATAGATTAATAATTGGAACCAAATTCAACAATAACCGTTTAAAGTGTCCGAGATTTAAAATCAGATTAAAAATTACATTTAAAAATAAGTACTCACTACTTTCATATAATCTCTCTAAGTAAAAACCGATTGTAATTAAATTGTTTGACTCTTGAGATGCTACAATAAAATTTAAAAAAGAAATCAGAATGTTAATATCATTAGCCTCTGCTACTTTCTGGTCTATTTGGTAGTTATTATCACTATTTATTTATTTTTTAAAAATGTCTGGAGTTATAGTAGTAAAATTCTTGAGAGATTGTTACCGCTGGGTACTATGGAAACAATTATTCCTCATACTAATGAAATGTAACCCGTGTTGCCCACCGGGTGATGGGAATTCATTCCTATTTGGTGATGTTGGGCTTCTCCCCGCACCCAACCTAAAATGGGTATAAATTATCAGTTGATGTGTACAATATCAAAGCACCAATAACCACTTCATAGATTAATAATTGGAACCAAAATCAACAATTACCGTTTAAAGTGTCCGAGATTTAAAATCGGCTTAAAAATCACATTTAAAAATAAATACTCACTTTAAGTAAAAACCGATTGTAATTAAATTGTTTGACTCTTGAAATGCTACAATAAAATTAAAAAAACTCAGAATGTTAATATCATTAGCCTCTTTTACTTTCCAGTCTATTTGGTAGTTATTATTACTATTTTTTTTTTAAATGTCTGAAGTCATTGTAGTAAAATTCTTGAGGAATTGTTACCATGGGGTACTATGGAAACAATTATTCCTCGTACTAATAAAAATAAGAATAAGGAACTGTGTAGAAGAAACAAACAAATCAAATTGGATTAATACTCTTTTGTTGCAACATATAAAGCATCTGAAAAAACACATTACATAGTCTCATAATCCCTCCATCCCATAATAGGTGACCAAGTTCAAATATGTACAATTCTTAAAGTAAGGAGAAAAGAGGAGCATTTTTATGTATTTTTTATACTTATACCATCAGTTATATTTACAAAAGATTTATCTCTCAATCCATATTCGTAAATTTTATATATATCATTTAAAAGTATTTTAAACACCAACTTAACGAATATAAGCATGAAGGGTCCAAGAGCATAACTCAGTGGTATCCCATCAACTCCAGTAAGGAGGAAGTCAGGGGTTCGATCCCATCATAGCGGTTTCCATTTAAATTAGTTGTATAAAGGGGTTTGTTGGGGTTGGGTGTAGCAGTGGGGCTAGTCCAACAGGCTGGATTTGGGTAGGGGCATGAGTCTGGCTTTAGCCTATAAAAAAAAGAATATAAACATGACTATCCAATTATATATATTTTTTATTCTAACAATAATCAATCAGAATGGTAATTTTTGAAACATCCATTTGCTTAATGATATATATAAGTCACCTGTTAGTGGGACAAAATTTAAGAATGAATTAATATGTCATTTGTCAAGGGCGGAGGGAGTATATAGGCTCTATCGAAAACTTTCTATCTAGACTATACCAGCCCCCTCTTAAGTAAAATTGTGACCGTCTCCACAAAATACTAATTTCACCGTGTCCGTTGCCTTTAAACCACGACGAACTGTTGGTGGGCTATATAATGTGATTCATACCTCATGCCTACAAAAGGGCCAAAACATGCCAATAAATTGCATGGTCAATTTTCTATCATTTGACTATTTGAGTTTTCAGAGTTCCTACCATTCGAGGATGAAAGCCCATCAAGACTTCCTACATAACATCAAATAGTCAAAAACCAGTATCATAATTAAGTAACTAAATTAATATATTTGAATAAAATTCCACTAACAGGAACAAAAAAAAAAATTGTTCAAAAAAATTGATTTTTAATGCGCTTTGGAAATCAATTAAAATTGCTACATAAATAAAAACCCAGAAAACCGTTAATAAATACATAAAAAGGAAATGCTTAAACTCTTTAAGCCTTTAACCAATCTTTTATGTATATCTCACATATAAATCCAAATAAATAATATAATCTCCGATAGTAAGCAAGAAGGTAGTAAATCTGGTCCAGAAATATTCATTTTGACAACATCCACAACAAACAAAGAGGCCTCTTCACCTCAAGTCCCTGCATCAGATCATCATTATAATAAACAATTCTACAAACATTGGTTCATAAACATAATATGGCAGACTTGAATTTACATGTATTTCCACTATTTTTACTCACCTTCTCTTACCTCCAAAATATCATCCTTTTATCTTTATCACATTTATCTTTATCATCCTTGATTTAAGCAAGACTTATTGAAGTCTTTTTTCATCTTCTGAAGCCTAACCAGCTCCGCATTTTCCATGTCCTACATATCTTTACTTTCAGAATTTTTTGCAATCAGCGAGTTCATTCCAGAAATCTCCTACAAAAACGACTAACACACTACAACACAGAAAAAACCATAATATTTGTACAGTTCAAATATCTTCAATAAATTGCTTCTAAGCGACTACCTTTTGTTTGGGCCCCAAATCATCTATAGCTTGTTAATAATCTTTGGTAAGGCTTAAAGCTAACTTTAGTGCATAACAAACAATTCAACATAATGCAACGCTTAATTAATCTGTTTACGGAACCGTAATACACAAAAATAACAAATCAAATGATAACTCACTCTTTAGACATGATCTTAGTCTAAATTATAAAATCTTCTGCCTTACATATAACCAAAAAAAGAGACACAATTACGAAGCAAAAGTAAACACCAAATTGCCTAGGTAATTTGTCAAACTTTAATTTTTGGTTAAAACCTTTTGATAGTACAGTCATAAACAACCGATCAAATTAATCAAAATATGAACTGTGGCCCACAGACTACATGCAAATAAAAATGTCAAATAAAAATGAATTGTTATATTAAACCCCTCCCAAATTGCATTTAAATAAAATTCATTAAATGCAGTTATGATATGTCGTGGCCATTCTAGCAGTGAGGCCATGATGGGGCTGGAGGACCAACATAAGTGTGTATCTGAATTTAGAACTGAGCAGGTCAATGGTGTGCATTATTTATTCAGTTCTTTGATACTACAAAGGGAAGAAAAACATTTTCAATATCCGAATAACATTTCCCTTAAAATTATAAAGTAGACAGCCAAACTCGCATATCATCTGAGAATCAATCAAATTACCAGTGTATTGACTCATTTAAGGACCTCTTTGGTCCCTAGGGACTTCGATACGCAGTTATAATCCCGTAATTTCACCACCATAATCATCGTCACCACCACCCACCACCAAAATGTAGGACAAAAGTGGATAGGAGATACGCCATGCTCAAAATATTTTAAGTTCACAACCACTTTGAGATTATAAATTGATACATCTATCTTAGATGAAACACGATGACATGGGATTTGATAGACAAAAGTTGTAGCAAATATAAAAAGAACCTCTGGTGAAGAAACTACTCATAATCCTATTTTAAGACACTCCACTTTCATAACCGACTAACCGTAGACCGATACTCAGATAAAAAAAAATTTCATTTACCGGCATAAAAAGAATTCGGTTTACGATCACTAAAATACAAAAGAAACTGTTAAAAAATTTCTTCGATAAAAAGTAAGACCAAAACCTTTTTTTTTTTTTTTTTCTTGATCGGTAAAGATAATTTGATATATAGAATTGTTGCTTACAATAAGTCATTTGTTGCAACCCTTACAAATAAACCCTCATACAATTTTTGAACACCCATCAATAAATTGACAGACCCAAACTTTAAAAGAACCTAGCATATTTAGGGGCCACCCAAAAGGAATTAGGGGCCAACAATAAGACAAAGTAGGGTCACCCAAACGTAAATTGAAGCTAGCCCTTATTTCACGTATTTCGTAATAGAAAAATTTCCCTTCCACAATCGGTAGTTTAACTACAATCCGTAGTAAAGTGTGTTACTTTAACCTCCGAATATAGTCAATTTTCGAATTCTAGCATTACCATAATCGGTAGTAAATTTAACTTCCGAATGTATATTGGTCCCAAAATGTGATTTTGCCAAAATCCTAAAAATTTTGAACTTTGGTACTGCCATAATCGGTAGTAAAGTGTCATACTTTAACCTCCGAATATACTCAATTTTCGAATTTTAGTACTACCATAATCGGCAGTAAATTTAACTTCCGAATGTATATTGGCCCCAAAATGAGATTTTGTAAAAATCCTAAAATTTTCGAACTTTGGTACTACCATAATCGGTAGTAAAGTGTGTTACTTTAACCTCCGGATATACTCAATTTTCGAATTTTAGTACTACCATAATCGGTAGTAAAATTGTGTTAATAAGTGATGCTTATTATCTACCGATTGTGTTTATGACCCAAAATTCAAATTTTCAAAACTTAATAATATTTCGAAATTTTCTACTTTCACGATCGGTAGTTAATGGTGTTCGTTATCTACCGATTGTGCGTAACTTTTAGTACAGAGAAATTGAATTTTTTGAATCAAGAATAATCGGTAGATAACGATCAATTTACCTACCGATTATTATATACCATAATCGGTAGGTAAAATAGATAGTTATCTACCGATTATGTTTCTGCTACTGTAAATCCAAGAAAATTTTCGGATCAAATTTTTGATTTCAAGTAATCAAATCCTGATTTTGAATCACAACTACTATCATCTATTCGTTTTGTTTGTTGAACTCCTTTTTTTTTTTTTTTTTTTTTTTTGATGTTCTAAGTTTCAACTTTAAGGTTAATGAATTTTGGGTTTTAATTTTAAACAATCAATCATAACATTTTTTTGATCGACGATCTTTGTTTTCAATCAAAATTAAAATGATGAAAAAAAAATTCAATGGGTAGAAAAGAGAGGAAGAAGAGGAATGATATGATTATGAAAATAAAGGATATATGATTAGATTTAGTATAAAGGCGAAGGACAATATAGACAATTTTCTATTTTTAAGACACCTCTTAACCCCCTTCAATGGATGGGAATAAAAAGATGGCTCCTAATTTCTTTTGAGTGGCCCTAAAAATGCAAGGCTAAAAGAACCGGCCTAAAAGCCTCCAACATTAACTTAAAAGACCAGAAGCCTTAAAAGACCAAAACCTTAAAAGAACCGACCTTTCTCAACATCTAAAAGCCTCCAACATTAACTTCCATTTTCAGATAAAAGTCGTCCATTGCGGACCTCTAAATCATACACCTACATAGCTAACGTCACAAATGTGATCATCATCATATTGCATTAAGTTAAATATTGAGAGCCGGAACAAACCAAAATATATTCTAAATGAACATAACATCTAAAGTAAAGTAATGGAAATAAGCTTGAGGAAGAAACAATCTTAACAAATTAATTCAAATACTACTTGCTCACATATTTGCCCATAGGAAAAAGCAACAGCCTATAGTTTGGAAATGAAGTTATAGAGCAAAATTCATTTTATTTATTTATTTTTACCAGGTGTTGATGGTGGTTTTTAAACGAGGGGTAAAATCGTAAAACCCCATGACCTAGTGTTACCCGCAACACATTAACTAAGAGCATTTAACTCAGGTGTAAATAATTAATAGGGGTATTTTTTTCAAAATACCAGATTAGGTTTTCGACCGTAACCCTAATTCCAAAACCCTAATTCCAAAACCAAACCGCACACACTGCGCACCATGGCAACAATGCCAAACCAAGCCGCACATTGCGCACCATGGCAACAATGCCAACCCAAGCCGCACACTCGCGCACCATGGCAACAATGCCAAACCAAGCCACACACTGCGCACCATGGCAACAATGCCAAACCAAGCGCACCAACAATGCCAAACCAAGCACCATGGCAACAATGCCAAACCAAGCCGCACCACTGCGCACCATGGCAACAATGCCAAACCAAGCCGCACATGCGCACCATGGCAACAATGCCAAACCAAGCCGCACCACTGCGCACCATGGCAACAATGCCAAACCCAGCCGCACACTGCGCACCATGGCAACGACGCCAAAACCAAGCCGCACACTGCGCACCATGGCAACGACGCCAAAACCAAGCCGCACACTGCGCACCATGGCAACGATGCCAAACCAAGCCGCACACTGCGCACCATGGCAACGACGCCAAAACCAAACACACTGCGCACCATGGCAGCGACGCCAAAACCAAACTACATATCGCACTCATTGGCAACCATGCCAAACTAAGCCGCTATGCCATTGGCACATGCCAAATATAGCGCCCTAGGCTTGCAAAACGTGCAACTAGGTCAACATGGCCGTACGTGCCATTGGCACATGCCAACACGTACCACAAGCCATATTTCCAAGCCGCTATGCCATTGGCACATGCCAAATATAGCGCCCTAGGCTTGCAAAACGTGCAACTAGGTCAACATGGCCGTACGTACCATTGGCACATGCCAACATGTACCACAAGCCATATTTCCAAGCCGCTATGCCATTGGCACATGCCAAATATAGCGCCCTAGGCTTGCAAAACGTGCAACTAGGTCAACATGTCCGTACGTGCCATTGTCACATGCCAACACGTACCACAAGCCATATTTCCAAGCCGCTATGCCATTGGCGCATGCCAAATGTAGCGCCCTAGGCTTACAAACCATGCAACCTAGGCCAAGTCGGCCACGCATGCCATTGGCACATGCCAACATGCTCGCTGGTAGCTTTTCCTACCAAGGCCACGGCCCTAACGGCCACACATGCCATTGGCACATGCCAACATGCTCGCTGGTAGCTTTTCTTACCAAGGCCAAGGCCCTAACGGCCACGCATGCCATTGGCACATGCCAACATGCTCGCTGGTAGCTTTTCTTACCAAAGCCACGGCCCTAACGGCCACGCATGCCATTGGCACATGCCAACATGCTCGCTAGTAACTTTTCCTACCAAGGCCACGGCCCTAACGGCCACGCATGCCATTGGCACATGCCAACATGCTCGCTGGTAGCTTTTCCTACCAAGGCCACGGCCCTAACGGCCACGCATGCCATGGGCACATGCCAACATGCTCGCTGGTAGATTTTCCTACCAAGGCCACGGCCCTAACGGCCACGCATGCCATTGGCACATGCCAAACACACACGCTAGTAGCCTAACTTGCAAACCGTGCAACCTACCACCAAGGCATTCCGCACATGCCATTGGCACATGCCAAACACACACGCTGGTAGCCTAACTTGCAAACCTTGCAACCTACCACCAAGGCATTCCGCACATGCCATTGGCACATGCCAAACACACACGCTGGTAGCCTAACTTGCAAACCGTGCGACCTACCACCAAGGCATTCCGCACATGCCATTGGCACATGCCACACACGCCACTAGCAGCTCTGGCATTGCCACTTACACTCAACGTACAACCTACCACCAAGGAATTCCGCACATGCCATTGGCACATGCCACGCTCGCCACTAGCAGCTACGGCATTGCCACTTGCGCCAAGTACAACCCGCAACAAGGGCATTCCGCACATGCCAACGGCACATGCCACACGCGCCACTAACGGCGCCACTTGCACTCAAGGTGCAACCAACGAGATATCAACACAAAGCTGGGGATGCTTTCCAGGGTTTTGGTTTGGCGGTCACGGCTTACGGCGTACACTACACTCACATTAAGAAAGCGTGAAAAGGAATAAAGCGGTCAAATAAATGAGGAAATAATGGTGAAAACGTTTTCACCCATTAACACCATGCGGTTACCACCTCCTCCCATTATTTCACCCTTTACTCTCTTCCTTCATGAGGCCGAGTACGTTTCAATATCGACTTGTATAAATAGGTCTTACCTATTTCCACCGGACAACAAGTCTCGGTCGGGAGAAAAATACTACACTCTCGGAAAAGGCAACTTTGCAAGCTCTCCAAAAAGCTTTCATCTCTTGCAAGCTTCCGAAGCTTCCACTTTACGTACAAGTCGAGACACTACTCTCCCAGCACTATTCTGGTCTCAACACCTTTCTTTGCTTCCCTCCCCAAATCAACCCTTCTCCTCCACTTTGTGGCCGAAGCAAGTCTGGAACGGCCATTTCTTGGTTTAGGCCGGACTTGTACGTTGATCTCTCGAATCTATAAAGTGCTCACGTGCAGCACATTTGTTTAGGATTTGAACCAGTTTCTCACTCACCTACCGAATTTACCGAAATCGGCAGAAACGATTTTTACCCATAAACACCAGGACAACAGGTTTGTAAATGTGCCCGTACAGCCATTCCCTTAATTACTGGCATTATCCTTCGTCCTCGTTGTAGTAGAAAGACCAAGAGTTTCTACTGTTGTGAAAATGACTAAACTTCTGTTGGTGAAACACTTTTCCGTTAACTTTGGCTTGCAAAGTTAGTATTTCCCGAAGCATATATTAACCGCAAGATCTTAAGATGAGAATTACCATAACACCCACATTTATGTTGAATTAAGAAATGAATCTAGTCTTGGACAACATATCCATCTGCATAAATACGTATTTCCGACTATCCTTCAGTATTGACCGACTTAAAAGATTGGCTACATACTACATTGAATGAAGATATATAGTGCAGAATCAGTGACACGGATCACCACCCAAATCCAACTTCGACAAAATCAAAAGTGAACAGAGAAATGCAACCCCGCACAATATTCCAGAAAACTGAAATCCTAAGGAATATCCCTAAGATACAGTCGATTTTGGGGCATATCCCAATTTTCCCTATATATACATACACTCACTCACAACTCATAAGGGTTCCGAAATTCAAAATTCTCAAGTACGTCAAACAATTTTCAAACAGCTCAGTACTAATATGTAAACCGACAGTAAGAAGCATACCAAGCAGTAATTCATTGGCACTCCAACATTGAAGCTACGACCCACCCATACCGAATTAACCACCGATTACATATCCTATCTCGCAATACATGAACAACTTTATGACAGAAATCTCAAATCTTACACAACTTTCCAGGGAAGCATGTTGCTTCATATCATGCCATTCATCAATCCATCCTCGTTATCCGAATATCTTTTTTTCTTTCTTTGATGTACAATGCGCTCTTGATCTTACTCAGATAACAGTTATCTCTTCCTTTGAGTCTTTAAATTATATCTTCCACATTATTCACTGCTTCCACCTGCAAGACTCAAAATGTAAATTAAATCAAGACAAATCTTAAAAAAATAATTAAAAAAATAGTAAGATTTAGCACCAAATAAGAAAATATACCACGCAAATGTTTAGGTCACCTGCATATCTATCAAGCACCTCAACATTACCATCTCACATCTCATTCGTGATCCACCCATCTCATTCGTGATCCAATGTGATTCCATCCAGTGGAAGAGGGGATTTTTTGTTGAGGGTAAAGAGACTGTAAGATGCAATATACATGAGATACTGATACTGAAAAGCAAGAAACTAAAAGATCAAAACAAAACAGGGACAATGATTTAAATCAGGAAAAATACCAAATTAATGGATGTGTTAAAATCAAACGACAAAACAGAACGAATAGAAAAGATGGGTTAGTCTTACAAAACTTATTTGATTGTTTTAAGGTTCACCTTGTTCCGAGTTAAGAAATTTTTAGTTTTCTAGAAATTTTTAGTTTTCATATAGAGCAATGACAAAAGATATCTCCAAACAGTGTGCAGTGGCATAGTCAGTTCTTTCTTAAGTGCATCGAGATTTTTAGTTTGATTACTACACGAAAAATTAAACTTAGGTCAATTGGGTTGATTTTCTTTGTTTGATTACTACGATTTTTACCTGTGATGAAACCCTCCGGCTAGGAGGGGGTTAGCTTTGTCCAGGACTGCGGCCTCCGAAAATGGAAGTAAGAAAAATAACAAAAAACACAATGTATCAAGTCAAATCTAGCCATGAGACAAATGATATCAATCTCATTATAAATTCTCTTTGAAACGTAACTAAATTCTCTTTAAAACGTAACAATTGCACACCTAAAGTGTATATGCACCAGTAACTCAAAATTGGAGAAGAGATTTGATAAGGATAAGGGATGTTGGCAATACAAACTTCGAAGCACGGCAAATCAACTTAAGAATATGGTCGTTGTCCAACCCAACCCACACCCTTTATGTTTCCAAAAAAAAAAAAAAAAAAAAAAACAACCCGCACCCTTTCAATTTTTTAACCACCGGCACCAGAAGTAAGAGGTTCAAGTATCAAAAAGGAATAATACCAGATTAGATAAAATACCAAGATTGCTGAAGTTTTCTTATGAGTTTCCTACAAACTGACTGCGGAAGTTTACACAACACTATCTCTTGATACCGAGTTTGCGGCAATGGGTGTACTTTAGCCTTGAATGTAACTGAGTTTTTAGACTTTGATACTGTATTTTCTTAGATTCTTAGAGTTTCCTTTGGATATGTGTTTGACCTCTTTTCATACATTGCTAAAATATACTAACATATATTGGTACATGGTTTCAAAGACTTACCAAAGCATTATAACAACGAAAGCTTTCATGGTGTAAAATGCAAAGCAGTTGATCTTCTTGGAGTTGGATGAATAGAAGATCCCAAAAAAAAAAAAAAAAAAAAGGTTAATATGACACAAACTTTATCATTACAGACTTTTTTATTTACATTACAATAATTTCAGTGTTAGGTAAGAATTCTCCGATCAATAAGGAACCTTTATTTTTGTTACGTACTCAAGGGAGTTTAAACACAATTATCTGAAACCAAACTTACACAAACCTAATAAATTCAAACCAGTACTTCTATCTATATAGTATTGTCGCATATGAAAATTATCAAACTGACGATGAGTAATGTTGCTCGTCAACCTGAACAAAAAAATCTTTGTGATGCTTCCATCATCCTGCTATTGTCACCAACCAACATCTTGTTGAGTTGTCAAAGGTTTCAAAGCATTGTTCTCTTACTATAATGTTCACACATTTCAGATTTCTGGAAACCTTAAGGATGATCCTCGAGGATATGAACATGAACATTAAAGAAATAGAACACCGTTCTGAAATCTGGCTTTTGGTTTCTGTTGAAAAATTGCCAAATACTGTTCTTCCTTTTGCGAACACCGCCCTTTATTGTGCTTCACTATCTAACATATTAAACAATCACTTAAAGGGTAAGGCAGTACTTACCACAAATAAAAGGGATGATTGATCTTGGAACTGTCATGGAATGCAACATTGAGTGCACCTTTTCCAAAGGTAAACTTGAAATGAAACCTATATAGCTCCTTGTAAGAACAAGATGTCATCAATCCAGAAAACCAAACTATATGTGAAGCACCAAGACATGAGAGACATAAGCATGCATTAGGAACCAACCAACCAATACTTATTAGCAGTCAAAGATATACAGTGTAGCTGATGCAAGGATTTCGAGGTCTAAACAGTATCAAATAGAGATTGCGAAATGCTTCAAAAAAAAAAAAAAAAAAAAATCCTTGCCAAACTCCAAACATAATAAAAAAATAATCCAGATACAACCTATTTCCTTGAAATATCTACCGTTGTAGTTTTATTTGTGACTTGTTCTTGTTAACTACATGCTGTGTTTACTTTTTGTGCAGATTAGGAATGATTTTTTCTTGTATATTTCAGGAACCAACACAGATAATTTTAAGAACATTAAGAGAATTGTATACCTCGTATATGCCAGAGATCCGTACAAAGTTTCAGCTCTTCCAAACTGACACGGTTAGAATTCTGAAAGGTTGATAAGGTGTTCATATGGCACAAAAGAGAGCCTCAGGTGTGTCCATTCATACGGAGTCGATCACTACGATTTTCTAGAATCCAGAGCTGAATCCTATAGTCATGAAATCCACATATTTACAGATTTTAAAACAACAACTAATCATGTACAGAAAACTAAGTAATATTAAGTTTTGTACTACAGTCTTTAGTTCCTTTCAATTTCAATCTTGTGTAGTAAAAAAATCTGTTACGTAACCGTATTGCAACAACCCAACAAAGCTGCAGACTCTCATTCTACTTTTTGACAGAAAACCTGAAAAATTCAACATACCGAAATCAATACAATTAAATTCGACCACATCAGAGAATCAAGTAGGAATAGAAAATAAAAACCCAGACACGACAGAGAAGAAAAGGGTCTGTTAAAAAAACAAAGCTATACTTCTGTTGTAAACATGGCGAAGGCTTCTTATACAGAGCGCGTGCACAAAGAAACCAGAAACATGGCGGAAGGCGTTTTACCTAATTCAGTTTATATAGCAAAAAGGGCGACGTAATTCACCATATATAGTTATCAGAGAACCGAAATAAATCTCGAACTTCCAAAGTTAGCTAAATCTCTCATTAAAGTTAGCTAAATATTAAGTACTTCTTAAAATAATTCAAATTCAAATTTTCTTATAAAACATCAAAATATTTAAAAATGAATCTACGATGATCGTGTTTTCTAAAAATGTTGTTTTTTGTTTCCGTAATTAAGTAAAATCAACGTTTGTTTTATAATTATTAGTAAAACCAACGAAAACAATTAAAATAAATCGGGATACTTTTGTATTTGTAGGATTCTTAGCCCAAAATAATACGGGGAAAATATATATTCGTATAGATTTTATTTCTTTATATTTTTTTTTCTTTGGTATGTAAATCTCGTAAAAAAATTTATCTATGTTAATTTTCCTTTTACATGGAAATTCTCTTTTTTTTTTCCCAAAAAAATAAATCGTCCGAGCCCTCCCAAAGATATTTGTAGATTTTGCGGCTATTCCGAAGGTCCAGATTTCATATTCTGTTAAAAATTAACGGCCACGAAATGTAAGGGGGCTAACTTTGATTTCGACCAATCAGAAGTGAGGGTTTCGTTGACCGGCCAATGGGAGGGGAGGTTTTCGCAACTCTCGACGTGGTGTGAGAGATGTGATTGGGTGTTTAGGTTTATCTATGTTAATTTTCCTTTTACATGGAAATTCTCGTTTTTTTTTCCCAAAAAAATAAATCGTCCGAGCCCTCCCAAAAGATATTTGTAGATTTTGCGGCTAATCTGAAGGTCCATATTTCATATTCTGTTAAAAATTAACGGCCACGGAATGTAAGGGGGCTAACTTTGATTTCGACCAATCGAAGCGAGGGTTTCGTTGAGGGTTTCGTTGACGTGGTGTGAGAGATGATTGGGAGGAGTTGTTGATTTACCCAAACATTCTTTTCTACGTGGTGCCTGAAAAAGAGATGTGATTGAACCATAACGTGTTTAGGTTGTTGATAACACTTACCCTAAACATTCTTTTCTACAAAAAAAAATAAAAAAATAAAAAATAATTACAGAGGCATGGCGTATTTTATTTCTGTTAAAATGCCTCTAATTTCTTATTTTCGTCCCCGACTCTGTAAATATCGATTCTACCTTGAAGGCTGCCCATTTCCCTTCAAGGTTAACTTACGCCTTGGCGGCTTGACGTCTTTAAATGTCACGTGTTCCCAACAGTCTATTATGGTTGGCATTGTGTCGCTATACAATCAATATCTCCTCTAAATGCGTTCTCATTTACGCTTCCCGAGGCTTCTTCATCCTCATTAGTCATTCAATTGGGCGATCAAAGAGTCTAAAATCAAAATTGAAACGTGGATAAACTTTCACCCAAATCACAGATACTACTGGGATCTGCTTCTACTACAGTCTCCATGGATCCTGAAGCAGTAATTTCTTATCAATTTCCCGAGGTTTGTCTCTTTGCTGATTTTCCTCCACTTATTATTGAATTGAGTTGCGTTTGACTAAATTGGGTGTTTTCCTTTCCTTTTTCTTCTTAAATTGGGATGATTCAAGGCTGAATTCACCTATACGGAGAGGTAATTATTAGTCTGTAAGAAATTCTCTTCTGTTGTAATTCATTTTCTCACTATTAGAGTTTTGATTCTCTAAATTTTTGTTTGTTTTGGTTAATTGTGAACAGAGATGTAGCGTATTATGCCCTAGGTGTTGGAGCATGTTCAGCGGATGCTGTAGATGAGAAAGAGCTGAAATATGTTTACCATGAAAATGGGCAATCACATATAAAGGTCTTATTATGAACTTAATTCTACCTCTTTTGCTTCATATCGTTCAAATACTTACTACATACACTTTTCTTTGGACTGCTCTACTGTAATAATGGAACTTATGTGTGTTTCTCCTTCATTTTGATGACCACTAGTTTTCTTCACTGTCATTTGTCTTTTTCGCTTTTTTTTTTTTTTAAAAATTTGGTAAAACTGAATGCTTGTAGCTGCATTGAGTTTGTGTTATGAAACTTAAGTTACAGACAGAAAACCCGAGAGTTGCGCTGTGTGTTTTTTAATTATGTATTTTTATGCTGTGATAGGTAAGATTTTTTTTTTTGTTTTCCCATAATATGTGAAGTCTAGATTGGTGTCCTTCCCTTAGCTTTTAATGAGAGTTGAGACTATTAAGGACTCATCTTGGTAGTTTTTGGAGTAACTGCAACGTTGGTTCTTCTCCTTGAATGTCCCTCCCTTTTGATATTATTTTCATTTCCTGTTCTTTGCGCTCTTATTTTGTATCTCCGTTGTTTCACAGACCAACCAGATAAACTTATTTAGCCGCAGCTGTACGAACTTGTTTAAGTTTCACATGCAAAAATATGTTGTATTGAACAACAACAATTATTCATTTGTAGGTGTTGCCGACATTTGCTACTTTATTCAATCCAGGGGCTATTCGGAATTTTATGAGTATTCCAAGCATGGAGTGAGTAAATAAGGAACCTGATTACGCTCGTCTCTTAGTGTGCAGAATTACAGTTGGCTAGATGAGAATCTCATTAGTGCAATGGAATGTTGTATCATCTCGATCTTAAGTGAAAAATTTAATACTTATGTGGCTTTCTTTCTTTACCAGATTTGATCCAAGGCTTCTACTGCATGGCCAGCAGTACATTGAAATCTACAGTCCTTTACCTGCAAATGCCTGTGTAAGCTCTTACCCAAACAATTAAAAAAATAAAATAAAAATGAAAGAGAGTATCTGGAAATCATGATGGCCCTTGATGGCTTCTCATTTCTATTCTTGTTCACAGAAGTCGTATAAGTATATTTTGCTCTCTGATATATCTCCTCACTCATCTTGTTATTTTTGTTTTGTTGATGGAATTACCTCATTTTCCTGAGAATGGTAATGATTAGTTTTGGCAACTGCCAACTACTATTTTCTTCTCCTCTCTTTAATATATACATATATACTCGTGTGTGTGTGATTTTTGTACAAGCTTACAAGGTTTAATAGGTCAAAATTCCGACTTCTCTAAATCAGGCAAACATGAGTTACGATTATGTTTCCTTCTTGTTGAGCTTCAGGTTAGGGAAACGTGTTCTAGTTACATTTTTATTTCCTTCCTGTTGGCCTGTAGCTACCAGAACTTGCGTCTTACATATCTAGCCATTACTTGGTGTTGGTGAGACGTAGTTTGTAATATATACTATGTAACCCATGCCATCTGACAGCCAACTCTATCAAAATTTGAAACCTAGAACCTCACCTGTTGCATTGTTAGACAAATATCACTTCGATGGAAAGTTCATATTGAAAAAGCTTCTTATACTATTTTACACACTGTTTCAAAAACTGGTGTTATTTCATTGAATTCAAGAAATATGCTCAACCTTTGTAGGTGTGTAGAGTTGTCTGAAGCACTTCTTGCATTCTTTCATTAGAATTGCTGCAGTTTTGTAAACCACCAGAATCAATCTCTGGAAGCATTAACCTCTTAATTTTTCATCCTTTCAGTGACCAGAGTGACTTATTGTCTTTTTCTCTTGTTGATTCAGATACAAAATAAATCCGTAGTTGCAGGATTGCATGATAAAGGTATGTTACAGGAAAAATTAGTGATCCCATTAAAAATAAATAAATTAATAATCCGCAGGTTTTGTAATATTATAATATGAATGATGGAGCTGAGATGATTATGTTGACATGTTATTATAGACGACTAGCGTGGTGGTAACACCATTCATGGTGATTGATGTTTGATCTCAGATATGGCGGTTCCATTAATGTAAAATCTCATTTTGCAGGTAAAGCAGCTGTCATTGAGGTAGATACCACAAGTTATGACAGAGAATCTGGCAAAGCTCTATGCCTGAACCGGTTGGTGTGCTTGTTATTTCTCTTTAGGAAGCATGAGTGGGATTTTCATGTACTCACAATTCTCATTTTGGAAAGGTTTAATTTGCCTGATTAGTATTACTGTGTATCCAACTTGCAGGCTGACTGTTTACTTGCGAGGTGCTGGTGGCTTCTCAAAATCATCACCCCCATATTCGTGTAGCAAGTACCCATCCGATCAGATTAAGCCTGTTAAGTTTCCGAACTGCCAACCTTTCACAGTCAGCGAGGAATGCACACAAAAATCTCAGGCATGTAATATGCATCGTAGTGTTATAACTTATTTTACATAACTTAAGAAAGATTTAATTTGATAGTGTTGTTTGAGTTAGTCTAGAACATTTTTCTTCATGTTTCTTGACAGCTATATACGGTATCTCGTTTGGCTTCTCGTTCCATATTTTTGGTTTTGTGTGTAATTCCTGTTCTTGTTCTCGTTATATATATTTCAGTGTAGTAAACTGTTTTCTATTGTCTCCTTACATCACTATGAATGATGCATATAATCAGGATGTTTTCATGGCTTCGTGCTTATAATGCAGGCACTACTCTACAGGCTATCGGGTGATTATAATCCTTTGCACTCAGATCCCATGGTGGCAGAGGTAGCAGGGTTAGTATGACACTATCTTATTGGAAATTTAATTATTTCTGTCTTCTTTATTCACCATATTCTGTACCTCCGTTCCAAATTGTTCACCGCCCTTCCTTTTTTGTAGGTTTTCTCGTCCAATACTGCATGGATTGTGTACACTTGGGTTTGCAGTAAGGGCGATTATAAAATGTGTTTGCAACGGGGAACCAACCAGAGTTAAAAGTATACTTGGTCGTTTCCTTCTACATGTTTACCCAGGTGAAACATTGATCACAGAAATGTGGGTAGAGGACTCGAGGTAGGCTCCTCCATTTTTTTGTCATTGTTATAAACTACTTGATTAGGGCTAAGATGTCTATCGTTTACTAGGTAATACAACTCGGAACTCTTATTTGCATCACAAAGAAATATTTAT
Organism: Papaver armeniacum; assembly: GCA_023531295.1. Classification (NCBI taxonomy): domain Eukaryota; kingdom Viridiplantae; phylum Streptophyta; class Magnoliopsida; order Ranunculales; family Papaveraceae; genus Papaver; species Papaver armeniacum. Next base: position 208,313 of record JAJJWW010001813.1, on the reverse strand, counting down.
GTTCTTATGGCACTGCAGAAGTGATATGATTTATAATATCCTCATTTTAGTAAAAAAGAATTACTGGTCTGTAATTTTTTTTTTTTTTTTTTTTTTTTTTTTACACTGTTCTGTAAATACTTACACTATAGATAAAATCTGCAGGGTCTTATACAAGACGAAGGTGAAAGAGAGAAACAAGACGGTTCTCTCTGGTTATGTTGGTGTCCATCCTCCCACAGCATCATTATAATTTTTCTGCAGGGATAAGCTGCATAACGATGAAGCACGCCCATAGCTGAACTGTATGCCACCTTTAAATGTACAAGTTTTAGTGTTTTCTTTCCTGACTTACCTTTTATTGAATAACCCTGTTTGAGGACACAGTAATTAAGTTACACAGACACTTTGAGTTTACTGTAGTACTCGAAATCTTCGATGCTGTATCGGCATTTCCCAAGCATCTTTTTAAACTACTGTATACCACCGGGCTGTTGACCAACTAAAGAATGAAGTTTACAAGCCCGCTCACTTGACAATATTTGGTGCAAATGGGGGTGCGACAGTCGTGACCATTTATTCGGATGAGAGAGAGACTTTATTTATTTTTTAGCCTTGAATCCTCGTCTCGTCCAGCAATAAGCATTACGCCCGGGCAGCCTGGCATATATGTGCGTGCATACAAATCGTTTTAAGGGATGGTAGCTCAGAAATACCGCAAAAGAAAACCAAGTATACTCTATCTCTTTGGGTTGGTGACTTGAGCAAAGAAACTCCAACCCTCTGTTACAGACTCTCACTGGACTCACTGGACAAGTCACTCCCCAAATTGCGAGTCCAAAACTCTATATGGCACTGTTGGTGACAATAAAAGTAATCCTACGGTCAAGAAGTCGCGCGTATATTTGAAATCAGCGTATTAACTATTAACTGTAGGTGGGGAGCGGAGTTTGACGCTTCAGTTCCCACTCCCAGCGAGATTTCCCCACACTCATCTCTCTCCATCTCTTCGGGTTTTGAAGCTCACAGAGATGGCGATCAGCAACGAAAAAGAAGAAGTTATTAGTTGCAGCAAGGAGGTGGGTGTTATTGTTGAAGCGAAAGAGGCGCAGATTAGTACTGGTCCTTCCGATGAAGAAGCCGCCGATAAGATTATCTCTGATACTGTTCTTTCTTTGCCTTCTCATGCTATCCTTGACTTGTTATCTATTGGGGTTCGTCTCTTTCCTTGCTACTCATTTCTTTTTAGGGTTTCTGAATTTAAAAATATTTGGTAACGGAAGCCATGATTGAACTAGGGTTTAAGGTTTTAATAATTTTTGGTATTATTTGTTGTGTAGGTCTGTAGTAGATGTATCTTTCGATTGTTTGGAGTTCGCGGACAAATTTATTCGTCTTCATTGTTATCACCAACAATCTTTGCTCCACTCATTCAGAAATCTAATGGTTCTGATGATGAACATTCTAAGGGACTGGAATCTGAATTTTGTAGTATTTGTTTAGGGATTTTGCAATTTAGTTTTAGTAAGGAGAAGCAAAATTTGGTGAAAAGTGAGCTTATTAATAATGTTAGTGAAGAGATTGCGAGATTTATCAAGCAAGAGGGACATGAGATTGATAGCTTTTCACTTGAAGTATCTATTCCACCGATTATCTTGGCAAATGAGCGTTCCGTTTGGTAAGGTTTCTTGTTCCCTTGAAACCATATTGTGTTCAATTTTTGATGCTTTTTCTGTTCAAGGACTTGGATTCTTCTATTTACAAGATTTACCTGCTTTGTTGTGCTTAGTTATTGACAATCTGTGACTAAAATAACGTGTCCTGTACTTCTCTAGGTTGTATTTGAAAAAGAAGTATGGATCTGAACTTTGGTTTGAAGATAAGTTCCATGCTGAGCATGTTACTGTGAAAGATGCCTTCAAATTGGCAATAACAAGTTCGCTTGAGACCCTGTTGGTATGAAAATTTTCATTTCTTTGGTTTCTTTCCTACATGATCACAAGAGTCGATTATAAGGGCTAGAGAAGAGAGGTGTAGAACTTTTAAAAATTTCGTTTCTCGTTATTTGTTTGATGAAAACAATACACCTGAATCTTCTCTAATTGTCCTAAAAATTTGAAGTTATGCAGATTGCTAAATCTGAGATCAGCTTATCCTCCCGTATTCGTCTAAATTACACACACAGTAAAGCATTCCTGAATCTTGAGAGTTTCGTAGAGAGGGATCAAAATTGCAAGAAAAGGAAAACAGGCATGTTATCTATCATGAATTTAACTGTCAGCGCATACCTCCAAGTGTTATTTGTGATGCATATTCTATTTCTTCTGTTTTTATTGTGAAAAAAGGAGATTCTATTTGGATGAGAGAGAAAAAATCCATTAGGTCTATGGTTAGATCACCCTTGATACTGATTCCTGAAGTTTGTGCTAAACTGTTTTGTAAAGCCTTTTTCTTGCTACGGTTATTTCTTTATCTCAATGTGCTATGTCCTTGAAAAAGCATGTTCTTAGGGCTCAAGACCTTTCATGTTTTATTTCTTGTGGTTACTGTCAATTTATCTGTATCATTAGTTTAGTGTATTTACTTTATGTTCATTTTTATATATTATTTGGATGCACAGAGGATAGTGTAGAAAATGCTGATGGGGCGAATGTGAAACGTGGTCCTGAGTGTTCTGAACAATCAAATGGCGAAACAGATGCTGCAATTCAGAGATCTCTTAGTCGTTTGCAAGATCATGCATTCTGTGAGCGATTTAAGTCCCCACCCGAGAAGGTGATTGTTATTTTGCAGATGCTGTCTATTATGTATGATTGGGGATCAAAAAATATTTTTCTTCTATTTCAATAATTACTGAGTTCCTAAGTTCACATGGATGATAATATTTGAATTTGACTGTACAAATGACAGCTGGTTTTGTTTTCGGAAACTGTCGTCCAGATTTAATCTTTTGCTCTCCCGTATAACTGGAACCTCCTGTCTTATCCATCTAAGTTGTTCTTTTGTAGGTGAACGATCCATGCAAATTGGAGATTATTTGCAATAGAGCACCTATTTATATTGGTGGACGGTACTTAAAGGTATGCTGGTGTAGCTTTACCAATGAACTCAGATTTCTTGAACAACTACACCTATTATGTGAGTGAATATACTAAGACCACCACTTGTATAGCACCACAAGTGATAGTCTCATGGTTACAGTGAGACCACATCTTGTAAGAACCACAAAAACACTTGTTCGTTTTTGGTAGATCTTGTATTTTAACTTCAGATGTGTAAGTATAACTATATACCAGGTGGGGCATGTAACTAATACATCTCATTATTCTATGTACTGTAGTACTCGAGAAATGTGAGTCAGTCACGTTGGCTAATTGACGATGAAAGAAAGGGAGAAGCATCTGTTGAGGTGTGTTTTATTCTATCTTTTGTGGCTCTTATTATTTAAAACAAACATATTATTTGGTTATGACGACTTGAAAATCTATTGTGTAGGAGATAATTGGGGGCAACATTCTTCCTATATGTCGAGGCGACAACTACAAGTTTCATGCAGCTGGTAGAGAAGATATTGATGTACTACGAAAGCTGTTCTCGTTACTGCTTACATTGCTTGTATGAGGCATTTCTAATTAATGCTGTCTCTGCCAGGTTCGTATGCTAGGTTCTGGCCGGCCTTTCCTTGTTGAAATACAAAATGCACGTCATGTCCCCTCAGAAGTGTCTATTGGAGAAATGGAAGAAAAGATAAACAGCCTAAGAGAAAAATTAGTGAGTACATTGTTGTTTTATTAGATCGAATGGCGGTACGCCTTTGGAGGTTCTGTTGCTCTTACTGTCTCCTTTTGAACTACCAGTAATGAATTACTTTTAATTGATTTAGGTTAGAGTGAGAAATCTTCAGGTTTTGGGGAGCGAAGGGTGGACCTTGATGCGTGAAGGAGAGACAGAGAAACAGGTTATCTTTGTGCTCTATCATCATCTATTGCTATTAATACTTATGGTTGTTTTAGCAAAACTCTATTTCGTTTTAATGAAAATAAATTACTTTTAGTCTTTAGCTTTACAGTCTTTTTTATTTATTTATTTATGCAGAAGCAATATGCAGCACTAGTGTGGATTTCTCGTCCGCTGGAAGATGAGGACCTTCAGACAATAACTTCACTTATGGACATGGTAAACATCGATGCAAACTTACTCACATGTAAATGTAATGTTGTGAAGAAAAAAACTGTCAATATGTGCTTTTTTCTCCCCTAATGATCAGACACTATTCCGCCCTTTACCTTTCCCGATGTGTGGCTTTGAATTGTTCTTATATAGCTTCGTAGTCTATGTAAAATCATCTTCTATAATACTAGTGTTGCCAATTTCAAGCACAACCTTAGCCTCTTCTTTCTGAAAGATTTGTTTCTCTTGTTGTTTATAGAGTATTCTGCAGAAAACCCCAGTCAGGGTGCTTCATCGTCGAAGTCCATTGGATCGTGAAAAGATTATCCACTGGTATGAGCCACCACTCCTGGCATATTATTCGTTGTGTCTCTAAAGTTGTTTGCCTATTCTTAAAAAAATTTGTTTGTCATATCAGGATGAAGATTGAGCGAATAGTCGGAAGTCAGCAGTATTTTCTATTGCATCTATGTACTGAGGTGCCTAATTGCCTTGAGTTTTATATATTTACATTGCAACGATAAAATGTATCATTTGGTCTCTAATGGCATGTCTTCCTAGTGCAGGCAGGAACATATATCAAAGAATTCGTGCATGGTGATCTGGGGCGTACTTATCCAAAGTAATTAAATTTTTTTTTGCTTTCTTAATTTATATTCAAGTAAGTAATCAGATGCTAATGAACTTTTCTCATTGTTTGTGTTGCTACAACAGTCTTGGTTCAATATTGAAATGCAGAGCTGAGATACTGCAGCTTGATGTTACAGATGTGAAGATGGACTGTTTTAACTGAAGGTGGCCATCCCTCGTTAGCTTTAGCTTACTTTCAATTCTAAGAGATGCCATGATAGATTTGGTATTTTATTTTTGTTAGAATTAATACGAGCTTATCCAAATCATTTGTCAGCTTAAATGTGCTTCATTGAGAATTATATCTATACGTGCTTAACTTTACGAAGATTTTTGTAAAATCTTTCATTTGCCTTCCATGTTTCATTTCTAGATTAAAAGGCTTCCTGCTGAAAAGAAGGTACATTCATATGTATGATTTTGTTTCTGCATATTGTATCATATCGTTACATTACATTTCAGGGTAATGGAATGAATCATCCCTGTTTAACTGTGTCCAACAAAAATGGGAATGAATAAAAGAATTAATTTGCTTATGGCAGTCTTTGTTCCCTCTGTATCTATGAAAGATTTGTGGTGGCACATTCTGCAGGCATACCCTGTGGAAATCGTTTTGTGTCAGTGCAGTAGTTATAGATCATGTAATTCTTCTGAACCGATTTCATGTTTTCATGAGCCGTTGAATCCAATTCTTGTGAGAACCAAGCATTGTTGCTGGATAGTGAAGGTTGAGAACCACAAGGAGAGGAGCTTGATGAAGATGAAACACATGCATCAGCGTTGTAATTACGGTAGGAGGCGGTGAACGGTGCATGGGACCAGTCAGTCTTGACGAGGCCGCCTCTCGTTGCCCAATCATCCGCATTCCATAAACTGGAGTAGATCCTCATAGGCTGGTTCATTGGGAAAGGAACACCAATTGATTCCGAGTTCTTGAACTCTCTAATTGGAGTATCATCCACTGAGAAGCTGAAGAAAAGAGAGAAGTTCAATGAGGTTCTACATACAGCACACAATATATGTACATGAGAAGTGCAGAATTTGAGCCAAATTGGATGAGCTGTAATAGACTTACATAATTCTTTGGGGATTCCAGAGGATGGAGTATGTGTGGAAGTCGGCAGTGGGATCAAACCACAGATGGAACTGTTGCTCTTTGTTCCCTTTACCTTGACTAAACACATTGGTGTGTAGAGTGTAAGGATCCCCACTGAGATTACCCAAGAACTCGAAATCAATTTCATCATGTGTCGGTCCTAGTGAAGATAACTGCATAATAAAGTATCTCAAAAGATGTTAATAAAGCTTGAAAACACACTAAGCAAAAATTGGAACACGATGGTGATGTCTAAAAGGTTGTAGTGGCTGCAGTAGGCTTACATAGTAGGCAGTGACAGTACCAGCTGAGTTACCAGGTACAAGCTTGAGCTGCATGTCAATCTTGCCAAATAAATATTCATTCCTGGATTGAAAACCAGAACCAGAAGCTTTATCAAGAGAAAGTGTAAGTAGCTGACCATCATCAAGTATCTTACCACGACCATCACCCCATGTGATATCAATATCTTGATTAAAATTAGTAGCACCAGTTGTTAGCTCGAAGGTACTGTCCATTAGAGAAACCAGAAACAGAAATGAAAGAACAGATGTAGAAGAAGCCATTGATGAAATGAAAGTGTGGTTTTGTAATTGCTTAAGACGTTTCGAAATTGATATGTTTGTAATGGTTGCAGCATCATGGTTATATACTAGTGTTTTAGTGGAGTTCAGTTCAGACACTCTAAGATCAATAGCAGGAAAGTTCAGGGTTCGGTGTTCCTAACCTTTTGATTTTAGTTGAATTGAAGCTGTACACAGGTTGGCAAAAGTGAAACGCGGCGTTGTTGTTGAGAGTCTTGAGACAAGTGCCTAAAATTCAAAAGTGTTTGTTGACCCACTGAAAAGGCAATGCCCATCGAGTGAGTCACTTGACTCATGAGTTATAACTCGGTACCGGTTTACCAAAGTATGATTTTTTTGCCTAGTTTGATTGGGGGCAAACATTTTAATTGGGGCCAAGCACTAGAGGACAAAAAGGTCACCCAATCCTAATTTGGGTCACCCCTTATAAAAATATTTTCTAAATGGCTAAAATGCCCCTTAGTGATTAGTATTAAGATTTAATTAAGTTGATTAGTGTGATAATTTTGTTTAGATAAAAATCAGGTTTTGGGATTAAAATTTGGGGAAATTTTAGTTTTGGGTTTTTTTGTTTTGAGAAGAAGAAGAGGAGTTTTGAGAGGAAAAACTAGGGTTTTTAGAAATGAGTGATTCAAGTGGAGGGAATGAGGTTGGTGAAGGTTCAAACAATAACCATGATTGTGTTGATGGTAAGATTGTATCAACTAATCCTATGGATTGGATGTTTGATGAAGAGATTTTAATGGAGGAAGCCATGAATAATGGTGGAAATGAAGATCCTACTGCTCAAAATGAAGGAACCGATACTCAAAATGAAGAACCCGCACCTCAAAACAATCAGGTAAACCTCATATACTCTTGAAATTGTCTGAATGGTGCTCCAAGGGGTCGATTGATGGTCACTATGGAACTAGTCAGTGTGAGAGTCGTTATAGTCGAGGTTTGGATTCATTAACGACTCTTCAAAGTCGTCAGTGAATTGGAACTACCAATGATGACTTAAACCTGCAACTTTTCCAGGTTATGAAAAATCGTTAGGTTGGTGTGATAAACACTGACGACTCTTTTAGCTAGGTCAAAAAGGGTCGTTAATTTTTTTGTTTACAGACAAACGACTCTAAACCCAGAACTCTCAGTAAATAAAACACTTAGAGTCGTCATATATGTATTCGTAGAAGCTGACGACCCTATCCCGCCATTTCAAATTTTATGTAGAGTCGTTCGGTGTTTTATTTAATATACTAACGACCCTTGAGCTGGATTATCATAACTTTTGATTTCATAGAAACATTTCATTGAATCGTAAAAGGCATACATCTTTCATAGCGATACATTGAAGGATGAAATACAATAGATAATAACGGTGCACTTAATCATAAATGGCGTAATTATACATGGTGCCTTCCAAGATAAAGTAGCAATCGTAGAACTCAAACTTTTTCCCACGAAGCTCCTCGTAATAGCCATACGCCTTCCTCAACTGAAAACGCAAACATACTCAGTTAGTATTGTTGAAAGCTTTGGATAAGTTTTACCTCTTGTTTAAATACTTACTCTTATAGCACCCAACATATTGGGCATGGCTTCCCTTGCGGCCTTGATTTCTCTTTTGAAAACTTCACACTCGAAGAATATCTCCTCGAACCGTTCCTTGACGAGTTTCAAAGACCTTAAGTTGCAATTTCCGTCTAACGCCACAAAAACGATGAATACACGGTTCCACCAAGCATCCGATGTTTGATCAATGTCTTTTCCTAGATCTTCAAAGTGGTTTGTGACTGTTTTCCAAGCTATCACAATAGCGCAATTCTCTTCCGAAGTGTAAGTACTAGTCATGGTGTTTCCTCTTCTTTTTCCTCTTGGATGATAAATGAATGAGAATGAATGTGAAGGTTGAGAATTATGGTTTGGGTGAAGAAGGGGTGAGATATGGGTCTCCATTTATAGAGATTAAGGACCCAATAATCACTTTTTTGAATTTGTAACCGTTGCCCGACTCAACCACATTTGGTGAATTCAAAATTCACATCAACTGCTATGAGGATCGTTATTATATATATTAACCAAGTGACGACTCTTGATGATCAAAAGAGTCGTCTTTGTGTTTTGTTCTCCAAAAATGACGATCATGCCAACAACTCTTTAACGTCAAAGAGTCTATTTGAAGTCATGCGTTTTTATTGAATGCTAAGTGACCTTTAGAGTCGTTTAGTATGTTTTTCTCCAAAAATGACGACTCATACCAACAATTTCAAACAATCTTTAGAGTCGTCACTTGTGTTTTTACGAATCATGCCCAAGGTAAGGCCCTCTTGTTGGGTCTTCGTTACTGGTCAACCATTGCGCTTCCTCAATGGAGTGCTTTATGAGAGTGGTGTGTGCTCTGACAATAGCAACATCTTCTAGATTATTGAACGGAGTTGGAGCCATTTTTTTAGTGTTTGAAAGTGATGGGTGACTGATTTAGGAAGATTGAAAGTGATGGGTGAATAAGTTTGGTAGAGATAGGTCTCTATTTATAGCAAAAATGTACCCAACGGCTAGTTTTTTTTAAAATAAAAAACGGTTACTTCTGCAATAACTGCTCCTACTAGTCAAAGTTACCGTTGATTTTCAAAGTATGCAATAACTTCGTATAGAGTCGTCAAGATAGATATATATACAGTAACGACCCAAGGTGAAAACTGGGCAGCATGGTTTATATTTGGGAATGTAGAGTCGTCTCTGTATAAAGAGGGTCGTCATTATCGAGGAATGGGTCGTTCTTCTGCAAAAATAATGTTGACGACTGTTGGTGTCGTCAACCTGTAAATAAAGATGACGACTGTTAGGGTCTTCATTTTAACATCTCAGAAATTGACGACTGCTGAATGATATTTTTTTTTCTCTGTAGTTGGTTGTACGGGCGAGCTCTCAACCTGACCCCGTCTCCATTATCGGTCCGGATACCTCCCAACACTATATGACCGATTTGGTACGTTTTTAATGTTTGAATCGATGTATATCTTTATGAAAATTGTTTAATTAGTGTTCTATTATGAACGTGTCATTGGTTTTAATGTAGACGTGGAAAACAAAGGCTGAGGTCAAGGAATGGATTATTTCCAAGGCAAAAGAGAAGATGTGCGTAGTTGTTCAAAGCAAACACGTTGATTATAAGCAAATGGAGATGGTATGCGAGAGAGCGGGGGATAAGGAAGAAAGTCACAAAGGGAAGAACTACAAGTATGAGAAGAAGACGACGAGGGTCTACAAAACTTCGTCGAAGAAGATACAAAGCCCCTTCGAGATTGTTTTCAAAAGGCATCATGAAACTAATCTATGGAGGTTGTATAGTATTCCGGATGGTCGTCACAACCATCCTCCACCTAGTACTCTTTTAGGCCACCCAACATATGCCGATTGAAACCACATCAAATGGAAAAGGTCCGACGGATGATGAAGCGATGTAGGCCCCTTCAGATCCTAAATGCAATAAGGGCGGAAGATAAGACAAACTTGTCTATTATTTCCACAATCTACGTTGCCAAAGCAACGATCAAGAGAACTGAATGGGATGGTAGATTAATTATGCAACAATCAGAGTGGTTGGTAGAAAAACTTAACTACGCCATGCAAACAAGGGTGGGTCCGGGCGACAAAGTGACTCATATTTTTCTTTCCCATCCTAGGATGGTGGATTTGGCTCAGTGTTTTTACCAGGTCTTATTCATAGATTGCACCTATAAGACCAACAAGTATAACATGCCGTTGTTGAACGTGGTTAGTCATACTTCGGATAAGCAATCATTCATCGTGGCATGGTGCTTTATGGAAAAGGAAGAAATAGAGGACTATGTTTGGGTTTTGGAACAAGTTCGGTTGATTTACCGTGGCGAAGAGACACCGCAGGTTATATTTACGGATAGGGATTTTGCGGTAATGAGTGCCGTTCGTCAAGTTTTTCCACTTGCTCAACATTTTCTTTGTATGTGGCACATCCAAATGAATATTTTTTCTAATTGCAAGAATCATATCCAAAAGATCAAGCCTGCAAAGGGTAATCAACGTTCCAAGGAGGAAGACGAGCGTCTAAGTAAACTTTCAAAAAAAGAGATAGCCGAAGAGAAAATGAAAGAAAAGGAAAAATATGCCGAAGATGGTGATCTATGGGAGGATTTCTGCAAAGATTGGGACCATTTGGCTCATTCGAAGACCGAAGTAAAGTACTATGCAAATCTTCAAAAGTTTATTGATGATTGGAGTACGGATCATAAGAAGGTTGTCGACTATTTCCTAGATACATGGTTGAATCCTTGGAAGGAAAAGTTTGTTTATGCATGGACCAATAAGTACAAGAACTACCAAAATGAGTCCACGAGTATTGCAGAGCAGTCCCATGGACGTTTGAAAAAAATTCTTCAAGAGAACACTGGTGGGGTAGTTACGGTACAGGAAGCTATTCACGAGCACGCCGAGGATGATCTTAGCAAGATAGTGACTCAGATGGAGTATAGTAAGGACCGTTTTTTGAAGCAATACATGGAAGACAAAGAATTGCTACGTGGGGTTTCGCACCAAGTATCATGGTGGGCAATAAAGCATATGATGACTGAACTTAACAAATTTCGAGCGGAAAGCTTCCCTCCCGATGGAAAAGTGATTAAATGTAATTGTACAAAATATATACAATTTATGTCACAAGAGACGTGGCTTGGCCTCCCGTGTAAACATAAGCTCGGTGGGTACAAGGTGATCATTCCCATTGAAGATATCGATCCTTTTTGGAAGCAACTTGGGTTCACCCCAAATCCCAAACAGAGCCATGAAAAGTGATGAACAATTTGGAGACCTTGAGATTGGCAAGTATATCAATGAGAAATATCGAAAAATGAATTGTGCGGGAAGACAGAATCTCCTTTTTCACCTCTCACACACTAATTTGTGGCCGGCTTCATGATATCCCGTAAGAGCTTGGGAATAGAAGAAGAGCCAATCAAACAAAAACCATTGGGTAGACCGACAACTAAAAAGTCGTTTAGAGAAACCGTGAAACCAACAATAGAGACGGAAAAGAGTTGCAAAAGTGACTCCTTTTTGTCACGTCATGAGTATGTCCGAAAAATGAATTGCGGAATATACGGAGTATGAGAACTCTTTCGTTTACCCAAAGGCAAGGGGTCCGCCAAAGGAAGACATGGATGTTGTAGACCATGTGGTCGGTACCAAGCAAAGCCAAACGAGCGGAATGGTGACGATAAGAGGAATAAAAGGTAATCCGCGCACCCCTAGAGATTCCCAAGGAAGACCACATCGTGTTGCTTACACTTTGTATAAAGAGTATACCGATCAAATTCCTCACGTCATCTTGGATCACCTTTTATCCACCGACGACGTTGACGGCGATGGAAATTGTGGTTACCATGTTGCAACGGAACAATTAGGGCATTTCGACGAGGCCAACGAACTTAAGCTCACCCAAATCGAATATGCAAGAAAAAAAATGTCAGAAAAACTAGTTCACGACAAACAACTATATTTGAAAATGCTCATGGAAGGAGATCAAAAAGAGAGGGAATTGAAGTTTAGGGAGTTGGTTTCAAACGTGAAATGGAGGAAGGGGTCGAAGAAGGCCGGTTATAAGTTTTGGATGCAAATGCCTTTTGGTGGCCAACTTTTGGCGGACACATTCACTTGTGTTGTAATTGTATTCGGCAAAGGCTTCCCGGAGCCTCTTGTATGTACGTACCCTCAAAAACTAGGTGTGAGGCGGCGATAAAGAAAAGAAGAATTGTAATGGCACATGTCAATGATAACCATTACATAGGCTTAAAGATTTCCGAAGAATGTCCTCTACCACGGGTGTATGGTTATTGGGGAGAGAACACCAAGGAGTGGAAAAACCAGTATGAGTATGGAATGAACATTTGGAATGCTATGGACCCAACCCCGGTTTACTTAGACTTGGGAAATGAATCGTGAGAGAAGATGTTTATTCTCAACTATGCATTGCATTTTGAAGCATACTTTTTGATAATGGTTGTATCTTGTACCCAGATATTTGTATTTTGAAGAATGCTTAATGAATACAATGCGTTTTATCTTGCGGCATACTCTTGTTTATCTACAGTCGTTATCCTAGTTGGATTATGTTACAGAGTCGTCAGCCATATATACATACACCTTAACGACCCTAACTATACAAATTTGATAGTCTCCTGGATGTTTATACGCCTAAGAGTCGTCATCTGAATTATCATACACCTTAACGACTATAATTGATCTCCAGGGGTTTTTTTCAAACTAAGAGTCGTCATCTATATTAACATACACCCTAACGACTCTTATGGTCCTAATATTGTTCTTCCCTTGGATGTTTTTCCAACTAAGAGTCGTCATCCATATATACATACCCATTAACGACTCTAACCTTATAAATTTGATGGTCTCCTGGATGTTTATATACTTAGAGTCGTGATCCTTATATACATACAAAGTTACGACTCTAGTCATACGCCTGAGAGTCGTCATCATGATAGTGTATACATGGACGACTCTCTTAAAAAAAAACCCCAACGACTTTTTTTGTATACACTTTTTTCCCAAAAAAAAAATAGCCGTTGGTAATTATTGTATATATAGAGGAACACATCCAGGAGAAAATTCAATTGAAAACCACCTCACGAATTTTAGTTTTTAAATGGCAAATCCTTCATCAACTACCAATTCAATTGATAACATACTTAGAAGATGCAAGCGACCAACCAAATCAATATTGGCAATGGAAGAAGAGATACGCAAAAAAAGCATGCGACCTACTAAAAAACCATACACTTTCACGCCATATCCTACGAAGGAAGAAGAAGAGTTGCGCGAGGCCAAAAAGCGAGACGAAGAACAATCCCAACTCCGTGAAAGATTCAAGCAAGTCGAGGAAGAGGCCGAATGGGTTAAAAATTATTACATCGTCAGGGATCTCCACGAAGAACATCAACATGATAGTATATTTTGGAGCCAAGTTGGTTCGGGTCCTTTCGTTAATAACAACAAGAAACTACGATATCCTTACTTGCCGTCCCACATTAGTCTTAGGACGATTCTTGTTATGAAATGGTGCACCAAGTACAACGAGTTTCTCGCGAGGCACAAAGGGGATAGGCGTGCTGCCCAGGCCGTATATACCAAATGGAGAGGAGAGCCTTTTTATCACATCGAAGCCGCAATGCTAGTTGAATCTCGCACCAGCAACAGGAATAACATGTAATGTGTTCAAAGGAATTTCCTTTCAATCGAGATTCAATTTATTTTAATAAACAGTCGTTATCTCTGTTTATTAATTCAGTGACGACTATACCTTAAGTCGTCATATAATTAATTTTGCAACAACCTTCTCTTGAGTCGTCAACTTGTTTAATCACATAGCTAACGACCCATGTTGTGAATTTAAAAAAAAAAACGACCGTTGGGATTTTCTTCTATATAATACTACCACATCCTCTTGAGAAAATAGCCCAAAACCATTCTTTTTTCCACCAAACTACGTAATCTTTCAATTGCAATGGCTGAATGGGAACCGTATGAAGATTTGTGTCTCGTTAAATTGTTTGCTAATACATTTCGTGAACGTCCAAATGAAATCTATTCAATGTTTTGGAAGAGAGTTAAGGAGTTCTTCTACGGGCGTACCGCGAATCCTAATAACCGCAAATGGAGAGACTTGGCATTTTGATTCAACTACATTAAAAGTGTAATGAGAGAGTATGTAAAAGTTAGAAATATGGTGTACGACCATCATCCACGAGCTCCTCTTAAGGAAAAAGTGAGTAATTCGTTAATATTTATACTTTTCTCATGCTTCAAAGTTACTAACATATAACATTCCTCGTTTAATTTCAGCTGGAACGTTTCAATGGGTTATGGACAATACGTAATGGGGAAACTAAGTTCATTCACCACAAAGAATATACAACGTTGTATCGTCGAGCGAGAAGGTTCATTGACGAACATTTGATGTGTCAAATTCAAGAATACCCATATTAACTCTTATGTAATTCAAGTTGATGGAATGTTATTTTCCTAATGGAATGTTAACTAGAATCAAAGAGTCGTTACTCTGCTATGTTATTAACATAACGACTCAATTATAAACCCATGTTGGACTATCTCCTGGATGTTATTTTAACTAAGAGTCGTCATTATTTCCCATATAAAAGCAACGACTCTATATACCTAAAAGTGGTATTCTCTGGATTTAATACACATATAAAGTCGTTGATCTGCTATATGATCAAGCTAACGACTCTAGCCATAGAAAATATGGTTCATCTCCTGGATGTTTTTGCTAACCTAGAGTCGTCATTGGTTTCCATATAATAAATAACGACTCTAGACATAGAAAATGTGGTTCATCTCCTGGATGTTTTGCTAACCTAGAGTCGTCATTGGTTTCCATATAATAAATAACGACTCTAGCCATAGAAATTATGGTTCATCTCCTGGATGTTTTGCTAACCTAGAGTCGTCATTGGTTTCAATATAACCAATAACGACTCTATCGACAAAAAGATATGTCATCACTGTGTTAATTTCTCTCTGGGTCGTTAGAATTCTATTTGAAACACTTAACGACTTTGTGTATCAGAAATAGGGTCGTTATTCTGCTATAAAACAAAGGTGACGACCCTCACTCTGTCACAGTGTATAATCTTGTCTGCATTAGAGTCCTACATTATTCTAACAAACATACTTGTAAACATCCTTCTTAAAACCAAGTAGTTTCAACAAACAATCCAAACCAAACACATTAGTAGTTTCAACAAACACATAAGTTCAAGTCATAAAGTAAAATGAACATAAGTTCAAGTATACGGTAACATCTCCTCACTCAAGACCACCATCTCGACCTCGACCTCCTCTTTACCTCCCTGACCGGCAAACTTTACGGCTTTTCTTAGGAGGAGGACCCTGAGTATCACTGCCCCCTGGGGAACCACCATCTTCTCTAGTACCTTGTTCATCATGATGTTGGCTACTTTTCCCCTGTTCACCACGTTGTTGTGCTAGTTGGCTACGTGTTTTCCGGGTCCTCTTACCTTCCTTAGCCAGCTCAGCAAACATCTTCTTCGCATTGGGATTTTCAATGTGCGTGCAATAATCAGCGTACCGACGTTGCTTCGCAGGATCAAACACTTCCCCTTTGTCAGCCGAGCAACAAAAAGCCTTGACAAAAATCTTCATTCGTTCCCTCTATATGCATTCAAAAAACAATTCACATTAACTGACGTATATTTGTATGTAAATGAATAACACAATTAAACAAATAAATACTCACCACTAGTTTAAGAATGGTAGTATCATCTCTACCGTCAGCTTGAGAAGCAGAAGTGGATGCTTTGTTGGTCCTCCTACCCGTAGTCTGATATATCCGTATTACCCTACCATGGGAGAAGCCTTTGTACCATTGATAGTAATCCGTCGTTGCCTCGTAACCTTCATGCACATGCACCCAATATGTGATGTCTACGAGGCTAAAATGTCTATTATTCCAATGTTTGACATCAGTTGCAGGTTCATAAACCACTTTTATGTGATCCTTGTCAGCCTCACATTTGTTCAACTTGTGCTTGAACGGAGGTACATAGTCTTCATCGGGTGAATCTTGAATAAACCCAAGTTGACGCATGATTCTCATCGGATTGTACATTCAAAAACCGTTAGGGTGAAATAACGGGCCATGGTAATACACGACATCTTCCATTGCGCCAACTCTATCATCCTTGTACGGAGTAAAGATTACCTCTTCCGCCGTGATGTTGTCAAGTTTTTTACGCATTTCTATCAACGCATCAGTTTGTTCCCTATCCTGAGAACCGGAGTACAACCAACGGGTTCCTGTTGGACTACCTGGGCTCCATTTTGGGTTGAGTTTCACATCTTCATTGTCTTTGAACAGTAACAGGAAATGATCATAAATCCACACATGTAACAACCAAAGTTCAAATTTTTTAAACAATCAAATAAACATAAAAATATATCGAAGGAAAAAAACATACTAAAAGAAGACAACTTTCATCAATCCAAATACCTGGATTAGAGCCAAATTCCCATTAATTTGAGAAGTTCGTTCGCGAGATCCCTGGGAAAGCTGACCATTCAGATGTGCAACTATGGCAGTCCCCCAAGAGTACTTGTTCACATCTTCTAAGGGGTCCAAAAGCTGAAGAAGGTTGGCGCTGACCCTGTTACCTTTGCTGTCGGGAAATACAACCGACGCAAGGACGTACAACAAATACGCAGCCGCCGCATAACGACATTCCATATCAGAGAGATCTCCTTTTTTTTTCCTTCTCTTCTGTACCAGCAAACATCTGCCTAATCTCCACAAGTTTGAACTCTTTCTTCGGGTACTTAGTTCCCGGCACGAAAAGCCCATCAGTCTTCTCTTTATCCCAGCCAAACAAGTTCTTGGTCCATGTATAAATTTCATCCCAACTAGGCCTTCTCTTGAAATTGTCACTGGTTGATTTACCTTCGACCTGCACCCCTAATATATGTTCTGCATCATCAGGAGTCAATGCCATCTCGCCAAAAGGAAGTTGGAATGTGTCGACTTCAGCGTAATACCTTTCACAGAAACTAGATACTGCAACCTTGTCATACGCAATCACAGAGTTCACAACGGCATTGTACAAACCGGATTTTTCAACATATTCTCTAACTCTTACACATTCACCTTTTAGCGGCCACAACTCCATTTTCTTAAAAGAAGATTGGTGCCTGAAAAGACGTGCGACATTCTTATGATCCTACAAAAAATAAACAAATAAATATTAAAAAACATATTAGAAAGTTAATATCAACCAACTAATCAAATAGCAAGCAAAGTTGGGATTCTTACGATTGTCTCATAGATGGTATGAGCCCACGATCCGAATATCCAAATAGAACTTTGCCCCCATCTCTAGGTTCTCCTCTAGGTTTACCACTTCAAGAGGCTCCAACATCAAATGAGTAGCGGGAACGTGTCTCGCGGCGGGTGCAATATCAGTTCCATCCTTCTTAACCCTCTTTACCGCTTCGGCTTTTCATTCGTTCTTCATGTTCTACATCTTGTTTACCATCATCCTCTTCATCATCCTTACCAAAGAAGATCATCCCTTCATCCTCTTCCTCCTCATGACCACCATTATTACCTTCATCCCCTTCCCGCTCATCATCACCACCATTACCATCATCAGAATCATCACCACTAACATTATCTTCATCATCATTATCACTCTCTTCTTCCTCTTCGCCTCGTACGAGAGGATCTTCTTGTATCTCCTCTTCTTGGATTTCTACTTCTTCACCACTATTGCTAGCGGAAATAACAGGAGAGTCCGATTCTGATGAATCCGACAACTCATTACCTTTGTCTCTTGGTTCGGTGATAGAAAATGATACCTCACTCGGCTTTTTACCGCGTAATGGACCGGCAAGTAAGTATTCATCGTGGCGGGGAGCTTTGGAAGGAGGAGTTATCGTCATTGGAACCTTGTCTTTGGTTCTACATTTGGTTTCAAAACAAATAAAACAAAAAAACCCAATAAGACATCAAATTTATGGTTATCAGATCAAGAGTCGTCACTCAAATGATCTACAAAACAAACGACCCTTGTATATCATGTGACGACTCAAAGTTATATGATGACGACCCTTCCAAATAACAAAGGTTCGTCACAAAGTCAATAACGATCCTACTATTTGGGTTGACGACTCTAGGGCATATAGTTAAGTGACGACTCTATGGGACCTGAGATGACGACACTATCATTTTTTGGAACAGAGGGCTGTTCGAGTTCCATCTAGAGTCGTTAAGAAATAAAAAAGGGTCGGCAAACGAGAGTCGTCATCTGCAATCTAAAACATTAACGACTCTATTCTAGGGCAAAAATTGTAGAAGGAGCAGAATTAGGGTCGTCATCTTCAACCTAATACACTAACGATTTTTCATATAATACGCATGTAAATGAAAAGTCGTTAGGGGTTTCCATTTCGATAGTAACGACCCTTTCACTGAAACCGCTAAATTTCAGTTATCAGACTCAATTTCACAATCAAAACACAACAACAAATCAAATAGAAGGTTGGTTTAAGTTCACATACCTTCTAATTGGACCCATATCTTCTTTGGGTTTCGATTTTTTGGGTTTGGGAGTTCGTCCCTCGATAACCTTTCCTTTGACGGTGTCGACAAGATTGGGGATTTGAAGTGCTTTTCGAGCGAGGAGAGGAAGATGAAGAGAAAAAATGAGAAACTTTAGTACGAACCATGTTTGTAGAAGAAGTTAATCGTCGATTCTCTTCTAACATCGACGATTAAACGATGAATCGGTCAAAGAAGAAAAAAATCGTGGTGAGTCGTTAATGGTGGTGGTGGAGAAGAGAAAGGTGAGGAGAGGAAGATGAAGAGAAAAAATGAGAAACTGATTTAAGGTATGAGATTGGGGGCCTAATTAAGGCTTTTAATTAGGGTTAACTGATTTTTAAGATTTGTGTTTAGTAAAGGGTAAAACAGTATTTTCAATATCAGATTAATACGCCCTGAAAATAAATATTGGGGTACAAATAAAAAATTATGGCCCCTAATTAAAATGTTTGGCCGCCAATCAAATGATGATTTTTTGGTCCACTGAAAAAAAACATCTTAAACAGTCAAACAAACATCCTACTGAGTGAGGAGGGGACTGACTGACTGAGAGAGTGAAAGGAAATGGTATTTCTGTTCAGGCAACGGCCGAGTTCTGATCAACAGAAAGCTTGCATCGAAAAGTAAACCCTAAATTTTATTCTTTGCATTAAAAAGTAAGCTCTAATTTGTCTTGTTGGGATGATTTTTATGAATTTTTACTGAAATCTTGAATCCAGGTCAGGAGGGAAATTCAACTATGACTCTAAATATAGAGGAGCTTCTGCAAAATCAGTATCATCTCTTCGAAATGATATAGAGCTTTCAAACGAGGGTTTCTTCCTCAACCACTCTCGTACTTTGGTTGGTTCTGGTCTCAACACCTATGAAAGGGGCAAAAATGCTCTCCTAACATGGAGGTATTTGTTTATTTATTTACTTACAATTCTTTTCACTGATGACTAAGGAAATACAAAAATTTGGTTTTGTTCATAAGCAACAATTTGTTTGGATATTTGGTTGCAGACATTTTGCATTGAATTGGGCAATTGTTGATCCTAGTACACCAATTGAAATAGGGTCAAAGTTCTGTGTTTGTGCCAAGGAAATTCTCCCATGGATAGCAATGCCGCTACAAGTGGCTTATGTTACTGATGTCAAGAATCCTAATAAGGAGAAGCTCAAGGCATCTTTTGGGTTTGGCAGTGGAACCCTTCAAGGTCACTTGTTGGTTAGTCTTCCTTTACTCATAGTTTGTTAAGGCATTGGAGCTTTTAGTTGTTAAGCTAACACCTGAATTGAGATCCTTTTAGTACCTTGGTTACCCTAGTCCCTACTAGACACTGTAATCAGGGTTTTATTTGATTTGAGACACTCTTGTCCACAGTTTACCCAACTATTCACTTATCTGTTTGACTAAAGAAATTTATAACTCAAAAGTTTTATCAGTTTCACTATAAAGTTATCCAGTAGTAACAATCCTGGCCTTAACTGTTTAATGTTACGGTTTGATGTTGGTATCCAAAGGTTGGTGACGTGGGACAGAATATCGTCAATTTCAGTAGGCTAATTAGGATTTCCTATGTTGATTGATGCATGAGCCGATCCACTTGGTTGTTGTTTGAGGCTTTGAGCACTCTACCTGATACTGAATAGAATTCGTTCACCTGACATCTGTATGTATTACTTGGCAATTGATTGGATTTGGTAAACGCAATAGATGTTAAGAATTTAATGAACCTTCTATGTCCCTTGCTCCGTGCATTCTTCCCCAATCTTATTATCTTTCACCACTATGTGAGGCTATTTGAAATGAACCCACACTTTGTTTTGCATATGCTTTTTGTCTGTCTTTCTGAACAAAATGCTTAAGATATATCTCAAAGTTTATCTTGTTCTTCTTCTTTCATTTTCAGCATGTTTTCTGCAAAAAGGTTCATCTTTGTCACTCATCTAACTCTTGTATGTGTGCTTTGCTTGTTCAAATGCTGTAGTCAGGGGAAGAACGGTTCTCGATTGAAATGGATGAGAACAACCAAGTGTGGTATGAAATCCTTTCTTTTTCAAAACCTGCTCACTTTCTGTCATTTGTTACATACCCTTACATGCAGCTGAGACAAAAAGTATTTGCTCATCAGTCTGCCAATGCAGTCGTGAATTATGTAAATCAACAACCTAAAATGTAACTTTTGTTGAGGAAATCTTGTTGACAAATACAATACTGTAATTCTGTAGATGTTTTCTTTGGGGTAGAGAATATAATGTAAACTCAAACTTGATTGTTGCATGTCTCATTTTTAGTTCTCAGAATGTCACTTCATGTACTGCTGTATTTGTTTTGCTTGCAGTTTGTGCTTCTGTATAAACCCCCGCTTTCACCACGACATGCCAATAAATAACCAATTGTCTGTCAGAATGTATCTTTGTGACCATATCAATTCCAACATTCTTTTTGCCTTCCAAATTTGTTGTCGATCTCAGATTAAGGGTTCAGGCACATAGCGCACCCCGTGGTTGAAAAGTAGATGTTTCGTTTTGTTAGCATTAGTGAAGTAATGTTGTTCACAGCGGTGAGCGGCCCAGATGCTTCTGCAAAATATGCGAGTATTAATGTTGTAAGTGGTTGTTGGATGAATCAACTCAAGTTTCTTGATCGGAAAAAATTGCTAATGCAACTCTTTCTTTGATGTTTAACATATGAAGATCGGATTCCAAAATAATTGAAATAGAAACGTCCCACAACACATATGGCACGGATATTAGAATTTTGCCATTCCCCAAAACAAGCAAGTGGCAATAATTGTCCCACGGCTCCAAATTTGTGTTGCGGGTCTTGTGACGTGAAAAAAAATTACATGTTGGCACAAAATCGGAATTAAGATTTCCTAGTCAAGAAACTGCTGTGTGGCTCAAAATCTGCATCAAGTTCTTTACTAAGCAAGCGGACATCAACCTCTACCAAAAACAATAAAAATAACGTTTCTGCAATTAAAATACCACGATGAGAGGTAAACCAATTAGGTTATTGGTGAATTGGCCTGATAACAGTGTAAATAAATTTTTGGGTTGCCAATTCTGCCAACCAAACGCGCAATCAGTGTTAATCTTGTCTGTTTATCGGTTATTGATCAGCTTAATACCTTGTATTGAGCTAATCAAAATAATTGGCCAATAATCTCCCTAATTAATGCAATACTCTGTCAGATACAAGAAAAATCATCTGCACAATCAAAACCTGTGCACGGCACATGGCCGTAGTGGGTAAAATGACCAAATACCAAGAACCTAGACGTGCTTAGTACTAACAAATTTTAAAATTTAAATTGGTGCTAGTAGTAATATTAATAATAGAATTAATAACAAGTCAACTTACCCTACATTATTCGAAAATCGCCTATAAATACGAAGTCTTTCTTGAACATGAATACACACAGCAAGTAGCATTCTATCTTAGAAACATAGTGCAGAAGATATCAATCAGTATGGGCGCCCTGAGAACACCTCTAGTATGCAAGTTCTTGCTGATCAGCCTCATCCTTGTTGGATTGTCATCAATCTCCATTGCCAATGCCGCAAAGATCCACGTAGTTGGTGGCACTAAGCAATGGGGTTTTTCTTCATACACTAAATGGTGTACTAGTAGATCATTCCGTGCTGGAGATATACTTGGTAACTAAATATCTACCAACTCGTAACTCTCTATTTTGATTTTTTTCTAATCTTTTTGATCAGCTGGTGTAATGCTAACTTTCGTTTGTGCACATGAATTTTAATGATACAGTTTTTAAGTATCCTGTTGGAGCACACAACACCGTCCGCACAACTAAATTTGGATATAAAAGTTGCAAGGCTACTGCAAGGGAATCAGCGAAGGCATTGTGGACAGGAAATGATAAGTTCAAACTGACAAAAGGAAATAATTACTTCATCTGTGGCATCACAGGACACTGCTCTGCAGGCATGAAGATCAACGTTTTTGCCAAGTAGAAACAATATAGACAATGCTGAGTAACTCTAGTTCATAAGCTCTTTATGTGCCTGTTTTTCTCTACTCGTTGGTGAGCATGTTTTCATGTTTTTTTTGTATTTGTTTGTATTTGTATTTGCCTTAAAAAGAACTATGTACCAGCATTGTTATCCGGATATGATCTTTCCCTTTTGAGAGGAATAAACTTGATATCTAAATGATTGAAGAATGCATGAATGAATTCTCTTTTGTATAAGAACTCCAATTCTGTATGGCTACTCCGTAAAAGACAAGGAAAATAACGTATCTGCAATGAAATGGACTAGAATTGAAAATTGATCTTCATGAATCATGATACAAGATTGTTAGAAATCCACGAAACAGAACCACACCAATGCCAAAGAACATATCTAAATTACTGGACATACCGCAGGCAACACTACATTCTTTTATTCCATTAGAAACACCCAAGCACAAAGTATTTATGCATAACATTTCATTCTACTTCTCTTCACTCTTAACTTTTTTCTCTCAGGACCTAAATTATGGATTAACTGTAAATATAAAGTCCCAATTCCTAGAGAGCGAGAACCCAAATAACTTAACAGAGTTGTGTCCCTTGTGAAGACAACAAATAGAGGGAAAACACTGGCCTGTGTCCAGTGCGATCACTCAGCAACCTGCAAGCACAACATACCAGACAAGTCAGACTGGAAATGAGGACAAATTGAGCTTGAGATTAATGCTCCTCCTTTTCATCATCATAATCTTCATATTGTGACTGTGTATTGCCTAACATGGACTTGGACCCCAGTGGTTATATTTATGTAATGCTCATGAATTGGAGAAAAATAGACGGAAGATAATCAAATCTGTGTATAATATCTACTTCTAGTCTATGTTTGTGATAGACTGCAAACTCAATTCTCAGATCATTTACCTGGTTAAGAGGATTGTCTGGAGACTTCTTCCATGCCTTCCATATCAAGTCTTTGTACTGAGTGTGAGTGAGACCTGGTTTCTCTGCCTTAAGTAGGGGAAGTTCTGCTTCTTCGAAAGCCTGTACAAGATTACGCATATCAGATATACGAATGCAAAAATGTGTAGTGCTTAATTTACTAGATTCATGTACATAGATTAATAGGGTGACAGTATATACACCTCTACTTAGAAAGAGAAAAACAAAAGCGTCACAAGAAATTGATGTAGCATGTTACTAAAGAAACCAAGCTAAGGCCCCCAATGCTATCAGGAAAAAAAGTAGTAGATACTGTGAATCACGGAAAATGCCTTAATTTATTAGAAAGATAACAGCTGCGGCAATAGGCAGTAGTTTGCAGTATTTGTTTTGAACTGTAACGGCAAAAAGGCCGCAGAACTTTAACATTTTCACACATTCAAATCACCTCCTTTAGCCAATCTATTAGCATGTCACACTGCAAAACAGAATGACTACTGCAAAACAGAATGACTACCCTGAAGGATTTTATGTACCCATCTCAAGTACTTGGAAAAACTTACTCAAAACATCTAGCTTTTTGAAACAGAAAGTTCTGGGAATATGGATTTTAAAAAGAGGATCTTTAAAAATCTTGTTTTGAGAAATTGTCACCAATTAAATAAATTACTGGACGTTGAAGGAGAATCCTAAAGCAAACACACACAAAAAAAGGCTCAACCGATGAACCTAGAAAAGCGAGCAAACATAGAGCATGATGGCTCACTTGAAAAGGATCTAGACCAGCTTTTATTCTTCCAAAAGGCAGTTGATTACTTTCCTAGCAAATCTCTTCAAAGCAACTCGATTAAAGTAAGTGAAGAAAGATTAGACAAGCTCTAAGAAACTTGAGTAACAATATCCAACTCCTAGATTGTTTGATGAGGATTGGTAGGTCAATCAGTCTATGCTTACCTACACATCACTTGCAAAAAACGGAATGACCGGTGTACTAGTTAGGAACCTTCATCCATCCTATAATTATAATCCTTCTATGTGGTCATCGTTATAGTTTCTACCAGCCAGTTCTGAACTTACCACCGCATTTCACTCTATTGTCTCCAGAAGAGGGAAAATTGAAGAGTTTCCAACACAGTTTCACTTTCAATCTTCTGAAACACCCTTTCTTGTACCAGATAAAAATTGGTGTTGGAAAACAAATTCTGTTTGCATGGGAGTCTAGTGATGGGATTCAAGCATTTGGTGTAGTTTGCATAAGCCTTAACATATATGGCAAAAAGAACCCATTTTTTTAGCTGGAAAAAATTGAACCTGCCCTAAGATAATTAGAACAACATTTTTCATCAATTGGTGAATACTAAAGGCTAATGGTATCAAGGCATCAAATTTTTTACAATCAACATGATAAAATTCAAAATTCCCCCAAAGGGCAACACAAATTCGATTTAAGAAACTAATTTTGAATAAAAATACCTTGAAGGTAGCTTTAAGCCGTTTCTCAGGATGACGATCAGCAGGAAGATTATCGGCAACAGTCATTCTAGCAAGAGCATCTTCAACAGAACGGGCTTCAATAACCGAATCATCACGATTCGTATTCGAAACCAAAATCATCTTTTCATATTCTTCTTCATCAGCCATACGATTTTGTTTCTTCTTATTCTCTTCATTCTTCTTTGAGATCTGAATTTGTTCTTCTTCACGACGCCTCTGCAATTCAGCTTCAGTTACTTTCGGTACAGGTATTGAAACTCTATTTGCTTTTTTGTCTGGTTTTTTCGCAGCTTTTTCTAATTCTTTTTCTTCTAACTCTGCTAATCTCTTGACTTCAGCTTTTCTTGCAGCAGCTTCAGCTTTTTTCTCTGCTTCTTCTTCTTTTTTCTTTGCTGCTTTAGGTTTTGATCCTTCTGCTTCTTTCCAATATTTTTCTTCTTTCTCGCGAGTTTCCTTTTCTTTCTTTTCTGATTCAGTTTGGGCCTTTTTTGCCCTAGCTGCTTCAGCTTTGCTGTTCGTTCCCATCTTCTTCGGCATCTCTGCTGATTTTTTTCTCTAGGGTTCTTCTTCTTATTTTTTCCTCTTTCTTTCCCTGGCTAAAACGGCATCTCCAATACTCCTCTGCTGAGATAATATAATGGGAATATTGTCTATATACGCGGCCCATTAAGAAATGGCCTTTTAAACTTAAAATATACCTCTAATTTTCTGGAAACCTTATTTTTCTTCATTATAATACACTTTCATATATTGTTTTTAATTTGTTTTTTTGACTCTAGGCAAAATTCATGAAAACATAAGTTCCTTCCAAAAAGGTGAAAAACAGATTGAAAAAAATACAAAGGAAGCTGAATTATAATAAAGCTATTCAAACAAAAAGATACTCTTGCATTTTTCCCTTTACAAACTGGTTCATTTTTTTTTAATTTATTTTTTTGACTCTAGGCCTTAACCTTCCAAAAAGATGAAAAAAATACAGTCTATTCAAACAAAAAGATTTCCCTTTACAAACATTTTTGGTTTATTTTCTTTAGCTTTATTTTCTAAAAACCCTAACTCAAAAACTCATGGTTCTCGGCTAGATCTCTGGTTCCACCGGCCCTTCAAATGCATTTAGGGTTTGTTTGCTAGATTGTTGAGATACCCAACCTTGATTCATGGGATTTTTTCACTAATAATCGATAGTTGTTGTCTGCTATGTTGCGTTTGGTCTTCAATAGAGAGTTCCGGCGGCGATGTGCTTCACGAAGAATTCTTCTGTCCCTGGTTTTGGTAAAATCATCCGTTGATTTCTTCTAGAATTCCAATATCAATACTTTTCCCTAGGTTGATTTTATTTTAAGCACGTCGTCCATGAGTTACTCTTCATTCCGATTTTATTGTATGCTTTGATTTCAATTGCGGTCCTAATCATTTCTAAAGTTTGAGCCTGCATCAAATCGGAAATTTAAGCCCGTTTATCTTCTAAATTGAACGTTTGCATCCCCTTATTTTCTGTTTCTCGTGTGAACCCTTTTGAATTTCATAATCAATTCCTCAAGCCTCATTTGATTTTCTCTGTAATTCCCTGATACCTAGTTATATGAATCCTCGGTTGTCTTCAGTTCCGGTATTTTTCAATGTCTTTTCGTATGTTATTGGTATATGTGAGATAATTGTATTCCCTGCCTAGTATGCTTTCATCAATTGTTATTGGCGTTTGTTTTTGTTTGTGGTTGTTTTCCTGGTGATTATTTTTGTTGTTCAGAAATCATGTTCGTGCTCCTTTGGTATTCAGTTTGGTTAGGGATGGTTTTTTTTTTTGTCAGCCTTGTTGTTTTGTTAAGGCTGGATCTATAGTGTTTTGGTTTGTGTTTTATGAAATAGATTTGTTCGTCTATGGAGTGTTGTTTTCTCTCGAAATTTTTAGGACCAGTATGAGGATTTGTGTAACTAGATGTACCCATTACAAGCTTGAGATGAAAATTCAGGGGATTTTCAATTTTAAACACAACCGAGTAACAGTGAGGGCTTCCATCAAATGGTGATACTGGGGCAATTCTCCTCAACGAAGCTAAGACTTTTGTCATTGCGCATGACTTGTTACATTGGATAAAAGCTTCCACGAGGCTAAACAACCAAGATTAGAAGATTTATCAACTCCGAAATGAAGACAGGTTGCTGACATCTTCAGTAATTCGGCGACACGCGTTATGAAGCAGCAATTTTTAATTCCTCCACACCTTGGTCTTTTTCGAGCCTTTTCCCATCTAGCAGGATCAAAATCATGACCTTGGGAGTTCACAGCAGCAACAATATTTTTAGCATCCCATTTGTCACAAGAACTGAAGGAATCAATAGAGCTACATAAGTTTTCTCATGTTCTCAACATCTCAACATACTGCAACAAGTTCTAAATGTTTAAAATCTGGGCCGGTGGAGCATTTACCTCCATCAACCTTTTTTATTACTCCCTCCGTTCCATTTTACTTGCTTTTTTAGGGTTTCTTTTGTGTTCCAAATTAGATGATAGTTTTAGTTTTTTTTTCCCAATTTTCACTAATCTATCCCTGCTTTGGAATCACACCAGAGAATTAATTCTCATGGTAATCAACCAAAAACAATTACTCTATAATATTTAAATATACCCCATGGAGGATATATACTCAATCTTGTACATCCCAAGTACATTACTATGGGATTGATAACTTTCCCTATATTCTAGAGACACAAAACTAGGTTATTTAACTCTTTATGTAGGAATTAATATGGGTATTATTGGAAAGATTTTACTCTCTCTGATATTTCTTAATATCCGTGAAAAATCCTACAATATCAAGTAAATCGGAACGGAGGGAGTAGATAGCATTAGCATTTACTGGTTTATGATAGCAAGCTCTAGGTATACTTGTAATAATAGTATCAATAGTTCTTTTTAAGTGCAGTAGATTCTTAAGTTATTAGTTATACAAGCACTACTTTAATTAGTGTAGGTACTTAGTTTTTAGCGAGATTTATCTCCACTGTTTTCTGGTTTAGCCCAAGGAGTTGGCGTGCTTCTTCTATCATATATCGCGGCTAATTCTACTTCGATCCATCTTCTTCATCGACTCAAAGAGAAAGACTCCTTTTGAAGTTATGGATCAAGATGGAAAAAAAGGAAATACACAGATTACACTCGAGCATTACGCCTCATCATATGGACGCAAATGCTTAACTAGCACCTCGAATCAAGCGCATCGAATCTCACTGCCACCAACAAACTCTATATGGACTTTGTCACGTCCATCAAAAATACAACTTTTCTTGTGGAAAGCATTGAACGAAGGCCTTCCGACCTTCGACACCAATTCCAACATCTTCCCCCGATGCAACACAGATTTGAAGACTGATCACATTCTGCTCCACTGTCATATTGCAGTAGACATATGGCACACCAATCCGATTGTAATTCTGGAATCCTTGGGTATCACATACCCGCATGTAATAGCCCTTTAGTAGTTTAATAAATTTCATGTTTAAAAAAAAAAAAAAAAAAAAAATGCTACCATTATTGCATTAGTGCATCCCAATTGTATAAAACATCGTTTAAATGCACCAATTGTAATTAGAAATCTTGACTCATACGATGATATTCTCCAAACATTTATACTTCCCACTAAATAGTCTTGCATTTCTCTCGATCCACAATGCCCACCATATTGCAAAAGGGATGATGTCCCAAATGTTACTTCTGATACTTGAATTTGTAACCATTCTCCGCTTCCATTCCTATATCGTATGTCGAACTAAATCATGAAACACCCACTGCAATCTATAGCTATTCAAAAAGAACAATCATACAACTCTAGTTCTTTCACAGTGTAAAAACGAATGGTGGTTTGTCTCTGCTGCTTTCTTACACAGTAAACATCTGAAAACCAAAAAAGAGTTTATGTACGTATCCATTGTAGGTGCCGCATCATAACATAGATTCCAAACAAAAAAGATTATCTTTCTTGGGATCTTTGGATTCCATAAGTATTTGTGCGGAAAAATTAGCAAACCATCGACCTCCATAGCCTTGTAACATTCAAAAACCGAGAAAACTTGTCTTCCTTGTTGGAATATTCTTCGATCCCCTTCGCCATTGCCAAAATTGAAAGATATATTGTTTGTCTTTCACATACAAAATTTGTATCGTTATGGGGGGGCGGAATTACGTGGGTGGGTGGGGGAATAATTTAAACCCAACGGTAGCACTTCGATAGGGGATGACCATGTACTGTTCTTAGTACGATTGAGAGTGAAATCAACGAAAATTGGACGGAAACGATCGGATAATAGTAACTCTGCCGTAGCAGCCTTAATACTTCATTAATTCATTCTTACCCTAAACAGGGTTTCATTACATCTTAAATACGTCAATGATTGGAAGATAAACCCTAAAGACTAACTAATCTAAACCAGACACGTGTTCAAATCCTAACAGACAACAAATGCCAAATGATCTATCTACACGTCACTGAATGATAAAGGCAGACGTAAGTTTATTAGGGAAGGCAGAGTAGAATAGAAGGCACATGACAATACCTTCCCCATCAGCAGATCCTTATCCTCAAGGATGGAATTTAGGAAAGTGGTGAGCTATGTGTTTTGCATCCTCCCATGTAGCATCACCTACTGAAGAGTTCGTCCACTGAATAAGTAGTTGAGGCAAAGAAATCCCATTGCGCAGAATGGTCCTTGAGTCTAGAGCAGCTGCAGGAATGACAAGAAACTGTCCATCTGTATCCAAAACAGGGAGTGCATGGGATGAAATGTGAGTTGTACCAATGTGCTTCTTCAGTTGGGACACATGGAAGACATGATGAATTTTAGCTTCATCTGGTAACTGGAGCTTGTAAGCAGCTTGACCAATTTTTTGTACCACAGAAAATGGTCCATAGTACTTGGATGCAAGTTTCAAGTTTCTTCTGAGAGCCACAAAGGTTTTTCTATATGGTTGCAGCTTCAAGTAAACCTTGTCACCAACAAAGAAGGTTCGGTCAGTTCTTTTCTGATCAGCAAAAAACTTCATCCTCTCCTGAGATTTATGCAGAGTATCCTTCAGCAATTCAAGAACAATATCCCTTTGTTTTAAATATGTTTCAACCTCAGCAACAGAAGTGGTAGCAGTAGAAGGAAAAGCTAAGTGTGGTGGAAGATAGCCATACAAAGCCTAAAATGGGCTCATCTTTAAGCATGTGTGGTAATTAGTGTTATACCACCATTCAGCAAGTGGAAGCCACACATGCCATTTCTTGGGTTGATGACCACACATGCATCTCAAGTAACTCTCAAGACAAGAGTTCACTCTCTCAGTTTGACCATAAGTCTGTGGATGGTAAGCTGTACTGAGGTGCAACTGAGTGCCAAGTGCTCTAAACAAGTCTTGCCAAAAATTGCTAGTGAGGATCTTGTCTCTGTCAGAAATAATAGAAGATGGCAGACCATGCAGCTTGAAAATAATTGAAATAAATTCTCTGGCAACAGAAGAAGCAGTGTATGGATGGTGCAATCCAATGAAGTGGCTAAACTTTGTTAATCTGTCAACTACCACCAGAATAACAGATTTCCTCTCACTCATCGGCAATCCCTCAATGAAATCCATTGAGATGTACTTCCAAGCATGATCTGGAATGGGCAGTGACTGCAGTAGGCCATCATGAAATGTGTGCTCTCCCTTATTCCTCTGACACACATCACAAGTGGAAACATACAACAGAATGTCCTTCTTCATGAAAGGCCAAAAGAAATAAGATTTAGCTCTAATGTAAGTAGCCTGCATACCAGAATGGCCACCCACAGCTGAAGAGTGTATGGAGTCTAAAAATTTTGACCGTGTTGTAGAAGAGCTGCCAACATAAAGCCTTTTTTTAAACCTCAAGACTCCATTGATGTAAGAATAGTTAGGAGTTGTCTCAGGGATGATGGTGAGCTGAGCAATAAGATGTTGAGCTTTAGGATCATCAGCATAGGTAGAAATAATTTCTTGGGCCCAAGCAGGTTGAGATAGAGAAATGGAGGAGCATGTAGCAGTTAAGTGAGCTCTTCTAGAGAGAGCATCAGCTACTTTGTTCTCTGAGCCTTTCTTGTACTTTATTTCATAGTCAAAACCCAAAAGCTTCATAAGCCATTTTTGCTGCAAGATTGTAGAAATTTTCTGCTCCAAGAAGTAGTTTATGCTCTGATGGTCAGTCTTGATAATGAAATGCTGACCTTGTAAGTAGTGTTTCCACCTAGTTACTGCTTGGACAATTGCTAGGAGCTATTTTTCATAAGTGGACAAGGCAGCAGCTTTTGGTCCAAGTGGTTTGCTGTAAAAGGCAATAGCTCTTCTCTCTTGCATAAGTACAACTCCAATGCCTAAGTCACAAGCATCAGTTTCAAGGATGAATGGCTTACTGAAATCAGGCAGAGCCAAAACAGGAGTAGTGGACATTGCCTTTTTGAGCTGGGTGAAAGCGGTAGTGGCTGCAGGAGACCAGATGAAAGCATCTTTCTTTGAAAGGTCATTAAGTGGTTTACTAATAATGCCATAGTCTTTCACAAAATTTCTATAATACCCTGTGAGTCCTAAAAATCCCCTCAAGTCTTTGATGTTAGTTGGTGTAGGCCAGTCCACCATTGCAGAGATCTTCTCAGGGTCAGCCATAACTCTAGTGCCAGTAATGATGTGTCCCAAATAATCAATCTCAGATTGTCCAAAAGAGCATTTTGAAAAATTTGTTGCCAACTGATGTTGTCTGAGTAGCTCCAAGGTTGTTTGTAAGTGAAGTAAGTGCTCCTCCAAGGAAGGACTGTAGACCAATATGTCATCAAAGAAGACAAGAATGAACTTCCTAAGATGGTCTTGAAAAATGTCATTCATGAGAGCTTGAAAAGTTGTCGGTGCATTTGTGAGGCCAAACGGCATTACTTTGAACTCAAAGTGCCCATGATGAGTCCTAAATGCAGGCTTGTGGATATCAGAAGGAGAAACTCTGATTTGATGGTATCCAGACTTAAGATCAATTTTAGTAAAAAATCTGGAGCCATGTAATTCATCTAAGAGCTCATCAATAACTGGTATTGGGAATTTATCCTTAATTGTGAGGCTATTCAACTTCCTGTAATCCACACAAAATATCCAAGAGTTTTCTTTTTTCTTGACAAGAAAAATAGGAGAAGCAAAAGGACTGTGACTTGGTTGTATAATGCCTGAGTGGAGCATCTCCTTTACCAAATTCTCCACAACTGATTTTTGAATATATGGGCATCTATAAGGTCTGAGGTTCACTGGCTCAAAATTTGGCTTGAGAGGTATTTTGTGATCCAAGGTTCTCTCAGGTGGTAAAGTTTTTGGCCCAGTAAAAACATCAGTAAATTGTTTGAGTAAGTTGGAAACTGGTGGTGGGGTGGTTGGTTGGACATGTGAACTGGAAATGGAGAATAACTGGCCAACTATGCGATGGGAATGTTTTTGAAAGAATTTCTTGACTGCAGAGCCAGTCATCATGCTGAGAGAAGACTTTTGATGAATACCAGTTAATGTGATCTTCTTACCTTTGTGTTTGAAGGTAATGCATAGCTTGGATAAGTTGAAGAGAACATCATCCAGATTCCTTAACCAATCTACCCCCAAAACTATGTCACACCCTCCTAGAGGAAGTAGTCTCAAATCACCACAAAACTTGTGACCTTGCATAGTCCATTCCAATTGAGAACAAATACCAGAACTCACTGTTTTATCACCATTTGCTACTGTGACCAATAAACTACCAGTTTGAGCAATTGAACAATTTAAGCTACCAGCCAAAGCACAATTTATAAAACTGTGTGTGCTACCAGTTTTTCTTGACAAAGAATGGAAATAACTTTTTTCTTGACAAAGCCATGAATTCTTATAGTATTTCCTGGGATATTACCAGTTAAAGCATGTAAGGAGATTTCCATATCTCTCTCAAGCGGAGGATCTTCATCAGTTTCATGTTCAGTCTCTCCTCCCTGCTCAAAAATTTCTTCAGCTTCTTCCCCTATAAGTACACATAAACACTGCTTTTTACAAATATGTCCTCTCTTGTAACTTTCATCACAGTTGAAGCATAAACCTTGTGCTTTTCTAGCTTGTACCTGCTCAGTGGTGAGTCTTTTGAGTGGTAAATTTGGGCTAGTCTTGGGTGAAGGGTGTGGAGTAGATGAAGTTGATGGGACAAAAGAAGATTTATGGGAAAAGGTGGTAGGTGTAAATGGTCTAGAGTTGGAAAACGAAGGAGAGAAAAATTTGGGTGCAGGCTTATTGGTTTTCTGTTGCAGGACAAGAGTTTTTTCTTGCATCCTTGCAAGTGAAAAAGCATGGAGTAGTGTTTTAGGATCAAACATGAGAACTGAACTTCTGAGTTCTTCCTTTAAGCCTCTAATAAAGCTAGCAATAAAATATGTCTCGGGAAAATCCTTATGAACACTTAAGAGTAATGCCTTGTAATACTCAAATTCTTCAAAATAAGCATCAATAGTGCTCTGTTGAGCCAATTTATTGAACAAACCAATTATATTATCATGAGCAGGATTTTCAAATCTTGAACAAATATTATCACAGAAATATTGCCATGGAATATGTATGAGTTTTATTAAGGCAAAAATTGTCATACCACTTATTTGCTTTACCATCTAGATGAATGGCCGTCAACCTTGTCCTGTGTAATTCTTGGATATTGTTCATCTAGAAATAATATTCACATTTCTGGATCCAGCTTTTTGGGTTATCGCCATAAAATCTAGGAAAATCGAGCTCATGCATTCGATGAAATTGATTAGAATTTTGACCACCAGAATGAAAATTAGAATGAGATTCACCAGTATTAGATCCTGAAGCTCCATTTTGATCTCCGTTGAGATCTCGATTAGAAAAAAAAAATCCAACTGAGATTGAAAACCCTTTTCAATATCTTCCTTAAGCGACTGCATACTAGTATCAATTTCTACCTTCATCGACTGTAAATCATCTTTTGTCGACGTTTTACTGAGTTGCTAGATTGTTTACCTTCAAGTGTAAAGAATCGATCTCAGTTTGTTGTCTGTTGTTGGTTTCTTGTAGCTCCTTGCAAGTTTGAGCCACCATGATGCTAGGAAGGAATGACTATGATACCAGTTGTACTGTTCTTAGTACGATTGGGAGTGAAATCAACGGAAAATGAACGGAAACGATCGGATAATAGTAACTCTGCCGCAGCAGCCTTAATACTTCATTAATTCATTCTTACCCTAAACAGGGTTTCATTACATCTTAAATACTTCAATGATTGGAAGATAAACCCTAATGACTAACTAATCTAAATCAGACACGTGTTCAAATCCTAACATGCAACAAATGCCAAATGATCCGTCTACACGTGACTAAATGATAAAGGCAAACGTAAGTTTATTAGGGCGGGCATAATAGAATAGAAGGCACATGACAGACTAGAGAACCGTCAGACTTGAACTCCTGTAAACTGTCAGGACTTGAACTACCATAACAGTACTAAGAATCTTGGGAAAGGACAAATATATAAGGGTCACAAGCCTGAAAACGCCACAATCGTCGGCATTGATCCAACATTAAACAATAACAATACTAAGAAATTTTTATTAAAAATATCTATAAACTCCTTAAGAAACAAATTCAAGGTCATCAAAGAAATAATTATTAAAACAATAATTATCTGAACTAATATCAATGGCGAACAAATTAACATTTCACAAGCCAAAGCACCTGGATTGGTGTCTACAAAATTTCAGCTCCACATTTTTATGTGCTAAATGTCGACCTCATTAATTATTACAAAGTACCGAAACTACCTTTTATTGCAGGTGCTCTCCATAATATAATCATTAAGATTTACTCGCGGCACTTCCTCGCGGTAGAAGTATCTCTTTTGCTCTGCTTTGATTCCACATCTTCATTTTATCCTCGACTTGGTCGTACCACTCGGTGGAATAATCACTCTTAATATGTTTCCAGAACCATAGGTTATTAGTTTTCGGAGGCAGTAGACAATTCTCTTTCAAACACGGACCTATAAAATGGTTTCCTTCAACGAATCCCATGATAACATTTTATTCTTAATACCCTTGCGTATTTTAACGAGATTAGGTACAAATGTGTAACTCATGTCACGATTGATATAGTATACTGCACAAAAAAATGTATCCGCTATCACAAACCCACATTTTGGCATAAGCATCCATCGATCAGAGAGGACAATATGTTTAACGCTAGGAAGCACTAAATATTCATCTTTGGAGATAGGTCGTATACGGTTAACAAATTCCAAAAATTCTTCATATGTCATCATTTTCTTATACATATTTTGATTTTTTTAATAGACTGGTAACCATCTTATCTCTTACATAACTGATTGGATCAAGTTCTCCTACCTCAAGGCTACCCTTTAAACCTAACGCCTCAACAACGACATTGAATCCATAATTTCTATCATTTACAACATCCTCCTTCGATAAAATAAAAGGAAAAAAAATGATCTGGCATGTCTTTTAAGTAATGAGGGTTGAGAGAGTAATGACCTTGGTGAACTTCTTTTTCCTGTAACATTGGTGCTACCTTTATAGGAGGATATAACATATCAATCCTTTCATGTAACGAAGGAAGCCTAGTTATCTCTTTCTTTTTGGTTGTTGGCTGACCTTTGGGTGTCTCATTTACTGTTGGCTCAGATTTTGTACTAGTATGAGGGTACATTATTTCTTTCAAGCTTGCTTCGATCACTTGTTTCCCACTCTCAGAAGCCTTTTTCGACTTTTCTTGGATATCCGTGAAAATACTCATTTCTTGCAAGGAATGTTTTCCTTCTTCTCTTGGAGGTGGCTTAAATGTCAAGCGCCTCCAAAAAGGATCAACTGCATTGGTAGGTCTATAAACAAGCCTACGACTATGTCTAACTGCAAGTGCACATTGCCTATTGTGTAAGGTGAAAATACAGGTCGATCCTCAGGGACAAGGTGGGTGTAACGTTGATACTACGGTCTTACTGATTTCGAACAAAGGGTAACACAAATAGGGAGGTTTGCGTCGAAACGACAAAGATGTTGACAGAGATTACAACTATAAAATAAAGATGCAAATAATAGATAAGTAAACACTGAGAATTTGGGTACTGTCTCAATTCTATGGATATTAGCTACAAGGGCAGTCTTTTTAGGTTTACAGATGGACTCCCACTGCTGAGTCTTTTCAACGACTTCGATTAAGAAAGTCCAAGACTCATCAACACTTTTGTCAATAAATGCACCATTGCACATTGACTCAACTTTTGTTTCGGGTAGTGACATCTAGGCCTTCATACAAAATTTGCACAAGTCTCCATTTTTCAAAACCATTGTGAGGACATTGGAGCAATAATTCATTGAATCTCTCCATGTATTTGGCCAAAGTCTCACCTTCTAATTGCACAAAACTATTCATACTTTGACGAATTGTCGCAGTCTTATGGTTTGGGAAGAACTTTTTGAAAAATTCTTTCGTGAGATCATCCCATGTTCTAAAGGACTGTGGTTGTAGGGCATACAACCAAGACTTGGCCTTTTCTTTTAGAGAAGGGAAATAGTCTCAGTTTGAGGGACTCTTCCGTCATTTGGTTGAAACGCAGAGTTCCACAGATATCCTCAAATTCTCTTACATGGTGGTAAGGGTTTTCAGCATCAACGTCTCTAAAGACAGGCAACATATGAATCGTGCTTGCTTTTAGTTCAAATTTTTTAGAGCACTGCTCGGTCGAACTCGTAAGCATTGCTATCTCAAGCTTGTTTGTCAAGTTTAGTTGCCAAAACTATAAGTCTTGATTTCTAGTCTACTTATAGCTAAGTCTCGGATTAGGATAGAATGTGTATTTGAGCTTTAGACGTCACGGTGTTCATCGATTGAAGACGAAGAACTACTAAGGGGAG
Organism: Papaver armeniacum; assembly: GCA_023531295.1. Classification (NCBI taxonomy): domain Eukaryota; kingdom Viridiplantae; phylum Streptophyta; class Magnoliopsida; order Ranunculales; family Papaveraceae; genus Papaver; species Papaver armeniacum. The sequence continues at coordinate 171,365 of JAJJWW010001813.1, read as the reverse complement.
CTTGTGGAACATCATCAACAAAAGCTATGTGGAGACTTGAACTCATTTATCACTTGGAAAGTCTATTTCTATTCTATCTCCTATTGAAACAAAAGTCGTATAGCTATATAGACTTCATAATTATACACATTTGATATTTCGAGCTGAGTTTAACTCACGTCTAGGTTGTCAGGTTGTTATGGTTTCCTATATAAAACACCAAGGATTTTGTGATTATAATAAACTAAAATAAAATCAAATCAAATAAAGAAAATAAGCAAACAAATAAGATAGAAGAGATATTGGTTAAGGATTTCGTTTTCATTCACTAACATGCTTTTCACAATAACTAGAATTGATATTTAATCTCAACTTTTTATCAAAGACCCTAGAATACCTTGATCGCAAGAATATCCCGCAAATCTCCTCATGTCATCAACAAACACATTAAAAGATGCGAATATGAATTCTACCTAAAGGAACAACCTAACGTGTGAAAGCACTAATCAAGTTTAATTCCCTAGATGCGTTAAGTTCTATGAAATCAGGCCAATCAAAGCAATTGAACGTGGAAAGCGCACTAATTCAATTTAACAAAGGTTACGATTCACATATGATCATAAGAATATATCACTACAAACTATAATCATATTATGCTACTTGTATCCAAGGAATATCACTTTTTTGTATAATAAACCCTAAACTAGCAATGATGTGATTAGAAGTTCTACCAATTTGCAACTTGACAAAACAATCAATCAATCATAAAACAATATTTTCGAGAGAATTGCAAACGATAAATATGAGACAAAACTAATATATTGAATCAAAGAATCATGCTTTGTGAAATCCAACTATTCCATAACCAATAATAAACTTAGGTACTCATATTCAAGGAGTTCATAACAAGAAGAAAGAGAAAAGACTTCATGGTTCTAAACCCTAGAATAAAGTAGAAGAGATAATAAAACGTCGTAGATAATCCTCACCTGTGTCATTTCAGTTCAGGCCAAAATGGCAGCAACACTTCAGCTCCTGGCAAGCACCAAGCCATTGCACCTGGAATATCCAAAACCACCTGCGTCATCCACTTCTACTCAAAGCAACAGCACCAGCATCCCAGCTCCTTGCCTGCAATGCTCAAATACCACCAATAGGGCCACCCAATTCATTCTTGCCAATTCCATCACCTGCTCTGCACTACACAACACCGATTAATGCGGCTCCATTTTTATTCCACTGCAGTTTTCCTCACCGCGAATCGATCGGCAAACAACCTCAGAATTCCTAGGTCTAACCTGCACTCCATCTTGCCCTGCAACATCTGCTCTTCAACACCAGTTCAAGCTTCTGCCTCAATCCATTTGCAGCACAAACAAACACAAATGCCAGTCCTGCAACCTCAATTCTAAGCCACCATTTTCTCCATTTGTTGAGCAGTAACAACACCTTTTCATCCATACACATCCGAGCTTCACCAGCTTCAATTTCAGTCCTCTCTGTGTCTTCAAATCTATTGTCCACCTAAACCAGCCCTGCACAGTTCCATCTCAATCACCCATTTATTCCACTGCAGCTTCCCTGCAACCTCAACCACTAAGCAGCAATAGCAACAACATCCATTGACCCTTGTTCTCAACTAAATCTCCACTAGCTGCTGCAATTTCAGAGCAACATAAGTTCACAGCTCCAACTTCCACCAAACTCTTAATAGCAGTTGCAGATGCAATCACCGAACCCCATTACTGCTTTTCCTCTGTCACTGCAATTACCAGAGCCTGAGCTCAATCAACACCAGATGGATCCATGGCTAATACCCACAAATCAGACATGATTTCCAACACAGACCCAACTCTAATTCTTCACAGATTTTTCCAATTTCGTCTCGACTTAGAGAAACCTAACAACAAACCCTAGTTTGAATTCCCGCTCATTAACCCCAAACAAAGACATTAGATTCAACCACACAACCACCTAATTTCCATGAGCAACTCAGTCTAACCATGATTCTTCTCTGATTCGAACACAATCACCACTATTGTCACCAGATCCCCTTCCTTCTCATAACCCATTCTCCATTACTCCACCTGATTCCACTTCTCGAGTTGCCATACTTATTTCAGACAAAAACCCCTTGATAATCTCCTTCCCACTAATCGATTGGAAGTAACAACCTAAACCCGTTAACAGTTCTTCCTCAAAATCGACAAGAACTTCAGCCATTAATCCTCTGAATTCCATTCAAACCGTACCTCCTCTCAAACCCTACTCTGTGATTCAGTTCGTCTTCCAATCGTCTCTTGATTTAGCAGCAGGAATCGCTGCTTTTTCTCTCTTATTTTCTCAATCTCTGATGAGAAATGAAAAATGGTTCCTCTGTATGTTAGGTAGTAGGTTGGGATGGTTATCGCCACCTGGTTGCTTCTGATAAGGGCTAACCTAATGGCAGCCCCTTAACCATTACTCGGACTCCCATAGTGTTCACCACAAAATGACAAAATTGCCCTTATTGCTTATGAGTTCTTGTTTTGCCCATAACTTCTTCATACGAACTCCGAACGACTCCGTTCTTTCGGCATTGTCTTCATCTTCTCGTCCTCTACATCGCTTATCTATTTCTCGAAATATGTGTTGGTAAGCTTTCGCTTTAACCAAGTTCATCTTTTATTCTTGACGAAAGTCAAAAGATGATCATGTGAAAATCGCCTGGTAACATCTTATATGATTTGTGTGAGACAGTCATTTGGTGTGTACTCAAAATGTTTCATATTGATCATTTGATCACTTGAAAATTGCTTTGAAGCTAATAGTTTGTGTGAGACAGCTATTGTCGTCTTCTAAGAATGTTTCAATGATTGAAATGGGAGTTTAGAACAATCAACCTTTGATTGGATATAGCATAGTATGCGTACTTGTATGCTAACTATTGCAAGTTATTCCAAGTCCGAGAATCCAGTGCGCATACCCGTATGTGTACTGAATTCAACAGTTAAAGTCAAGGAACTATAGTATGCGTACACGTTTGCATACTTACTTCAACTGAGTTTTGGTAGTGTAGGATAGTATGCGTACACATTTGCATACTTGAGTGGGTTAAGTTCTATAATCGGAAATGTATGTTTACATACTCATGAACAAATACATTTATATAATAAGGAATGCAATCTTTGGAAACCGTGGCTATAATGTTCATGAATTGATTCGAGTGAATCAAAACCGATTTTGCTTCAATTTTGTCTTGTATACTTGTATGAGAATATAAAGAATTGAACAACTCAATGACTAGTTTCATTTGAGTCATTTGAACTAGTTGTGTTAAGATGAACAAGGTTGATATGAAAGTGTTCATATGGCTAACTTCGGTTGACTATTGTTGAGCCAACTAAGTGTACACGTTTAGGTACGATAATCCATATCTAAATGAAGGTGCATTTCATTTGTGTGTAACAATCTAAGTTCGATCTATCGGTTGAAAGATATTAGTTTGAATCTAATCAGGTTTTCATCTAACGGTGAATATTGATTGTTTTGTCCTAAAGTATCAAACCCTGATTTGAAGACTATATAAGGGAGAACTCTAGTAAATGGGGAACCTAATCCCCACACCTCCTGTGTGATACTAGTTGCGACTAGAGTCGATTCTCCTTTAACCTAGGCTTTTCCTAAAACCATTATAGGTTGACGACTTGAAGACTTCATTGGGATTATGAAGCCATACCAAACTATTTTCTTTGTAGTTACGTGTTCTGATCTTACTTTGTTCTATCGTATTGAGTACTATCTTCTCTAAGATTTGCTCGAGATTTAATCTCAGATAGGTAAGATAAAAAGTAGTCACAAACATCTTCGTCTCATCATTTGTGATTCCACAATATCTTGTTCCACTACCATACAGTTAAGATTATTGTGAGATGATTGATATTACTTGGTTGTTCTTCGGGAATATAAGTCCGGTGTATCAATTGGTTCCTGTTCACCTTGATTTATCAAAAGAAAGAATAAAACTCGTAGGTATTTCCGTGGGAGACAGATTTATCTATTCAATAGACTTTTCTGTGTGAGACAGATTGGTTTATCAAGTCTTCGACTTTGGGTCGTAGTAACTCTTAGTTGTGGGTGAGATCAGCTAAGGGAATCAAGTGCGCAGAATCCGGCGTGGTTCTAGAGGCGTAAGGAACACGACTGTACCTTGATCAGTGTGAGATTGGTTAGGGCTCAACTACATTCCAGTCCGAAGTTAACTTGCAGTAGGCTAGTGTCTGTAGTGGCTTAATACAGTATGGTGTTCAAATCTGGACTAGGTCCCGGGGTTTTTCTACATTTGCGGTTGCCTCGTTAACAAAATTTCTGGTGTTTGTGTTATTTCTTTTCCGCATTATACTTTCTATATAATTGAAATATCACAGGTTGTGCGTAAGTTCAATCAATTAGAGAATCCGAACTTTGGTTGTTGATTGAGATTGATTGACACTTGAACATTGGTCTTTGGTACCGTTCAAGTTATTTCTCATATCAATTAGGCTCACAGAACTTGTTCTGTTTGATTGCAGATTGTATTGAGAAATTGAGATACAACTCTTGGATATATTTCCATTGATTGAGTATGACTGTCTAGTTGATTCTCTTGGAATTATATTGGAGTTAGTCCATACAGATTGCCTAAACAAAATATTGGGTGTGGTTGTTACACCCCTGGTTTTTCAATTTGTATCAGAGCAGGCAAACGCTATAAACCTAATAAGTTTGTGTTTGACTGATCCCTAAAGTCTGTCCTTATGGGAAATTACTTTGGGAAACTTGTTCTGGGCATCTGTAACGCACGCCAGAATTCCTTAAAGATTGTTCAGAGCTTATTATCTACAAGACCTCTGGTCTTTTAAGATAATCTTATTCCATCTAAGTCGTTGGAAAACTTAGATGATGAGAAACAATCTAAAGGAAAACTTAAAAGTTCTTCTAAGAAAAATCGTTCGAGAAAACGTGGTCAAGGCTCAAAGATATGGAATCTCACTAGATTATTTCTTAATCTTTTCGAGGAATACTATCGTGATGGATCAATTGACAAAGATCTATTTAAATCCTTTGAAAGCGTTTTTAGATTCTTAGAAAAACTTAATTCGATTGAGGAAAAGAATATTTCTGATAAAAGATCTGTACATGTCAAATCATGTGTTCATGATGTACGAACTAAGCTTGCTACCAACTCATGTGAAATTGATAAAAAGATTTCTGGTGATTTTGGTGTAGGTTCCAATTGTCGGAAAACGTCATTCCTTGGTCATAAGAAAAAGGATTTTAAAAATTCTATTAACCATGAGTATCATCATTACTATGATTATACTTATGGTACATTTCACAGAATATCAACCGGAGAAGTTACATGAGGATCTCTTTGCACATCTAGCCTCTTGGTAACAAGCTTGGCTCTACCCCATTTGTATATAACTTGAGATGGGGAAAGTAACGGTTTTATTATTTTGTGTTTGGGTTAATTTTCTTTTAATCTTTTTTCTTTGAGAAAAACTTCTTGACATGTTTTTTTTTTCTCTATCTATCTACCGAGGTTAGATAAAGTGATGTAGTTTTTCTACTATCCTTTTCTGCAATATATTGATTCTTTCAGTGTGCGAACCTTGTTGAACTTTTTAGAAATTATGCCTTCCTTTTTGTGAGTCGCGGTTCAGGAACGAGTCCAAGCCCATTATTGGGTGTATAAGAATCGTGGTACGCGTACCCTTCTTCCTCCTTCCCTTGTCCGCGTACGTGAACTTTTCTAGGGTTCATGTATCATCTCCATTAAATTTAACTTTGGAGATTCAAAAGAGGCTAAGTATTTTCTTCATCTTCAAGGAGCATATCAAGTAAGTCCTTCTTTCTCCTAGTTCTCTCAATTTCTAAGTCTCATGAGAAATTTCAAGGTTTCAAAGAAGATTTCAAAAACTTTGGATTCATCTTCTCCTTCTAGCATGAACATACCTATAGACCAAGCCTCTATTAGAATTAGATTTGTCAATGATTCTTGTGGTAAGACCTTTGAAAGGATTTATTCTAATGGTTTCATCTTAGAAAATAAATTGGAAATGTTTAATGGTCATAAGGAAGATTTGGTTTGTTTTGAAAAGTATAATCTTGGAAATATCTTTGATGGTCTTGGTGAAGGTTTTGACACTCTCACAAGAATCTTCTATGCTAACATCCATGATGTTGATCTTGATGACATGGAATTCAAGGCCATGATAAATAGGGAAAGGATTATTGTTAATAGAGAGTTGATTTCAAGGATTACCAAAATTCCATTGGGTAATTTTCGCCTTCCTAGACCAAGTAAAGAAATACCATCATATGAAACCATCTCGAATGGTATTTGCGGAAAGAGTGTTGATTGGTTTGAAGGAAAATTTATCACTAATTATCTTAGTCTTGCTTTGATATCTTTCGGAAAACTTGGTATATCTAATCTTTGTCCCTCCACAATTGAGAATTCCCGGTGGGTCGTGAGTTTGCGGAGTTGGTCTATTTCCTTGAATTGGGTACTTCATGTCTCGATATTTATGTATTTATCATTCTTCAAATGGTCTTGATGACGTCATCCAACAAGAAGTTAGGCTTTCCTTTCTTAATTGAGCAAATTTGTCGTGCACATTCCATTGCTCCCATTGGTAACTCTCTTGGAACTCCCAAACTTGTTCGTCCTTGTACTTTCAAACATATGAAGGAGAATGCTTGCAAAAGACAAATATGTGATTCCCTTGACGGTTCTTGTGATCCTACCACCTTGGGTCTTCTTCAACAAATTCACAAGGGTGAGTGTAAGATCAATTCCAAGGTAAAATGTGTGCAATAACAATTACGTTTGATTGCAACTAAGTTTCTTGAAATCAAGGAAGATATGGATATTATTCAATCCTCTTGGATGGTTTCCGATGATGAAGATGATGATTGAATTCTTTATCTCATGATTCTTATATCTAGGAAACTTCTTATGAAAATTTATTCTTGTATTTTAAGAAGGATGACTAGGGTTTGGAATAACAATTATTGTGAGTACACATAGCTATTGCCAACGATTTTCATCTTGCAATGTTTTTAGATTTATTTGTTTAAATTCTAAAGTTTATTTGGAAGATGATTTTGCAGTATTATTCATTATTAATCTATTAATTAATTTTTAAATTTAATAAACGTCAAACTCATCATCAACAACAAGGGAAGACTGAATGAAACTAGTTGGAATCCGAGCAACAAGCTGGGCACCAACCCCCTTCTGAATCACAATCCCTAGTCTATGAAAAAAGAAATTACATCACTTAGCGTTAACATCAAATCTAGACAGGTGATTATGCAGTCTCTTTAAAAATTCAACCGTATCGTCTCCAAGTTCACCAAACGTAGAAAAAGCCAAAGCACCAAACCCATAACCTTGAGCTACACATTTATCAAGATATTTTTTATTTTTACGCATAATGGCATTACTTAAGGCAAGACACAGGCTGAAAGCACGAACTCCACCACCGGTAAAAGGGGACACCCCAAGTAACATCAAAACACATGTCACGACCATTATCCCAATTCTCCGTTATTCCTTGTGTTGTTGGAAATAGGCGGAGACCCTATTTATACAAGTCATTGAGCCTCATTCACGTTTCGTGGGAAGTGGAGGTAGTGGAATGATGGAGTAGTGGGGTTGTGTGTCGGTAACACACGACCCGGTCTTGCCCACTTTTCTGCTCATCTCTAACCGTCCATGACTTCCTAACACGTTCTTGTGATGGCGCGTTGCACGCCGCACGTCCGTAAACCGCCGACCAATACCCCGAGATGCATCCCCGATTTGTGACATGATTGATGTATGCGGAATGTGGATCGTGGATCCACGAAAGATAGCATGTAATGCTGAATTGAATAATGCGTTATTCGAGAAAGTCGATACTTGTGAAGTATCGTGTGTATTTTATGCGAGTGTTTGCATTACGGTGTGGTAAAGTGATGGATAACGACTCCTCACTAACCAAATAACTCTGACCGGGGTTGTATAACCAAGTCGGGTGAGGTCGGACGGATGAGATGATGTTTGAGACACTCATCTGCGGCCGTTGATGAAATTAGGTTTTTTAAAGAGGTGCGCAAGCATCACTCTTGACTTGGTCGAAACCAAGCATGGGAAGGATTTTGTAGAGGACCGACCATACATGCGTGTTGACGGCATGATGGTGTACACGTCCATGTCTCACCGTCTCATGAAGATGCAATCTAGGCCACTCAATTTGACCGTCAAAGAGGAGTGGTTGAGATCGGTTTGCGGCAGAAATCCCTTGCCGCAAAGGAGTTGGAAACCGCATGACATCCCAAGTTTGGGCGTGCGTTCCAAGACGACGCACCTTAGTCGGTCTTGGTCGATCATTCCAGCGTGTAGGTGGTAGGCTAGTGTTCACACCTATACTGATTATCCCATGAAAACGTGATCCAAGCCACTCAAATCATCCCAGGTGAAGTTGAGCGGTCGAGATCGGTTAGGATTTGGGAGATGTAACCGCGTGAGTTTGGTCGGGCGTTTTGGATTAGCCGGGCATGGTATGCCTTGGCCGACCGCAAGAGGAGGTAGATGGGCCCATGGTGGTCATGCTTTGGTATGACCGGCCTTGGTTAATCCAATCTGTGACCCTCCATTCGCACAGGAGAAGATGGACGCGCGTGATGACTTGAAACCCTAATTTTGGCTTTCAAAGCCGCGCGACCATGCTCTTTTGGGCGGACCCAATTTGTTGTAACCAACCATGGTTGGCTTTGACCGATTGGTCAAGTGTGTAGGCGGTCACACGGTGATCGTGTTGACATGCTCTGGGCCCTTTGAGTCTACATCCGCACCCTTAAATCGCATGTACTTGTGAAGATGGATGGATGAGACTGTTTTGCGGCACATGTAATATGCCGCAAACCCTAATTTAGGGTTTTCCGTCCATAATGCTTGGTATGGACGGTTTCTTGGCAAGCGAAGGCCAATGGTCGACCATGCGGGGTCGGCTGTGTGTATTCCATACCATGCTTAGGGTGATGGAATTGATCTGTGGTCATCCAATCATGCTTGTGGAGTTGGATGATTGCGATCGTATCATATCCGGAGATACTGATACAAGTCCGGATGCTCAATCGGGCTAGTATAACACACCGAGAGGGGCTCAATCGGGCTAGTATAACACACCGAGAGGGCTCGGGCTAGTATAACACACCGAGAATCGGCTGTACGGGTATTTCGTACATGGATTCATTATAGTGCTTGGAGGTTCGTGTTACTCTGTAAGAGTAACACTCGATCATCATGCCACACGATAATGATTCATTATAGTGCTTGGAGGTTCGTGTTACTCTGTAAGAGTAACACTCGATCGTCATGCCACACCGATAATGAGTACATGAAATACAAGGTGATATGAAATTCACGGGAAGGGATTGTTGCTACATGCTCCATTCTTGGTGAATTGAGTGAGGAGTATCCGTCACTTATAAACGGCTTTATCTTTTACAAGATGTCGGCGCATGATTTTACTCGTTATTTACAAATTTAACCTTAAACGAAAATCCACCATCAACATTAAGTCCTGCCTAGCACATAATGGTTACATTATTGTGTGGTAGGCATGAGATGGTGATATACATACGTGAGAAAGGCGGGATAAAAGGAGTTTACCCGGAAGAGTGTTAGTCGACCGCTAGTTTCCCACGCCGTTACGCTTGTATGGAATCCTTTGGTGGGGCCGGTTTCTTTCTTTGGGTATTTGAATCAAAAGAGGAAACCAAATAAGGGAGGAATCCTTCTTCTATTGGGATTCTTCTAATTTTTGTCTATAAAAGAGACAAAACCCCTTTATTTTCCTCACGAGTTTTTTTATTGTTGAAGCAGCTCCCGGGTCTTCACTGCCGTCGTCAATTGTTGCCGCTGTTGCCGCCGGAGCTGCTACCGTGCGCCGTTGCCGGAACTGCTACTGTGCGCCGCCCGAGGTAAGTTCCGCTCCTTCTTTTTTTTTTTTTTTTTTTTTTTTTTTTTGAAAGTAAAACCCTAGTTTGTTAGGTAAACACTTTTGTAAGACATGTGCATGCTTAGCTTTTTCCGCCATCTAGCTTGAATCCCGTAGACACAATTCCCATGAATAAAGAAAATTGTGTTGTGATGTATGCGGATGAATGCGGTCCCGCCGTGTATGCCGGAACGTGGGTCTTATTCACATATGCTTGATCGAAATTTGAAACTTATACCGACTTGAAAGTTATCTGGAGAACTTGAAGTCAATACTGAGATCGAAACTTGTACCGGACTAAAATTCGTACTGCACCGAAATCGACCGAATTTTGTGCCGGATTTGAATGGTATTTGGACCGGCCATTGCATGCTCCGCTCGTGAGTTGTGTCTTGCCGTGTGTGACTACACTTCTCATGTGCTTTCATACAAGTTCTAACTCCCGTCTTTTATCTCATTGCGGTAGAAAGAAGAGAACTCCTATCAACATGTCTTGAAGATAATGCTTTGGTGCCAAGTCGAAGTGTTGATGACTTCAAGGATATGCCGAACATCAATGATGAGTTGTTCACCTCGCCTTTTCCAAATATTAGGAAGCATCCTTCTCATAAGATAGTCTTGCTTTCCGATTCGAAAATATGGATCTTGACCCATTTTCTTCTTTCCGCACTTGTGATGAGATTTTGTCTCCAAAGGAACGAATATCCGCCTTCTCCTATTGACTTCAAGATTTGCCATGCTCCACTGGGTTCTTATGAAGGATGGATGAGACGCATGTTGAGTAATGAGGGCATTAAGGACAATTTGACCAAAGCACAAATCCTTGATGCGGTCATGGCATCTCGCTACCCTCGAAATTAGGAAAGACACCGCGGGCTTGATCACCTTCATTTCTCGGTGGCGTATTTCCACTCACACACCATATCTAGATGGGGAGAGATGACTATTACTTTGGAGAGTGTAGCTGCATTAATGAACCCGCACGTTTTATTCTTTGGAAGTCTTTCTTACGAACTCTCGACACGGAGGAGAGTAATTATGCCGCTATACTTCAAAAGGTGGCGGAATTCGACAATCTCGGAGAAGGAGGAGAAAAAATACACGAAATGCTTCTACACCCGGTGGGTTTCGGAGTGGTCTTCTCGCGAGTTGGAAAACGAGCTCGGCTGATCGCGTTCTGTCTCTATGGCTATCCGGAGACGTATTTGATGACGGTTCGGAAAGAGGACAATTAGACGTGACCTTGTCAAAATTGCTATAAGGTGGCGCGCGGTGAAGTTCTTCCTCTAGGTGCATTGTTCCTTGGATCGTTGTATTCTCACCTAGACGCTTTAGCAATGGATATGCATGTTTCTAACGGGTACAAGAAGGTGGAGTCGCACGTTCACTTCGCTTTTCTTCAGGCGCTCTTATGGGAACACTTCAGAAGTTATGCTCCTACTCCTGCACCTTCACTCGTTAACTTGTACGGCGGCTCGAGAATACTCCGATGGAATAAGAAGCGTCCTAAAGCCGGTGCGAAACTTGTGGAGGTATTTGACAATATTTCTTCCGTAGATTTTCGTCCATGGGGGCCGATTCACCCTTCCATCGTTCAGCCAAAGACCTTTGTGACGATCCCGGCGTTGTGTTGCGTGCCGATGTCGGGACCATGAGATCTCGGGAAATCATTTACTGCGCAGCCGCATTCCAGATACGTCCCGTCTCTATTCGGCGGAGAATTTTACGTGACTCCGTACAACATCGACAGGGCTGCTTCGCCAAATGGGATTCGATCAGGGTGTCCCATTTATCCGTCCACTAGGGGCTCCGGAAGAATTCCTTCCACAAATTCTTAACGCCAATGTGTTCTTAGACCGGGTAAGCCTTCCTTACGGCCTATTGGGAGAAACCCGGTGGTGACCGACAGGTATAAAGAATTTTGGGGGAAACAACTGTTGATCTTCGAGAAATTTTCGAAGAGTGTTGTGGACGAATTCCCGTAGTGAGCCATCTTCGACATCTTGACGAAGCATTTCGGTTGAAGCCACTTCCGGCCAAACGGTCAAGAGCTGAGGATTGCAGTCCCCAAGTAGGAGAGAGACCTAAGAGGCAAGCATGCGGTCCGGTAATCCTCAATTCTTCCAATATGCAGGTATTTAAATCTCCTCCCATCGGTTCTTTCATTTCTCCAGTGTAAATTCTTCTAAAACGATCTTTGTTTTAAATCAGGGAATTTCGAAAGATAATGCCTTCACAAGGTTGGCACGCATTCAAAACGGGAAGGCCGGCGGTACTGGTCTTCATGCTGAGAAGTCTGGCGGTACGGACCTTCATGCTGAGAAGTCCGGCGGTACTGACCTTCATCTTTGAGAAGTCGGCGGTATGGACCTTCATCTTTGAGAAGTCCGATCTTGTGGCCTTCATCTTTGAGAAGTCCGGAGAAACCGCTCCTTTTTCGACCACGCGAGAGATGATGAAAGCTCGGTGGAACAAGGCGCTTCCCTTAGTGATCTTGTTGACGGGGCTGTGACGGAAATCAACACCCAGAGTGAAATAGATGCCGTAAGGAATGCAAGAGAGACGGTGGCCGCTGTAGTTGAGACGGCTCCCCTTGACATCCATCCCGAGCAGGCTCAGGACCGTATGGCTATTGTGGTGACTTCTCCCGAAAGGCTTCCTGCAACCGACAAGACTCCCGCGGTCGCCGACCCCGGTGATGCGGCTCGCGGGGCTTTGTTCGATCCTCCTTTTACTTTGTTCCTTATCCAGGTCATGTGTTGGTTGGTGGATTCGGCGTGCGGTTCAGTTTGAAAAGTTGTACACGACAATCTGGAAGAAACACGGCCATATTGCTACCACCGCGAAGCTCAGGAGTCGTCTTGCATTGGTCAACCGCGTCCAAGAAGCTTTAGTTTCCATCCGGGGATGAGCGCTGCGGCGGGTGGAACAGGTTTGAAGAGGTGGTTGAAGATTGGAGGTGCCATCTCGGACGTGTTTGCGCAGATGCGGCTTCAATGCTCCCTGGTTCTTCAAAGGGTTCTCCGAGATTCAGGAGCTCCAGAAACTACATGATGAAGTCCCTTCCGCGGACTGTGTTGCTCGTCAGGAAGAAGAGGTTGAGAGGTTGTCTAAAGAACTGGAGCTGAAGCAGGCCGTGCTTCAAAGGATGAAAGTCTCTCTTGCCCAGAAAGATGAGTTGTTGCTGAAGGACTTTCCTTGATTTGTGCCATATACTTGTCTCTTCTTTTTTAGATGTTTCTTCTTTTTGAGTGATAGTGAGGATTTTCTTTCGTAATTTGGCTTCCGGTTTTGAATAGGTAATTGAATTGGCTTATTTTGAGATAGTTTTGTGAACAACCTTTTTGAAAGGGATTATGTTAAATGAAATTTGCATCTTGGTCATGAATGATTGCGCATGAAATTGCAAATGTTATGTAAAAGGGAGGTACGAATGGAAACAAACATGGCGTTTGATCACTGAGCCTCTTTTCCCACATGCGGGATGCTAAGTCCCCAGTGAATTCTAAACTGTCTCTCTTGTAAAGTTGTTGAGTAAAACTTACTTGCTTTTGAAGCCTCACTATATCAAACCGGAGTAGCCTCTCTAAGAAAATCCTCCGCAAGCTATCTTTATGAAACCGAGCTTCTCCTGAACAATGCGCTTCAAAGCGTTGCATTCACTGGTGGGGTGATGAAGGAACCGGTGGTAATGACGAGTACCTCGGGTCCATTACTTCTTGATCGATGGCGGACGCCATACCTGGGGTAGCTCCACCTCTTCATTTCGCACCCATGTCTCCGGTAGCTCCGAATCTTCTTCATTGGGAATGGGAAATGTAAGTACCTTGAGTCTGGATTTTCCTGCGTTAGTGGGCGTTGCAACGTCTCTCCGCGGCTTTGACGTGGAACAGGAGATGAAGTTGGAAGATTTGTGAGTGCCATCATATCTGCGGATCGCTTGCCTAGGTAGAGGGATGTGGAAGGTGTCGTAATGTTACTTTGCGAGTGGCCGGATTGAACGTTCCCATCCTCTCGTATTCGAGGCATTTCCCGATTGATTTCTCCTTCCTCAAGCGTTCTTTCGATTGGTTGGAAGGCCGACGCGGATTGGACAGTCTTCCGTGCTTCAATAAGAGTTTTGAAATACAAATCTTCTAGCGAGGGCTCCATAGGCTGCGGGCTCCCTTTCTTTATCCGTGACATTGTAGTACTCGGGACAAGTCTTTTCTCCCGTGGAGTTTGCCTCGGATCTTCATTGTCGACCGGACCATCTTGTTCATCTTTCCCGAGTCTCCTGCGATTACGCGCTCTTTTGCCTCTCCACCGGTAAAGGTGTGACTCCCGATTAAAGATTCAACATTTCTTGCGCTTTGCCCGAGTGGATGCTGTCGACCCTTCTTGTAATTGTGCTGCTATATCATTCAAAAAGGCGAAATGTCTCGCTCTCGCCTTCTGCAGCGATACCGCCAAGACATCCTCCAATATTCCAAATATGCTTCCCATGATATCTGAGCCATCTGCGGACTCCGGTGAAGATACATCGTGACACGAGAACCGAAAATTGAGAATTCGATTTTTGTAACCGAGAGATTAATCTCCCACTGTGGTCGCCAATTGTTGATGGGTGAAAACTACTCCTGCAGAATTTGGTAATTTGGGGTGTGGATGAGGAATGAGTCTAAACCTCCAACAAATGCCTTTCGCGGTGAGTGCTTGTAGATTCGAGAGATCAATCTATGCAAGTCCGGCCTAAACCAAGAAATGGCCGTTCCTGGACTTGTTTCGGTCACAAAGTGAAGGAGATGGGGTTGATCTTAGGGAGGGAAGCGAAGAAGGTGTTGAGATTGTGAAAGTGTTGGCTTGCTTATGACTTGTGAGGAAAAAGTGAGCGAGGCTTACGGTTAATGTAAGGAGGCTCGGATGTTGATTTTCCGTCTCGTGCAACTTGTATTGTTCTCCGTTATTCCTTGTGTTGTTGGAAATAGGGCGGAGACCCTATTTATACAAGTCATTGAGCCTCATTCACGTTTCTCGTGGGAAGTGGAGGTAGTGGAATGATGGAGTAGTGGGGTTGTGTGTCGGTAACACACGACCAGTCTTGCCCACTTTTCCTGCTCATCTCTAACCGTCCATGACTTCCTAACACGTTCTTGTGATGGCGCGTTGCACGCCGCACGCCGTAAACCGCGAGACCAATACCCCAATATGCATCCCCTGCCTTGTGACATGATTGATGTCCTGGAATGTGGATCGTGGATCCACGAAAGATAGCATGTAATGCCGAATTGAATAACTGCGTTATTGGAAAGTCGATACTTGTGAAGTATCGTGTGTATTTTATGCAGTCTTGCATTACGGTGTGGTAAAGTGATGGATAACGACTCCTCACTAACCAAATAACTCTGACCAGGGTTGTATAACCAAGGCGGTGAGGTCGGACGGATGAGATGATGTTTGAGACACTCATCTGCGGCCGTTGATGAAATTAGGTTTTTTAAAGAGGTGCGCAAGCATCACTCTTGACTTAGTCGAAACCAAGCATGGGAAGGATTTTGTAGAGGACCGACCATACATGCGTGTTGACGGCATGATGGTGTACACGTCCATGTCTCACCGTCTCATGAAGATGCAATCTAGGCCACTCAATTTGACCGTCAAAGAGGAGTGGTTGAGATCGGTTGCGGCAGAAATCCCTTGCCGCAAAGGAGTTGGAAACCGCATGACATCCCAAGTTTGGGCGTGCGTTCCAAGACGACGCACCTTAGTCGGTCTTGGTCGATCATTCCAGCGTGTAGGTGGTAGGCTAGTGTTCACACCTATACTGATTATCCCATGAAAACGTGATCCAAGCCACTCAAATCATCCGGTGAAGTTGAGCGGTCGAGATCAGTTTAGGATTTGGGAGATGTAACCGCGTGAGTTTGGTCGGGCGTTTTGGATTAGCCGGGCATGGTATGCCTTGGCCGACCGCAAGAGGAGATAGATGGGCCCACGGTGGTCATGCTTTGGTATGACCGGCCTTGGGTTAATCCAATCTGTGACCCTCCATTCGTATCGAGAAGATGGACGCGCGTGATGACTTGAAACCCTAATTTTGGCTTTCAAAGCCGCGCGACCATGCTCTTTTGGGCGGACGAATTTGTTGTAACCAACCATGGTTGGCTTTGACCGATTGGTCAAGTGTGTAGGCGGTCACACGGTGATCGTGTTGACATGCTCTGGGCCCTTTGAGTCTACATCTGCACCCTTCGTCTGTACTTGTGAAGATGGATGGATGAGACTGTTTTGCGGCACATGTAATATGCCGCAAACCCTAATTTAGGGTTTTCCGTCCATAATGCTTGGTATGGACGGTTTCTTGGCAAGCGAAGGCCAATGGTCGACCATGCGGGGTCGGTGTGTGTATTCCATACCATGCTTAGGGTGATGGAATTGATCGTGGTCATCCAATCATGCTTGTGGAGTTGGATGATCGCGATCGAATCATATCCGAGACCGATACGATCAAGTCCGGATGCTCAATCGGGCTAGTATAACACACCGAGAGGCTCAATCGGGCTAGTATAACACACCGAGAGGGCTCGGGCTAGTATAACACACCGAGAATCGGCTGTACGGGTATTTCGTACATGGATTCATTATAGTGCTTGGAGGTTCGTGTTACTGCGTAAGAGTAACACTCGAGTCATCATGCCACACCGATAATGATTCATTATAGTGCTTGGAGGTTCGTGTGTACTCTGTAAGAGTAACACTCAGTCGTCATGCCACACTGATAATGAGTACAGGAAATACAAGGCTGATATGAAATTCACAGGAAGGGATTGTTGCTACATGCTCCATTCTTGGTGAATTGAGTGAGGAGTATCCGTCACTTATAAACGGCTTTATCTTTTACAAGATGTCAGCGCATGATTTTCTGGTTATTTACAAATTTAACCTTAAACGAAAATCCACCATCAACACCCAATTGTAGACAAAAATATCCGCAAGTCGTAAATCGGCACCCTCATTAGAATAAGACCCAATGAGACTTCTTTCCTAGCGGGAACACCAGCACGAAAACACATATCAGCAATGGTATCACGAACAAGGTCATGCTGGAATTTAATCCCCATCTCATGGGCACAATGCAAGGCATGGTATCCATAGCAATCCATGTCACGATTGCAGAATGCACACTGACTGCCTTCAGAAAATAGGGGAATACCCAACCGGTAACAGAGGACAACACTAAATTGTCGCGCACCCACTCTCTGATTAAGGCCCTCGATGGGAAGAGCTTTAAGGAAGTCTTGAGCATGTCTGGATTTGTTACATTGCCACAAATCACAATCACGCCGAGACATTGAGAATTTCGTAGGCATGTCCTTCATAACAACCTCAAAATATTTAACCGCCAGTACTTTCATGGGATGGGGGGCGGTAAAGTCGATGTTGGTATCAGGGCACACACTGGAAAACAAGTCAACAGCTCGTTGCAAACCAAGATCCAAACTTTGCAGACAAGTGTTTCGCAAGATAACGGATTGGAGAGGCTGAGTTTGGATAACAGACGCCAAATAACAATAATGTAAAGCATCAGCCATAAAATATAAGCCCAGACCCCCATGTCTAAGAGGAAGCGAGGCTAAACGAAGTTGTAATGGTCCCATACCTGGTCCATCATTCGCTACAATGTGACTCAGTGCAAAGCAAGGTGGGAATCGAAAACATCTTGAGCCTCTTTCAGGTATTCTGGTGAAGTAGTTCTCATAGAGAAGTAAAGCTTCGAAACCCCCGCGCAACTCCTTAACAAGTGAAGCTCACATTGAGGATCATCTAACTTTTTCACCGCATCCATAAGACCATTAGTCTTACGAACTCTTGACTGAATCAAGTTACTACAGAACTCATGATCAAGACTAACAGGCCCCCCAAAAATTTAACACCTTTGCTTGGTCTACTAACCTGGGAAGGGAAAGCGTCCCCACACCGAGAATCTGCAGAGGGCCAAAAAATATCAGTCTTAGAGATATTGAGATGAAGACCCAACTTATTCCCCTCAGAATGGATGATGTCAAAGGCCTTGGAGACCATAAGAGTGTCACCAATAATAGTCCCGTCATCTAAATACCACGCCTGTAAATCTAACTGGCACTGATCCGCAATCTTTTTGGCCAAAGGACGCAATGTGAGAGCAAATAAAAGGGGGCCGAGTGGATCTCCTTGTTGAACGCCCTGAGCTGATGACAAGGTAAACTCATTGTAATATAACTTAGGTGGCTTAGAATAACAGAACTCCACCCATTTTGAAATGGAAGGGCAATGGTTTTTGACCTCCTGAAGCATACCCGACCTGTCAACTAGATTGAAGGCATTCTTAAAATACACTAACAACATAGTCATAGTCTGAGAATTACCTTTGTCCCTGATAAGCCGATTAACTGCATGCAGAATTGCTTCCCCACCACATGGAACACCAACACTGAATTGAAAATCTTCGAGATAGGTACACATTTCCTTGCCGATCGAAAAAGCGGCAACCTTAGAAACAAGGAGTCTCCACACGGTGCCAACAACAATGGGACGAATCCCTCCGTCTGGTTTGAGGAGCGGAGTGAGTGGTGCAATGGCCACAAACTCCCCCAACTCAGTTGGACATAGACCATCTAGCCAAAGATTAATAACTCCATTCATAGACACAAGAAGGTCGTCCGCGACTGCTGCAGCTGGTCCATTGAGAGAATCAAGGAGATGCTGCACTCTCAATCCGTCTCTCCCACACGAAGTACCCTTCGGAAAGCTCTGAATTCTCCCTAAAATAATCTCAGATGTTGAAGTAACACTGCCAGTGTGGTTCGGACTGCAAGGAATAACCGGGGGAGGGGCAACAGGGTGTTTATCCAATAAACATTTGAATGTATCCTCACCTCTGGGAGCCAAGCCATCAGAAGTAAGAACCTTTATTGAGGCAGTAAAGAGACCATTTCGAATCTTCTTTCTACAAACATTCAGGTTCTTAGATTCCTTGTCTCTACCCTTGTCACGAGTTTTACTTGTTGTTTGTTTGTTATCAAGCAGCAACTCATGAGCTAATCCAATACACCCTTGCGGTTCAAACCATCGCGCAATGGAACGGTTTATAGAAGAAATCTGCAGCTTCTTAAGATTTTTCTCCTCGGCATTGCTCTTAGGAACATAAGTCTGAAGAACACACACCAGCAACAACAAAAGCTGCACCCAAACCGAAGCATCACGAGGGCTGGCTATAACTCTATCTAAATTAAATTTCAACACCCTCGAGAACTGCAGTTTGCATTTAGGAGGGATGTTCTTAATAGTGCGCAACTGCTTCTGAAAAACCTTGTCGAGAAGGTCCAAGTTTAAACACGGCAAGTGGGCAGCAGCATTATCAGAGACTACATCATCGACATCAATATCAGGTGATGAAGGACAAGTTATTCCATGGATAAGACATTCAGCACCATTACCGTTAAAGGGACTTGGCAGAATAACCCCATTGTGCTTGCATGGTCTCCTCCAAGAATGTAACACCATACATTCAGTGCATATCCACATTTGAAGTTGTATCAAAACATCTTCACATGCCTTGTAAACCTCTGGAATGGTAGGCAATCTATTCTTACACCGATCATTCCCAAGATGCTTGTCCTTCGAATGCGCAAGCAAGGAATTCTTCACATGACCACGCCCACCCACACCATCCTTACAACCATCAAACCCTTTGAAAGGGCAGTGGAAGAAAGCATCGGCCTGAGATTCAGATGACTCCGGAAAGTTCAATGAGTTTGGCATCGAAAACCCTAAAATCTTTTTATGCAAACGAGGAAGCAAAAAGACTAGGGTTTAAGCAAAAAAGGATGAGAGGAAAAGGAAGGGAACAACTGAATCGATCAGGTAGAATCACTAGAAGAATTGGGTTGATCAAAGAAACCCAAAGATCCTTCAATTCATCTACCTGAATCGAACGCCATTGGTCGCCTCTCTAGAAATACGATATGTGTGTTTACGTTCGTGAACTATGATTGTCCCATATACTTCAAAAGTTAAGTCTATTATATGTCTCTATGCAAATATTGATGGAAAAATAGAATGAACTTTTGATGACAAAGATTAAGTCTATGATATCATTATGCAAATTTTGATGAAAAATACTCCCTCTGTCTTTTTCTATTTGTCCTAATTTCCACTTTGGTCTGTCTTTTTTTATTTGTTCGCTCTGTTTATAGACATATTTTTTCCTTAAACTATCAAATATACCCTTTATTTTTTTATAATCATAAAATTATTTTTAATATAATATTAGTTTAAAATCTTAAATATTATCACCATGTATAAGGAAAAAATCTATTCAATATCTTTGTATTATAAAAACATATATGGATAGTTATAAAATTCCTAATAAAATTTCTACTTGTTCTTACATAACTGGATTCCATAATAAAAGTGGTATAAGTTTGTTTTTATTTTCTTAAAATATTTCATAAAATAATGATACTATCCAATTTATAATTTTTATTATATTAATTTTAATTTTGGTAATAACATAACATTAAATAGGGATAGTCAAAGGTTAGTCATGACATTTTATAAGATTTCCTTAATATTTTGACAAAGTCAATTAGGACTGTTAATTAAAGACGAAGTGTGACGGCCCGGAAAAATTTTCCCTTCCAGTCGGCCGTGGAGTTCGGTCAACTGGCAAGTTCCAAATCCCCCGAACCGCCATTTGGGATGAAAACATTTTGTAAACAAGGGTAAAAGTCATGCTATTATTAAACATAACAAAATAAGTTTCATTTACATAAACCAGTTAACCAAAAAGTGTGGAATACAAGACATGAGACATGAAACCATTTAAACATGACCCACACTTACTAATTATAATACTCTTTTTACAAACAACAACTTCAATGAGAAACGATAGTATCAGTTTTCACAAACTAAAACAATAGGAAATACAATATCCTTTTTCATAAGCCAACCCATATACACATGAATATACATGAATACAAAGTGATGTACTCACTTTGACCCCCAAATCTCAATGCACCAAGCTTAAGCAAGCTTACTACCTCAAGTCAACCTCAAACTCTGTGGAAAACAAAACAAAACGAGTGAGCCACAACCCAGTAGGAGAATAACAGAAATACAAGCAATGCCCAAATAAAGATAACGACGAGTTATTGAATCAAATTTAGAGTAATCAACGAGTAAAGTTGTTGAGCACATAAGTATCAAAGTATCTAAGGCTATACAAAGTCAATACAATCGAAATCATTTAAATTGAATGAAATCACAATACTCTACTATGAGGGTTCAACCAATTGCCGAGGTTTGTCAGAAAACCACCCTATCGTCCCGACGATCTTCCCCAGGTCACCATTAGTATGGATTTCCCCTAAAGGGCCCGACAAACTCAGCAGTAGAATTCAAACAAAACAAGTGCTCAATACAATCGAAGGATACGTTACAAACATCGTTAAGTATGAGTAACAATCAAACCATGACAAATGTCAATTCATAAACCATGAAAAGTAACTTACTTTGCATAAAACAAGCTTTAAATTAAAAGGAAGTACCAAATTATTTTGCTGGGCATTAACTCCAAACCATCAAATACACCAAATCAAAGTATTTGCGTAACAAATTCATTTCAAACCACTTAGAATCGAAATTTCTAGGGGAATTGATACAAATCAAAAATTCAATGATTCTTGATGCTTTACAAACGGTATAACGCCTCATTTCAAATAAATATTGCCAGTAAAGAGTAAATTCAGTTTCCCTAATAATTACAAATGCAAGTGTAAAATAACACCCGAAATTTTCAGAAATTTCAGCTTTCATAACCTGTGTTAGAGCATGGCTCGGTTGAACCCACCAAGCGTTGGTATGTCAAGTTTGATTGTCATATTTTAGTGAATCAAAACTCATGTTAAGAGTCGCTTGATTATGTACTAGAGTTAAACTTCGTATAGGTTAGCTTGAAAGTATTAGGATATGAGACATTACAAGTATTGCGAAGACTTGAAGATGTGAAGAAGCAAGGAGCTACAACGACAACAATCATCCTTCCACTCGAGGTTAGTGATATTTGACTTGAACTGTTTCATTCCCTAACGTATCTTTCAAGTCGTGCATATTGAAAACATAAATGCGAAGCATATTTGAACTCTAGATAGACATAGTATTAAGGAATACAATACGAGGTTTATTGCTTAACCATTAAACTTTGTAGATAAGACATCGCCATAATCATTTGAATACTATTGTGATTATGTATGGGTATGAGGTGAGGATTTCATCCTACGGAACAATGTTTACATGTGTTCTAAGGAAGTAAGTTCATAAACTTGTTTGTGAACCGAAAAGGAAATTGCCAGGTGTTATTGGTTTTGTTATTCATTGCATATCTTATGAACAACCAATATGTGTGATAGAGTATAACCGCTCACAACTTGTTGTGTTCTTAGTAGAACTGTTCACAAAGGCCCGACTTATGTATTGGTATAACTTTTATTAGTAAAACCGATCTTAAGTAATCACCTGTGGTATGATCGGATTTTGTATGTCTGACCTTGTAAGGGAAAGGGAACCGATCCTTGTAAGGGAAAGGGAACCGATCCTAGTAAGGGGTGCAGTACATCAAAGGGAACCGATCCTTGTATGGGGTGCAGCAAGGTTTATAGTAGAAAGGGGAACCGATCCTATGGACATGTGCAACACATATTAGTTAGATACCATATATATGTGAGGAACCGATCCTAGTACCTAGTCAACCGAACTTTTGGGAAGCTAGTGTGACTATGCACAATACTCATATGGAGGTAGAACCGAAACTTGTTTTGGTATAACCGTAAACCCATGATTGTTATTGAATGTTGTTTAATCAATCACATAGTTCTTGAAAGTCAGATGAACCAAATCTAAACTTGTTTGGAAGTGTGGCAAATCGGTTTCAAGGTTGTAAGTGTGAAAGAGAACTTACAAAGTTAAGATGTCGACAAACTTTGAACACGTCTTTTGTGAATGTTTATTTCTATAATTGTTCAAAGATATTCCTTAACGACTAAGGGAAGAGAATCCCAGGATCGAAACATAAGTAAGTTAAGAATCTTTTAATTAAGGTTATTAATTTCATTTTGTAGGGAAATTACAGAATTATTAATTACTAATTACTAATTAGATTTTCCGAGAGATTTCGATCGTTATTTTTGGACAGAGCATTTCCAGGAATTATGAAAACCGAATCTGTGATTTTATGAATATCTTGAGAATATTTTCGGTTTTGGAAATTCCTTGGTGTCCAAACTTCCTTGTCTATAAATAAACGAAGTTTTCCTTTCTAGCAAATTAATCCTTCGTAACAACAGATTTACTCTTTTGTTGTTGTTACTGGTGTAGCCGCCTATTCGGAGAGGAGAGTAACCTAATTAGGTGAAATCTCTTACGGCCGCTCAATTTAAAGTCTTCTTTGGGATTGAGAAGCTCTAGCGCGACCCGTTGGTGGGAAACTAGATAATTGCGGTTTATCTTTGTTTTCGATTGATTTGATTGACTAACGGTGGTTGAAATATGATTGCACCTAGTTTGTTTATTCTTGAGAATCTTTTCTTCTCGATATAAGATTCACTCAAACTAGTTCGAGTTTCGACAGGGGATATTTAGACCGTTGTTAGTTCTAAAGACGATCTTGTGATAATCCATTGTTAACAGACTCCGTTATGTGTGTGATTGATCACAAGAGATTCAAGTGATTGTGTGCAGGTTTTTATTGAAGATTTAAGAAGATTTGAAGACAAAGAAGATATTGAAGATCTGACTTGGGTTTTATAATCTTTGGTGTGCACAATACTTGTTTCGGTAAAAGAGGATCCAATTAATAATCGGTTTATCCTTGTGGTAGATTGGATTGATTAATTGAGTAAATCGACATCAATACGTTTCCTTGTGATTAAAGGTATTGATTGGCTTAATCTTAAACGATTAACTTTGGGTGATTGAACATAAGATAGATCTAAGGACCCGACGAAGGAGTTTATGTTAAGATAAACAGAAGAGCCTTTGTCCGACTCATATCACTTGGTTGAATAGATTTGATACCAAACAGATTTGTTGTTCCTTTACTGTTTGGGAATTATTCCAAGTACGTGACTTATTCACAAGTCGGAGGCGTGGGAATACATACGGAACTAAGTGAACTATATGGTTAGTTACTTGGTCTCAAATATACGAAGTTAGGTGTAATTTTGTGTAACGGCTTAATCCTGAGAGTATTCAATTCTGGACAAGGTCCCGTTGTTTTTATGCATTTGGGGTTTCCTCGTTAACAAAATCTTGCTGTGTCATTTACTTTTATTTTTCGCATTATAATTGTTTTATTAATTCCTATTTACTTGATAAGCAATCCTATTGTGTTTGGTTAAGTCCGAACCTTTGTATCAAGTAAACATACTTCGTTGTTGTATTGTCTCGATCTCGTATCCATAGACGATCACACGAAGTGTGAACCGATTATTTGTATTGTCTGGACTCAGTCCATAGACAATCACTTTCGGAGAAAGGACTTATATGTAGGAAATTTTTTAGCTTGATGTATATTTGGGTACCCTCGCCTTTTCAACCTGTTTTCAAAGAACTCTGCAGAATTCGTTACTCAATGAAATCGAGTATTTCTTGGCTTATTTTGAAGAGTAAAAGATAAGCTTTCATGTAAAAATGTTACAAAAAATCAATGAGTTTTATAGCTGTGTGAAAGTACCTCAATAATCTGGACAGAATTTATTGTTTTCATAAACTGCAGTTTCGGCAGTCGACATTCAAAAATTTGTGAAAAATTCATTATACAATGAAATTCAGTGAATTTGGTACCATTAGAAAGCTAAGAAATCCCAATTTGACGTAAAAATGATAAACAAAGGTAATGAGGTACATATTATGTTTAAACATCTCAACAGAACAGGGCATGTGTGCAGTTCTTTAGAAAATTCTGTTTTGGTAGTCTGCAATGGAAAATTCGTGCAAAATTCATCTTACAACGGAGTTTAGCAAACTTGGTATCGTTAGAAATCTGAGAGAGTCATCTTTAATATAAAAATAATAGGAGAAGTTTTTGAAGGACATACCCGTATGAAAAGTTCTTGACCAAACAGTACAACAGCGTAGGTTCAGAATTTCAGTTTTGAAACAAGTTCATAAGATTGAGTGATGATCCAAAAGAATAAGATGTGTTAGAGCATTGCTCGGTTGAACCCACCAAGCGTTGGTATGTCAAGTTTGGTTGTCATATTTTAGTGAATCAAAACTCATTTAAAGAGTCGCTTGATTATGTACTAGAGTCAACTTCGTATATGTTAGCTAGAAAGTATTAGGATATGAGACATTACTATATGTTAGCTAGAAAGTATTAGGATATGAGACATTACAAGTATTGCGAAGACTTGAAGAAGTGAAGAAGTAAGAAGCTACAACGACAACATCATTCTTCCATTTGAGATTAGTGATATTTGACTTGAACCGTTTCATTCCCTAACGTATCTTTCAAGTCGTGCATATTGAAAACAAAACTGCGAAGCATGAACACTCTAGTTAGAAATAGTATTAAGGAATACAATACGAGATTTATTGCTTAACCATTAAACTTTGTAGATAAGACATCGACATAATCGTTTAAATACTATTGTGATTATGTATGGGTATGAGGTGAGGATTTCATCCTAGGAAACAATGTTTTACATGTGTTTTAAGGAAGTAAATTCATGAACTTATTTTGTGAATCGAAAAGGAAATCGCCAGGCGTTATTGGTATTGTTATTCATTGCATATCTTATGAAAAGCCAATATGTTTGATTAGTATAACCGCTCATGACTTGTTTGTGTTCTTGGTAAAACTATTCACAAAGGCCTGACTTTTGTATTGGTATGACTTTTATTAGTGAAACCGATCTTAAGTAATCACCTGAGATGGTATGATCGAGTTTGTGATTTTGTGTAAGACCGACTTTGGGTAAAGGGGAACCGATCCTAGTAAAAGGTGCAACACATCACAAAGGGGAATCGATCCTTGTATGAGGTGCAACATGTTTTAGCAGAAAGGGGAACCGATCCTATGGACATGTGCAACACGTTTTTAGGGAAAGGGGAACCGATCCTATGGACATGTGCAACACATTCAAGTTAGATACCATATATATGTGGGGAACCGGACCTAGTACCTAGTCAACCGAATTTTGGAAAGCTAGTGTGACTATGCAAAGTACTCACATGGAGGTAGAACCGAAACTTGTTTTGGTAGAACCGTTAAACCCATGATTGGTGATTGAGTGTTCTAGATCAATCAAATAGTTCTAAATTTGTTTGGAAGTGTGGCAAATCGGTTTCAAGATTGTAAGTATGAAAGAGGACTTACAGAGTAAGGATGTCGACATACTTTGAACATGTGTAGTAATGCTTATCTTTAATTGCTCAAAGTTATTCCTTAATAGCTAAAGGAAGAAAATCCCAGGATCGAAACATAAATAAGTTAAGAATCTTTTATTTAAGGTTTTTAATTTATTTTAGGAAAATGAGAATTGGTAATGTGCATTTACTAGTTGAAGATTTTCCAAAGAGATTTTCGGTCAATATTTTGGACAGAGCATTTCCAGGAATTATGGAAACCGAATTTGGAATATATTGCATATCTTGAGAATATTTTCGGTTTTGGAAATTCCTTGGTGTCCAAACTTCCATGTCTATAAATACTTGAAGTTTGCATTTCTAGCAAACTAATACTTCGTGACAACAAACTTCCTCGGTTGTGTTGTTACTGGTGAAGCCACCTATTCGGGGAGGAGAGTAACCTAATTAGGCGAAATCTCTTACGACCGCTCAGTTTAAAGTCTTCTTTGGGATTGAGAAGCTCTATTAGTACCGTTGGTGGGAAACTAGATAATTGCGGTTTATCTTGTGTTTTCGATTGATTTGATTGACTAACGGTGGTTGAACTTTGATTGCACCTAGTTTGTTTACGCTTGAGAATATTCTCTTCTGATATAAGATTCACTCAAACTAGATCGAAGTTTCGACAGGGATCTTTAGACTGTTTGTAGATCTAAAGACGTCTTTTGATAATCCATTATTAACATACTCCGTTCTGTGCATGATTGATCACAAGAGATTCAAGTTGTTGTGTGCAGGCATTTATTGAAGATCTATGAAGATTTGAAGACAAATAAGATATTGAAGATTTTTGATTTGGGGTTCATAATCTTTGGTGTGCACAATACTTGTTTCGGTATAGAGGATCCAACTATAATCGTTTTCTCCTTGTGGTAGATTAGATTGATTAGTTGTGTAGATCGGCATCAATACAATTCTTTGTGATTAAAAGTATTGATTGCAAAATCTTAACAATTACCTTTGGTAGTTGAGAATAAGATAGATCTAAGAACTCGACGAAGGAGTTTATTGAGATAAACAGAAGAGCCTTTGTCGAACTCACATCACTTGGTTGAAGAGAGTTGCTACCAAACAAATTTGTTGTTCCTTTACTGTTTGGAATACAAACCAAAGGAATTGTTCCAAGTACGTGACTTATTCATAAGTTGGAGGCGTGGGAATACAGACGGAACTAGGTGAACTATAGGTTTAGTTGCTTGGTCTCAACTATACGAAGTTGGTTTGATTTTGTATAGCGGCTTAATCCTGAGAGTATTCAATTATGTACAAGGTCCCGGGGTTTTTCTGCATTTGCGGTTCCCTCGTTAACAAAATCTTGTTGTGTCTTTTACTTTTCTATTTCCGCAATTATAATTGTTTTTATTATAATTAGAAGTAAAATACACAAACGTTAATTCCTATTTTACTTGATAGTAATCCTATTGTGTTTGGTTAAGTCCGAACCTCTTATCAAGTAAACATACTTCGTTGTTGTATTGTCTCGATCTTGTATCCATAGACAATCACACGAAGTATGAACCGATTAGTTGTATTGTCTCGACTCAGTCGATAGACAATCACTTTCGGAGAAAGGACTTATAGGTAGGAAAAGTTTTAGCTTGAGGTATATTTGGGTACCCCCGCCTTTTCAATTGGTATCAGAGCAGGCAAACACGAAAAGATCTAACAATCTATGTTTGGTGCGATCCAACCTATAAGAAATTGAATCTAATGGTCGATTCAGTTAACGTAAAGGTAGGATTTGATTACTTCAAAAATTTGTGGTGGAAGACACGTACGAAGTATGTAATACTCCTATTCCTAAACCTGTTAGGAATTATGCTTCTGTATGTCTTGAGTGACTTACATAATCCTTTGGCTATCATAGGATTGTATATCTTTGATACAATGGCCTATGAGACAAGTAGTATCTTGAAAATGCATAAGATTCTGCTCAAAATTTTTATGAACATTGGCTATTGTGTTCTGGGAAAATCAGGAATCTTAAATATATTTTGGATGGCCTACCAAAGTATATACATGTACATTTTCAGATCAAGGACTGTCAATGTTTCGCTTACTAGGATGCGATTTTGGAAATTAGGTATTCTGTAAGAATGAGTTTTCGATTAATAATTCTATTAACATTGGATTACTTCATACACCTCACAACTGTTTTAATGAAGCAAGTGATCTGTTGAAACATCACAAGGTTTCTGATTCTGATGATATTTTTAACAAATATCATACCTTGTTCAAATTTATCTTTGTAAACTCTAGTAAATTCTTGAATAAATTTCAAGTAATATTATCAAATTTTGGTAATAAAAGAGTAAACAGATTTTCGGAAAAAAATATGGAATCAACCCGAAATAAAGATCCAGTCCATGAAAAACCGGTTTTCCAAAAGAAAGACCTGGATATAAAATCGGAATTGTTTCCCCACAAGTCTCGGTTTCCGATTTTGAGAGTATTTCCTAAAAATAGTTATTTCCGGTTTTTGATGTCATGTCTTCCTATAAAAGATAACCTCTTGCTATGTGTTCAAACATATTGGGGAAGTTTGGTCAAAACGGTAACTAGGGTATTTCATATTTTTGCAAATATGGGAAAAAGGAAATCAAGAACCAAACCAGCTGATGATCGGGTCAGAATTGATGATATTGATAAGATCAGATTTCCTAACAGTATTAATAACAAACATGATTTCACTCGTTTTGTTGACAACTCTTATTTCAGGAAATACGAAATTCTCAAGGGAATGAAATTTACCACTGAAAAGAAATTTGATCCAGATGTCCAAGATAAGGATTATGTGAAGTTTGTTCAAGATCGAAACTGGGGAAAGATTTTTGGTTTTGAAAGATATTCACCTGATATGGTAAGAGTTTTTTATGCAAATATCCATAATATTGATCATAAAAAACTTTCGTTTGTTACTCTTGTTGGTCGAGGAATCTACTATGTTGATCGCAAGACAATTTCTAATGCTATTAATTACAATGAGGAATGTAATCACTTGATTACTGGAGTTGAAATTGAACACGGTACCATTTCAACACATCTCACTGGAAGATCAACAGAATGGGAAAATGGTAGACTGCCAACAAAAGATATACCCTTCCACCTAAGGGTATTATGAATGTTTAAATAATTTTCTTCAAATGTTTACACCGCACTTAAGAACTTACCAACGTTCTCTCTGTTTCTCTCCTAATGACTTACTCTTCAATCCAAAAGGACCTCTCCTACTAATACATAGTGAATGATAAGTTTTATTTTCGTGTCTCGCGGTGTCGCAGCGCACAAGTATTCGTATTTTGCTATCTTCCTATCGTTATCGGTTCATTCATATTAATCTTCTCGGCTTACTGCGTCACGTTTGTTATCCTGGTCGCCTTTGCGGTGTTGTTATCGCGAAGGAGCCTCTTTTTTTCTTGAATATTGCTTGAAGAGCGATCTTTAAGAAAAATACATTGTTGTAATAATTTTTTTATTGATGAAGAATGAGCGAAACAATTGGACTTGAAAAGTACGTACTTGCTCTATTCTTTGGCGAAGTTATTTTTAGAAGTATGTATGAAATATCATTTCTTGCCTCATGGGTTATGGAAAATAATGGATCTCGCATTGCCTCATATGATAAGAAAATATGTTGTGCAATACCCGAATACTACATCTTCTCGCCTCTCCTTATGTTCCCTTACGTTGTGCGATATCCGAACTCGTGTCGCAACCGTTCATTTTCATTAAAAATCTTCTTGAAATAGCTCCATGAATCTAGGAATGACCATTTACACGTGTTTAAAACCATTCTTTTTACCGTTATCCGTCATAACATTTCTTGCCTATTTATAGGAGAGTCTTTTGGAGAGAACATTTCTTTCCTTCTATTTCATCTTCTTTATAAATGCAACTGTTCTTCTGTTCTTCTTCTTTATCATCGTCTTCATCATCCTTCTGCTATTTCTTATTTGCTATCACTTCCATGGCATCCAGGTTTGTTAGTCTTGCTAAATCGATTGATTCTATGATTGATTAGTTTTGTGATTAACTTCCCTTTTTGAGATTATCTTATTCCTTTTAATCTTTTTCTGCCATTTTTGTTTCAGCAAGAACAAACCCATCACCCAATTCACCGTGAAGAACCCCTTCTTTCTTTGGATTCAGACTTCTCAACAAGAATCCACCTTGCCACCAAAATCTTCTTCGCAAGCTAAACATACCGTTTCTAAAAGAAAGCTGCAATAAGGTATTTTAAGATTTACCTTTTAATAACAACGAGGATGACAAGACTATTGACAAAACTCCCAAAAGATCTCGCCACTCTAAACCCGTTACTCCCGATGTCCCTTTTCCCTCATTTACACCTTTCTTCTCCTCTCGCGAAATTATGGGTAATCTTGTTGACAATATTCCGATGCCTCAACTCCTCATAGATCAAGTTCCTCATAATAGTCCTACTATAAATGAACTTACTCCTTCTTCTACCATCAATGTCTCATTCCTCCCATCACTACCTTTCACAAATCTCCTCTTCTCATGATGTTCCCTTGGCGAAGAATGATTCGTCTCTTCCTTCTTTGTCCGAAAATTCCTCTTCTTTTGAGGGAAGGAATAAACTCTCGGACCTTGTGAATGATGCCAAGAAGACTTCTATCGATCCTGTCAAGTCTGATGTTTGCGAGATTTTAAGTAAACATCTTGGTCCTGATAGGATCTCGCAAGCATCCTTAGTTCAAGAAATTAATGTCTTTGAAAAATGATCTTCAAGCTATGACGCTAAATGCAATAATCTCCATCTTGAAAATCAAAAATTTCACAACCTCTCACTAGATCGTGATAATCTTCGATGAAGAGTTAAAAGGTATACTCCTTCCCCTTAAGCCCCCTTTTTTTTTTTTTTTTTTTTTTTTTTACAACTTAAACTTTTGTTCGCCCTTTAGCTCTAAACCGATATACCACCCTCGCGTTAGTATTATTGCCTCTGCAGATCATTGCACAAATATGACAAGCCTAAGTTTCCTTGCCCGAAAACAAAGCCTCGTGACATTTGCCCTATAGAGTTTATGGTTACAATAAGGGTATTTGGTAAACTTGCTTTAGCTACCCTATTTGAACAAGTACAAGAGATAAGTTTGTTTGGGACAAAGATTTTGTAGAATTTGTTTATTTTTCTTTCGTTTGCTCTGCCACGCGACGTAACTAGCTTGCGATTCTCCCATAGGGTTGGTCCTCTCAACTCTTGAAAGGAGATCCTCAAATTGATTTTTCATTTCTTTATCTTTATAACCCATTTCTTGTAAGCATGGAATCGTTGTCGATTAAAGTTCTATTTACCGTCAAATGATAAAAATCTCTCCTTTGCACGCGTTCCATTCTCACGCTTCCTCTTTTCCCATTCTTCTAAAGAATAAAGAGGCATATAGGATTTCCCATGAAACTATCAATTTGTCTTTGTGTACGAGATTTGCAAATTCATCTCGGAGATGAGATCGATGATATGAGAAGTTTATTAATAATTTTCTTCAAATGTTTACACCGAAGATGGAATTACACTTAAGAACTTACTCTAATAAGACTATAGGTCAAATGATTGGAGGACAATCCGAAGTAATAAAATGGGTGTTAAAAGAATTTTACCAAATTCCTTCAAAAAGTCTCTTCTTGTTCATCTTGAAAACCTTGGTAAACAACTTGACTTCATCTCGTTTGAGAAACATGGACTATAGCTTTGGGTGTTAAAAGCTCCTTCAAAGATGCAGAAACTCTTAAAGGAATTCAAAATTTTGAATCGAGTTTTGGGATCAAGAATCAAAAATTGAAGAAGAGAGACAAAAAGCACTTGATCCCAAGGAATGTTCTTCCCAATGATTAAGTTAAAAAGGAAAAATAGACAATAATTTTTGATTATTTCAATAATTGTATTTGGTCTATTATGAATAAAATTATTTGATTTATAATTTTTCTTGTGATAGTTTTTGATTTACATAGCCTGTGCATGTTTATGGGATGTTTGATTTCGGTTTTATTACCTTGATATTCGATCTCATAATGTTGTGAACCCTTATGGTTTGGGTGACTTTTTGATTTAGCAGGATTAAGATCTAGCCCATGATGGTAGGCTTTATCAAAGGATCATGAGGGGTTCTGATAGAAACAATATGTGAAAAAGTCACAATATGTTGAATCGGTTTTGGTTTAGCATAAAAGCATATGTGTTTCGAGGGTTTTCAACTTTTGCTTGCAATAGTTAAAAACCAGTTTTCAACCTTTCTCTGGTAAATGTTGGATGTTGTTATTCTTTTGTTTTGCATAAGGATGACAACATAATGATATTTCGATATCAATTCTCCCTGGAAGAATATGCAAACATATTGGAGAAGAGGATGCGAAATTTGAGGTAACAATCTTGTTAGTTAATTGTTTCCCTGTTTAAGAAAAGCCTTATTTTATTGCGTATATTTATTGCTTTTGCTTAGCAAAATTTCGGTACAATTGATGTTTTATTCCATTATGTGTGTATGGATGTGTGTGTGATTCAATTGGTTCTGGTTAAGAAAAACTATTGTTATCTTGCTTTATTGTGTGGTATTAATCGTTTAGACTTGCAAAATTTCGGTGCAATTGCGGTGCTTTAATGTCTATGTTGTTTCAATTGCTTCCAGTTGAGGTGAATAATTATGCAAGTTGATTTATTTTGGTTTGTATGAATTGTTTATGGCTTAACGAAAGAAAAGGTTTATGTGATGAATTGTTTAGTCCAATTCGATTCCGGATAAGAGAAACTAAGTTAATTCTGATCTTAGTTAGACTTATCAAAGTGGAGGTTTCGGTTATTCAAGTCTAATCGAATGCCTTAACAATAAATGCTAGTTAACTAACCTATTACTTGTCTTGTTTAAAACTGAAAGGTCTAAGTTATATGGATAATTAAAACCTGATGAGAAAAATAGAGTTATCTTTATTTTGGTCTTATCGAACAAGCGATTGTATTATCGGTTTAGCAAAGGGACTAAGGTGCTTAGTTGATTTTTGGTTTGCTAAACTATTAGGGAAAATTGCTTCGGACAATTATTTCCTTAATAACATATCAAAACAAAATTACTTTGTAGTTTCGGTTTTGATATTGGTTATCAAAAATGGTGTGTGGAACCCTCGTGCTTAACTCTATAGGTTGCAAGTCTATTTTGAGATTTGTAAGATTCTTTTCGGTTTATCCTTTATTTTTTTCGTTTCTTTGTCATTTTGTGACAAAAAGGGGGAGGAATATATGGAGTAAACAAGTGATACTGGCATTGATTTTATATTGATTGGTATCACTAAGGGAAAGGACATTGGTGCTTAAACGTTTATCTAACGAAAGAGTGAAAGCATAGACTAAGGGGGAGTAACATATCATTACAAAGGAATATCAAAGACGCGCGGATTGATAAAATCTAACTATCTTACCTTTAGGGGGAGTAATATTCTTTGTTATCATAATGTTAACAGCGGCATTTAAGGATTGAATGTATACAGGTTATTGTGCTGTTGAATTCGGGAATCAAGTGTATGTGTAATGAATTCTTGTAATTTTTTTATCCATATGATGTAAGAGTTTTGTCACTAAAATTGACAAAGGGGGAGATTGTTAGAGCATTGCTCGGTTGAACCCACCAAGCGTTGGTATGTCAAGTTTGGTTGTCATATTTTAGTGAATCAAAACTCATTTAAAGAGTCACTTGATTATGTACTAGAGTCAACTTCGTATAGGTTAGATTGAAAGTATTAGGATATGAGACATTACAAGTATTGTGAAGACTTGAAGAAGTGAAGAAGTGAAGAAGTGAAGAAGCTACAACGACAACATCATCCTTCCACTTGAGGTTAGTGATATTTGACTTGAACTGTTTCATTCCCTAACGTATCTTTCAAGTCGTGCATATTGAAAACAAAACTGTGAAGCATGAACACTCTAGTTAGACATAGTATTAAGGAATACAATATGAGGTTTATTGCTTAACCATTAAACTTTGTAGATAAGACATCGACATAATCGTTTAAATGCTATTGTGATTATGTATGGGTATGAGGTGAGGATTTCATCCTAGGAAACAATGTTTTACATGTGTTTTAAGGAAGTAAATTCATGAACTTGTTTTGTGAATCGAAAAGGAAATCGCCAAGCATTATTGGTATTGTTATTCATTGCATATCTTGTGAACAACCAATATGTGTGATTAGTATAACCACTCATGACTTGTTTGTGTTCTTGGTAAAACTATTCACAAAGGCGTGACTTTTGTATTGGTATGACTTTTATTAGTGAAACCGATCTTTAGTAATCACCTGAGATGGTATGATCGAGTTTGTGATTTTGTGTAAAACCGACTCTGGGTAAAGGGGAACCGATCCTAGTAAGAGGTGCAACACATCACAAAGGGGAATCGATCCTTGTATGAGGTGCAGCATGTTTTAGCAGAAAGGGGAACCGATCCTATGGACATGTGCAACACATTCAAGTTAGATACCATATATATGTGGGGAACCGATCCTAGTACCTAGTCAACCGAATTTTGGAAAGCTAGTGTGACTATGCACATTACTCACATGGAGGTAGAACCGAAACTTGTTTTGGTAGAACCGTTAAACCCATGATTGGTGATTGAGTTTTCTTGATCAATCACATAGTTCTTGAAAGTAGGATGAACCAATTCTAAACTTTCTAGGAAGTGTGGCAAATGGGTTTCAAGATTGTAAGTATGAAAGAGGACTTACAGAGTAAGGATGTCGACATACTTTGAACATGTGCAGTAACGCTTATCTTTAATTGTTCAAAGTTATTCCTTAATAGCTGAAGGAAGAAAATCCCAGGATCGAAACATAAATAAGTTAATAATCTTTTATTTAAGGTTTTTAATTTTATTTTAGGAAAATGAGAATTAGTAATGTGCATTTACTAGTTGAAGATTTTCCATTGAGATTTTCGGTCAATATTTTGGACAGAGCATTTCCAAGAATTATGGAAACCTAATTTGGAATATATTGCATATCTTGAGAATATTTTCGGTTTTGGAAATTCCTTGTTGTCCAAACTTCCTTGTCTATAAATACTTGAAGTTTGCATTTCTAGCAAACTAATCCTTCGTGACAGCAAACTTCCTCGGTTGTGTTGTTACTGGTTAAGCCGCCTATTCGGAGAGGAGAGTAACCTAATTAGGCGAAATCTCTTACGCCCGCTCAGTTTAAAGTCTTCTTTGGGATTGAGAAGCTCTATTAGTACCGTTGGTGGGAAACTAGATAATTGCGGTTTATCTTGTGTTTTCGATTGATTTGATTGACTAACGGTGGTTGAACTTTGATTGCACCTAGTTTGTTTATGCTTGAGAATCTTCTCTTTTGATATAAGATTCACTCAAACTAGATCAAAGTTTCGACAGGGATCTTTAGACTGTTTATAGATCTAAAGACGTCTTGTGATAATCCATTGTTAACAGACTCTGTTCTGTGCGTGATTGATCACAAGAGATTCAAGTTGTTGTGTGCAGGCGTTTATTGAAGATCTAAGAAGATTTGAAGATAAAGAAGATATTGAAGATTTCTGATTTGGGGTTCATAATCTTTGGTGTGCACAATACTTATTTCGGTATAGAGGATCCAACTATAATCGGTTTATCCGTAGATTAGATTGATTAGTTGTGTAGATCGGCATCAATACAATTCTTTGTGATTAAAAATATTGATTGCAAAATCTTAACAATTACCTTTGGTAGTTGAGAATAAGATAGATCTAATAACCTGACGAAGGAGTTTATTGAGATAAATAGTAGAGCCTTTGTCGAACTCACATCACTTGGTTGAAGAGAGTTGTGATGGGCTGTCGTAGGCACAACAAATTAATAAATAAATTTTCCACTAATTAACTGGTAATATAGCGGTAGTAAGAGATCGTTCCCACATAGAGCTGTGTAATTGATAGGTTATTTGATCAGCAAGATAAATTAAATAACAAAGGGGGTTTTGGTTGTGAGATAAATAAAAAGACAATAAAGAAGAAAGGGATGATTAAGAAATCCTTTGCCGTTACCAAGCGTTAACAGGATTAGAATACTTATCTATCTTTCGTTAAAATCATTCATCACCAACCGTAGAATAGCAAGTACGCTTAGCTATCCCCAAAACTCCTTGTATCACCGGATAACATGTACGCTTAGTCACCGGATTCTATTCAACTGAGCCGCCTTGAGGTACGCTTACAAGGTGTAACTCAATCGAACGCTTTCGGGTTTGTGAATTTAGGTTTGATTCCAGCAGTTAAAACTTAGTACGCTCGGTTCACTTACTGGTGTTGTTTCCACACACGATTGCTTTACAGAATCCCTCTGCAAGGTTTCATGTTCTCTACTTGTGTAGGAGATGCACGACAATTACGGATCGTTCAACTCACTACTGGCAATAAAATGATTAATAGACTAATCTGGTTGCGCACCCAAACCAATCTAAAAATCAATCATAAACCCTAGATATAATGAAAACAAACGATGATGATTAAAACTTCAAATAAACTTGTATTATTAATAAAGCTTCACGCTTAGAACATTGAATCCATCCTTAATCAACAAAGGATTTAGTTTCTCATGATTACACAATTACCCAGTTTCCCCCTAAAGGGGTAAACCTTAAAATATTAATGAAGAACAAAAGTATAATACGAGATGATCGATGATATATGACCTAATATCTTTTTATAGGTTTACATTACTTGGCCATCAAGTATTTAGTTCGGTTCAAGAACCCGACCCGAAAATACGACATAAAGACTCCAAACGTGCCCTTAGGCCTTCCAAAGTGTAAATACACGTTTTCCTACTTGATAAGTACGCGTACCTCAAATTCCAGCAGAAATTTTCGGAACTAAGGTATGCGTACCCGTACGCGTACCTTACTGTCTTCGGTATTCAATAAAAACTCGTTTTGGCCACAACTTGTTCATCCGAACTCAGAATGACCTCATTATTTTTGCATTCTTTTTATATTTCAATTATCTTCAAGATGATGATGAGAAATCCTTAATTTGAATGAGTTAAGATCGATCTTTGTCCCTTCTCTTGATTTTGAGCGTTTGGCTCCTTTTCGTCGCGCTTCTTCCACTTCTCTTGGACTTGTGCACTTGGATACTTGGAATACTTCTATTCCTATCTCTTTTCAGAAATTTGTAGCTCCTCTTTGAATGATTCACCTAATAGAGGCAAATAAGAGCAAACAAGAGTAATAATACGAATACATGCAAGAATAATAGCTTAAACAAGTATGGAATGGACACTAAAATCATATGAATTATGCACTTATCAAGTTGCTACCAAACAGATTTGTTGTTCCTTTACTGTTTGGAATACGAACCAAAGGAATTGTTCCAAGTACGTGACTTATTCATAAGTTGGAGGCGTGGGAATACAGACGGAACTAGGTGAACTATAGGTTTAGTTGCTTGGTCTCAACTATACGAAGTTGGTTTGATTTTGTATAACGGCTTAATCCCGAGAGTATTCAATTCTGGACAAGGTCCCGAGGTTTTTCTGTATTTGCGGTTTCCTCGTTAACAAAATCTTGTTGTGTCTTTTACTTTTCTATTTCCGCAATTATAATTGTTTTTATTATAATTAGAAGTAAAATACACAAACGTTAATTCCTATTTTACTTGATAATAATCCTATTGTGTTTGGTTAAGTCCGAACCTCTTATCAAGTAAACATACTTCGTTGTTGTATTGTCTCGATCTCGTATCCATAGACGATCACACGAAATGTGAACCGATTAGTTGTATTGTCTGGACTCAGTCCATAGACAATCACTTTCGGAGAAAGGACTTATAGGTAGGAAAAGTTTTAGCTTGAGGTATATTTGGGTACCCTCGCCTTTTCAAGATGAATACCAAATACCCAATTAAACAAAGTGATGAAATAACAACTTCATAATCAGGTTAAATTAATCATGGAGTTGGAATAAAATTAGGGCAAGTTAGGTTTAAATTGGAATAATGAAATCAAAGGGTTATAAGAATTGAAAACCTAATCAAAGCAAACCCAAATCAGTTTCAAAGCAAATTTAATCATCAACATGACCAAATTATAAGAACTAAAAACAATATTTGATGAGAAATAAACTGAAAAGAGGAAGAAATTCCCTACCTTTTCTGCAATAAACGAATCCAACGCAATCGAATCAAACGATGTAAAACCAACTTAAGATTTCAAGTTTTGTGGTAGAATTTTTTTTTCAGTTCTTTGATGTAAGAGAAACAAGAAATCAAATGTGAATGAAAGACCTGAATTTTAGTCGTAACTCAAGTGTGAAAGCTTATCATACAAATTAAAATGACCATAATGCCCCTGTTTTGATATAACATCAACACACAAACTTGGTGTGTGTCCTTTTGCCATAAATCCGAGCATATTAGAAAAAAAAATATAATGACATCTGTACATTACTATGGGCAGGCTCACGCGAAAGAGAAAGGTCATTTCTCAAGCAAATTCAAGTGTTTTGCGACCAAAACACAACAATAACTGAGATTTACGCACCATATCTAGTTTTCCAATCCATTTGGATTGGCTCGCACCCTATTATTTTAATAAGAAAAATATTTGGGTATTAAACGGAGATATTAAAATGAATATTTGTATATTCCGCGGTATTATTTTTTCCATGATCCACTTTATGTGAAAATAAGTTCTCTTATGTTGAGCATTTCCGATTAAATTAATCATAGGTTCTCTTGTGGTTAATTTAATTGAGTTTTTCTGGATACAAATTCATGTTTCATGTGATTTTTTAATGTCCAAAGAAATCCTTCTTTTCTCATGAAAGTAAGGTCGCTCTTGTTGTTCCTTTGGGAATGACATTTTATGGGGAAGAGTTCTTGTCACACCCGCAGATTCTGACACTATAATCGAGTCCAGAATCCGGCGGTGCAACTATCGTAGGTCCAGATTTTTCCTTTAAAAATAAGAACAATTTAGAACTACGAAGAAATTTCCAATAAATATTTTGAACAATTAAAATCCTTACAAAACAATTTAAATGGTTATAACCCATAATTGAAAATAATTAAACAATACACATCGACGATGTTGAAATACCGATTCCCAAATCCCCGTGATAAATTATAATTTCTTTTCTTCAGCTAGTGTCTTTGTATACTCTGTAGGGAGAAAGGAAAAAGGGGTGAGCAATCACGGCCCAGTAGGGAATTTCCAAAAATAATATAGTGCAGCGGAAAAACAAACCAAACGATGCATCAAAAACATAAATAAAGCAGTTAAATTCTTTTAATGATTTACTAATTTTTTATTTCGAACATTTTACTCGAGAACACTTCACATTTAAGTCATAAATATCTTAAATTATTTTAGAACCTTTATTATTAATTTTTCTTTCAACCCAAATATTACTAACAACTTCTTTAGGTGCGTTCCAAACTTCGTAACTTTTCATTTTAGATGTTTCTCACTTCATTGTCTTAACTAGACTTTTCCAACAAATCCTTAAATACTTTATACTTACAACCACTGCCCACCGCGACACACACTATTTGAATAGATGTGGCCATGAACTCGGCAAATTCGACAACCCTAATTCTTATCCATGGACCGCAGCCCAAATTATAATCAAATTCGACAACCCTAATTTTTATCCATGGACCGCAGCCCAAATCACAATCAACCTTTAGACAACCCCATATCTGGTGCACCTCACAAGCGCAATAGCTATTGTGACCACACCAGTATTCATAAGCGCGATAGATATTATGGATACCTGATCTCATCAAACACATCTACTGCCCACCGGCACTTCCTAGCCCGACCTCTTAGCAAGTAGATTACCCAGTTTCACTATACCACCGACCGACTAATATTTCTCGGACCAAAAATTATCACTATTTTCTCTTTGTTTAAATCTTTTACTTACAAACGGTATTTTTAAGTTCGTATTCAATGATTTCTCTTAACTCATAATCTTTAACTCATTCCATTTCTTAATGTCTCGAAATTATCGTGTGTACAGATGCACCTTCTATCGACAAAGTTGTAGCTTAATCTTTCAGTTAAGACCAAAATATTGCGTTATGGTTAATAGCTTCCATTAACAGTGATGACAAGCTTTTGTGAAGTTTTTGTTTTATTAAGAGCAGCTCACTTATTTCACATTCAACTATTAAGTTCTATAGTCACAATTGCATGCAAACAAACTCACGCAGACAAAGAATTTTGTTCAGAAGAATATAAGAATCCGATTAACGTCAATCAAGATACAAAACCAGTGGAGCAATGGGGTCATGCATGTGGAGCCAAATTTTCTTTTTATAACTAAAAGATGCAGTACACTTTTCTAAATCAAAATCCAAAACAAAGTTTTAAAGGTAGACCATGGTGTGAACGGCACTCAGGGAGTTAGTACGAGATACAATAATTTGTTTCCTTTAATGTTCCAAATTTTAGGAAAAGATTTTGATCTAGCAGCATGTGAGTTGGACACTTGGCTATTTTGGCGTCATCAAACTCTAGCGTTAACTAGCCTGGCGAGATTGGGGTATACCCAATAAGACAAAATAGGGTCATTTTGAAGTAAAGTCAAGCTACCCCTTAACCTATATTTTTGTAAATGGCTAAAATGCCCCCACAATGATTAACTCTAATTTAACTAAAATGATTAAATTAGTTAGATTAGTTAGTTGATTTAGTTATAAGTTGAGTTTTAGAAATCATTTAGAGAGAGAATTAGTATGAAGGAGTAGAGGAGATTTTTTTTTGGGGGGGGCGTTAGGTTTTTTGTGAAATTTGTGATATGAGTGAGATGAGTGATTCTAATCCCGATTTTGAAGTGGGGAGTCTTCTAACTTTCCTCCTACATATGAGTACTTGTATGATGATCTCGCGGACCATGATCGAATGGATTACATGCATGACCCTCACTTTTACTTTCCTCAAACTCATGATGGGTATGGAAGTGATGAATGTATTGAGCCAAACGAAGAATCCAATGAGCAAGAAGAAGAGAATGGAGCTGAAAGTAATCAGGTAGACAACCTAGGTGGTGAAGATTGTGATTTTTCCATGCAAATGATCGATTTTGCTTTTTTTTTTTTTTTTTTTTTCTGTTCTGCTGTACAGGGTCGGCAAGGTCGACGCTTGTCGATCATGCCGTCCATAAAAGCCGGCGTGGTTCTACTTTGAACAACGTGCCGACTTTTAATGAGCAGTACCACGCCGACAATGTAGAAAATTTGAACCTTGCCGACGTCCATTTTTGAAACACAGGAGCCTTTACTTGAAAATGCTTACGCCGGCATTTTCATGTTTCCATACCTTGCCGGCTGTATCCATGTCGGCAATGTTTATATTCTATTACGTTCCGGCCTTTTCTAGCCGGCATTGTTTTATATGTCGACCATGCCGACCGTGGTAACACACATCAACTAAACTTTTGATGTTTTGTAGATTGTGGCATTGGTACCTATGGCGGATCAGCCTCAAGCTCAGAAAATTAGGGGTCCCGATACTTCCTCACATTATGCTAATGATTTGGAATGGAAGGAAAAAGACGACGCGGTCAATTGGATTGTTGATAAAGCCAAAGAGAAGATGTGCGTTCTAGTGAAAAACACCCAACAAAAAGATACGCGGTTTGAAATGGTATGCGAGTGTTATGGGTTGCCGGAGGAAAGTCACAAGAGGAAGGGTTATGTGTATGATAAGAAGACGACTAGGGTGTACAAGACGAAGTCAAAGAAGTTTGGATGCCCATTCAAGATAATTTTTTGGAGGAACGAACACACCGATCACATGTGGAGAATGAGTAGAGTTGATGTTGGTTGGCATAACCATAAAGATCCGGAAACTCTTGTTGGGCATTGTCAAGTTGCCAAGTTGAAACCGCACGAGTTCGAACAAGTAAGAAAAAGTTGGGGAATTAAACCAAGTAAGCTCCTAAGTAAGTTCAAGAGGGACGACCCGCATAACCTCTCTTCATTGTCTACAATTTATGCGGCCAAGGCAACTATTAAAAGAATTGAATGGGATGGAAGAAAGGTGATGGAATAATCACAATGGTTAATACACAAATACAACTACACGGTGAGACACCATGAGTCATCGGAGGGGAAGGTGGATCGTATTTTTCTTGCGCATCCCAATATGATTCAATTGGCGCGTTTCTTTTACCAAGTTTTGTTCATGGATTGTACTTATAAGACGAATAGGTACAACATGCC
Organism: Papaver armeniacum; assembly: GCA_023531295.1. Classification (NCBI taxonomy): domain Eukaryota; kingdom Viridiplantae; phylum Streptophyta; class Magnoliopsida; order Ranunculales; family Papaveraceae; genus Papaver; species Papaver armeniacum. The sequence continues at coordinate 128,714 of JAJJWW010001813.1, read as the reverse complement.
TTTGTTGAACATTGTAGGACAAACCTCGGATAAGCAATCGTTCACGGTGGCATGGTGTTTTATGGATCGTGAGAAGGATGATAGTTATATTTGGGCATTGGAAACTTTGAAGCTTCTCTACCATGAAGACGAAACTCCGGGGGTTATAGTCACCGACAATGAGCAAGCAATAATGAACGCCGTGAGGATAGTCTTTCCCAATGCACAAAATTTCCTTTGCACTTGGCATATACAATGCAATCTTAGAAAGAATTGTAGAAGTCATATCCAAAAACCGAAAGCAAAGAAAGGAACTAAACGTGAAAAAGAGGAAGATGAACGTCTTAGCAAACTAACTAAAGAGGAGCGAGAGAAGGAGAAAGAGAAAGAAGACGAAGAATGGAAAGAAGGTGAGATTAAGTTTGGGTTATTCATGAAAGCGTGGGATAAGGTGGTTTGGTCGATGAGTGTGGGAAGATATGAGTTAAACTTGAAGGATTTCGAGGATGATTGGGGGACTAATTACCCCAAAGTAGTGGAATATTGCAAGAAACAATGGTTGAGGCCACACAAAGATAGGTTTGTGTATGCTTATACTTACGACTATAAACATTTCAAACTTGAATCCACAAGTATGGTAGAGCAAGCTCATGGGAAACTAAAAGGTCTACTTTTCACGAGTCAAAATGGGATTGTGACGGTGCAACATGCTATCCATGAGTACACTAATAATGATATCGACAAGATAAAAAAACAATTCCTAGAAAGTAGCTTCCGGAAGTTGAAGGAGTTTAAGGAGGATGATTGGTTGCTTGTTGGTATACATAGAAACGTCTTGCATTGGGCAATACGTTTCATGATGAAACATCTCGCATTGTTTAAAAAGTATAAAAATTATGATGACCCGAACACTCCTTGTAAGTGTAGGATAATGAAGGCTATCGGACTTCCATGTCGTCATATGCTTGGTAGGTATAAAACTCCCATTCCTCTTGATGATATCGATCCTTATTGGAAGCAATTATCTTTCAAACCGGCTCCAAGAGAAGATCCCGGTGAAGAGTTTGGCGACATGGAACTTTGGAGAATAATCCTCGAAAAGCACCCCAAGTTGAATAGGTTGGACAAACAAACTATGAAGCACAAGTTGATGCCGATAGTTTACCATTTTATGGAAGAACTTGAAGAACCGGAGAAACAAGATCCTAATGGTAGACCAACTACCAAAAAGACGAGGGCGGAAGAAAGAGGACAAATCAAAGAGTTTTTGAGTACAAATTGCGATCAAGATCAATCCGAAGGAGAACAAATCAAAGAGTTTTTAAGTAGAAATAGTGATCAATCCAAAAGGGAAAACATTAAAGAGCATTTGAGTACAAAGTGCGATCCATCCGGACATGTTTATACCGAGGCGCAATACAAGGAGGAGCCCGCTAAAAGAAAAGAGGTCGTCCAAGGAAGGATTCAACTACACCAACGGTCTCTAACTTGAATACAAATGACACTCTACCTCTTGAGAGTCAAGCAAGCGTGGAATTTGTTGGAAAGAAAAGGGGTCGGACAAAGAAGGATTTAACTACACCAATCGTCTCTAACTTGAATACAAATGGAACTCTACCTCTTGAGAGCCAAGCAAGCCAAGGAGATGTTGCGAAGAAAAAGGTCGTCCAAAGAAGGTAGTACAACCGGTGTTGCAAAAGTATCGCAATCAACTCCCTCCAATTATTCAAGATTTCGTGATTGGTACCGACGATGTTCCGAAAGATGAAAATTGTGGGTTTCACGTTATCTCGCAACAATTGGGACACCTAAGTGGAGCGGTTGAAGAGAATCTCACCCAATGCCAATACATTAGAAAGAAGATGGCCGCTCGACTAGAAAACGACAAGGAGTTCCATATCTCAATGATGCTAGAAGGTTCCATGGAGGAGAAAGAAGCAACTTTCAAAGGTTTGCTAACTAGTGTTAAAGGCCCGGAGGGAAATGCACCGATCAAATGGGAGCATTGGTTGAGAATGCCGGAGTGTGGCCATCTATTGGCCGATACTTGGAATTGCGTGGTACATTTTTTTAGTGAGGGACTATCTATAGCATTTGCACCGAAACATGCGGTTTGCGTGGGCCAACTCAAGCATAGAAGAATTGTCATTGCTTTGGTGGATAAAAATCATTTTATTGGTCTACAACTCAATAAGGAATGTCCATTACCTCCTCTATGTAGGTTTAGTTTGTGGGAGAAGTTCACAAACAACAAGAGCAAGGAATGGATGAAAATTTATGAGGACAATGGCCCTTTGGAATGTTATAGATGAGTCTAGGGAATGTCCCATATATTTGACTAAAGGAGGTTCAATAGGTTTGAATGAACTCCCTCCAATAGATTTGAGTGAGGAGTGATTATGATTAGGGAATAAAGCAGCTTTTTGTGTAGTGTACAATGGAGTACTAGACAAAACATTCGTACTTTTTGGAGTACTTTTGTAATCGCATGCGTGTTTTGTGCAATGTACTTTGGAGTGCTACAAATGAATGAAATGGATGTGTTTTTTGGGTGTATTCTCATTTGGTCGGCATCATATTTATTACCAAACCCTGCCGGCTCTCCCAGGGTCGGCACGGTATTATTTCGTCAGACTGCCGACCGCAATGCATGACAGTACAGGAAAAAGCTGCCTGATATGGCCGGCAAGGTCTGGATTTTGCCAAGCTGCCGACGCTTTCTAAGCCGGCAATGTTTATGAAATTTACCATGCCGGCTAAGAACTCCCTTAAAAAGATTGTTCCTGGATGTTTTTTTCTATCAAGCCGGCAAGGTTTTGGTTTTGCCAGGTTGCCGGCTATTATTGCGCCGGCATTGTTATTGAGGAGAACCATGCCGGCTAAGAACTCCCTCAAAAATTGTTCATGAATGTTATTTTCTATAAAGCCGGTAAGGTGTATTATAATATCCATGCCGACAGAACAACCGTCGGAAAGCTTTTAATATAGGATAATGCCGACTATGAGGGCGCCGACAAGATTCTAATTTAGGACAATGCCGACTATACATCGGATACAAACCTTAATTAAAGCATACAAACGTTAAAAACTTAACCCTAACACATTTGGGACATAGATAGTATCTTTTTCCGGTACACAATTTCTTAGGAGAGGTAATTAGCTTCATCCTACCGTCGCAACATGGATCTGTGCATGGTAGAAGGTTGATTTTAGCAATTTCATCTTCATACGGAGCTACACGCTCATCTATCCAATAGAAAAACCCACAACAAGTGCATTTTGAAGCATACGGCTGATATAAATCTCCTATTGCAGCTTTCATGAGAAATAAGAATCCCTTACAACCTTCAATAGTGCATTTGCTTCCTTCAAAGGGACAATCGTTTGCAAAATGACCACTTAGTGTACAAAGACTACAAATATTTGGTGGTGAAACTTCCATTCTTTATGCAAGGTTGAAGATGAAGTTGGGAATGCTTTTATAATAACAACATACCTAATATATTGATTTTGAAATTTCTAGCCGTTGAGCATTCAATGGGTTGTACTTTGTACCTAAAAGGTGCAACTAACATTAGGTCGGCAAGGTATAGATTTCATACCATGCCGGCCTCAAGTACTTTGTCTAAAACTCCATAAACAAAATAATAACTTCTAAAGCAACTAAAACTGAAAATTAAAATAAGTTTAACAAGTCTAAAACCACAATCTAAGAGTTCAAAACATAATGTAATAGTTCAAACCACAATAAAGTTTCTAAAGCAAGTAAACATAATAAACTTTAAGAATTTCAAGGATCCTTGTCATTGTTGTTATCTTCCTCCCCATCACTAGCTTTTTCACCGGCATCAACTTTTGCTTTTCCCTTCCCCTTCACTGGACCTATGTAGTCACCATCCTCATTGTAATAGGGGTTCACTCCAGAAAAGTCACATGCCCTTAAAAAAATTTCTTGGATCAACCTCCTCTTCTTCCTCCTTTGATGATGTGCATTCTTCATAGTTGAGGGGATTGCTAGGACTGTTCATAAACCTTAGAAATTCTTCTGGATTTTCCTTACCCATCAAACATAACTTTCTAAACGGGCAATTCTCTTGATTTCATCTTTAGGATCTTCTAAATTAGGATAAATTGTGTCCAAATATTCAAATAGCTCTTCTGTATTGTTAACAAGACAAGGTAGATCTTCTTTTGTTTCCTCTGGGAACCTAAACAATGCACAAATAAGATATATGAAAACAAACAACACAACACTGTTGATCTTCTTACACTGGCCGGCAAGTCCGATAAACTAAACACTGCCGACTACAGTAGAGTCGGGAAGGTGTTAACCAACTACCCTGCCGACGAATAAAACGCTGGAATGGTCCTATTTATGAAAAATGTCGACTAATAACTTAGGAAATTAAGGTTTCTGATGCCTAACGTCGGCATGGTACAAGTCTAACACCACGCCGACCAAATATAATCAGGCATGGTAGGTTATTATACCATGCCGGCCCTGGTTATTGTCCAACAGTCGCCATGACCCTGATGAAAAGTCGGCATGTTATTCATCCTGAGACCCTGCCGGCTCTTTGAAAATACCAATGGTCGGCGTGTTGTTCAACTATCGACCTTGCCGGCCAAAAAATCTGAAAATCATAATTTTCGATTTCTAACCTAATCTAACAATCATATACAACAAAACAATAATGGGTTTAAGTTTATAAATCACTTACAATCTTCTTTTCGCCTTTAGAGGTTTCTTTTCAAAGATCTTCAAGGATTGCATTCTTGGGTTTACTCGTTCCAACCTTTCCCTTACCTTTTCCCTCTGATTTGGATCTTTTCATGTTACCAGTTGAATCTCTCTTCTGCTTGGATCGTTTAGAATCAACCATTTTTTGTAGAAAATCAAAATTGAAAATTTTGGTTGATTTTAGGTTTTTGGAATGAAAGAGAAGAGGAGAGGGATTAGAGACGAAGGATTAGAGGAAGATTAATCAGTTTTTAGTTTTTAAGTTTAGGGTTTAGTTTTAGGTTAATTAGTGTAGGGGTATTAAAGTAACTTTACCACATTTTGGCCTCCCCTTAGTAAGGGCACATGTCCATTTACATTTGGGTATACCCCAATTAGTTTGGGTATACCCCAATCAAGCCAGGTTAACTAGAGTTAGGTTACACATTTTTTTCATTTGTGTTTTTTCTAGGTTTTTCAGCAGCCGTATTTTTACAAGGAATACCTAAACTCTTTGGTTGGTAACCCCAGAAATCTAAAAAGGAAGATAATTGAGAAATAAGTGAAGTTCACCGTTCACAGATTAATTGCGAAAGTTCATCTCCGAAATCTTTGATCTTTGTTTTCTCGTAGTGGTTCCTTAACTTCCTTTGGGTTCCCTCAAACCCTTACTTGATCTCAAAATAAAAAAAAAAATTTGACAATCATCCCCGTAACCTGGACAGATTTAGAGCTCTAAGATCAGGCAAAGATACTGGAAACGTAATTAAATGTAGTTTAAGTTAATTGGGTTTTATAAGTTGACGGTTCTTAAAAGAAGTGTTGTTTACGTCCAAAATCCAAACATAAGTTTTAGTTTGTGATAATTTACGTTAAGGGTTTGTGATAATCATGGATTTTTAGCTTTGTCAAATCATGGGTTATCAAACCTGTTTCATTTTGGTGGTTTTTAGGATAGATAATTATGAACTACCATTGAGTCTGAACCTCTAATGACTCTGATTACCGGAGAGAGGGAAGATTAATTAGAAGACAAAAAAGAGAAAAAATTGCTTTCTTTACTTACATAAAGTTGAAACTGGAAGAATGCTAACCGCATAATCCATATCCAATCTAAAACATCTAAATACTACAACCAAAAAAACGGGAAACAAAAAATCGCACCTAAAAAAAGAGAAGATAACTATGATTAACCTAAGAGTTTTGCTGACGTCAAAATAACCACATGTCTAGCTTGCATGCTGCTAGATCAAAATCTTTTCCCAAATTTTAGCAAATCAGTACACGGAAGATGGTTTTTGAGAACAAAGCAAGAAGACATTACTGAAAACACCCAACATAAAATTCTATATAATGCAGTTTATAATAGGAGAAACCCTTCCGGCGTATATATCAAAAGATAACGATGATGATGCAAACGAAAGCCATGCCAAAATAGTTTAGTTTTTAATATTACGTAGAAACCCCTACCTCGATTGCTATAAAATCCAAAACCTTGATGAAAAACAGCTGACACGCCCGATGCAAGCAAATCCGGCACACTTGTGCTTGTGGTTCAATCGCGACATAAAAAGCCCAAGAGTGAAGCACTTTCAGTTTTCAAAACCTAGAAGGAACAGATAGGGAGAAGATGGCGACAAAACTCCATTGGCTAGCTTTTCTAGGTTTTTTTTTTTTTTTCACGGCTCCTTGTTCTCTTAGGGTTAAAATATGGTGAAGAAAAGAATCGGCTACTGTTCCTCCCTAAATCTATTCCATCGTTTTATTTTATAATAATATCCCAAGTTTTGTAGTAAAACATTAGGGAAAGAGACAAGATACAGAGACAAGAAGGAGAATATCTTATTAGCAAGATCAGTAGTTCTATTACATAGGTTACATTATATACATATAAATGGATAACCCATGGACCGCACATCCATGGGTCGTAGGCCCTGTAACACCCCCCCTTGTGCGGTTCAATAACAAAACTTTATACATAGTGCTTCACATATAGTGCTTTGAATGTATTTCTTCAAATGACGTCCTCTCCTTGATGGCTTGTTCCGAAATCAATCGCCCCATTTAAAACTTTGACAAGGAAAAACCCAGTGGGACAAAACCTTGGTACAGCTTTTCATATGTAGTACTTCACATGTTGCCTCGTATTTTACATGTAGTTCATCACATGTAATACGATCTTCGAAGATCGTCGAGTATAAGTTAGTTGTCTCGTTAAAACTTCGTCAGGCTAACCCAGAGGGACAATACCTGAACTAAAGAAAAAGAGTACAACCTTAAGTAAACTTAGAACATAGTTGGATGCGTATACGTTGCCTCATTAAAACCTTGACAAGGAAAACCCAGTGGGATAAAACCTTGACGAAGGGAAAAGAGTACAACGTGACAGATGCAAGTAAAGGTGATCCGTTGCAGATGATCACTTTGCTCCGTTGAAGTTGACTAGTTGCTTCACAACTCCTAAGGAAGAAAATCGTTGTAGGAAAGATAATAGTCTTACCTGGGAAATTACATTCCAGGTGTTTGTTGTTGTCTCATTAAAAACCTTGTCGAGTAACAAAACCCTGTGGGAAAAAGTAACCTCGGTGAAGGAAAATAGTTCAACACACCATTAGATGCTCCCCCTGATATCAGACAATTTTTATTAGTCTAATGCAGTCAAAAGGAGTTTATCACACTGTACTTTGGTGACTTGAATGTTTATAAGACCTTGTTGTTGATTCTAGAAGTTACGTTGCTTAACGGACTATCACGTTTCATTTCTTTGATTCAGATATTTTCAGTAATATCAACGCGATCTTTATGTCTGCAACGTTCAACATACTTGATGTTTTTAGTGTTGTCTCGCTAAAAACCTTGTCGAGAGACAAAACCCTTTGGGAAAAACTATTCTCGATCGAAGGGAAAAAGAGTACAACACAGCTTTAATTTCGAAGTAAAATATGTCGACATCATATCCTTGGATCCTCCCCCTGATGTCGGCATCTCCCCCCGACTACTTTCAGAGTTGTTATAGACTGTTCCTTTAGTCATGTACTTTTCAAAACTGAATATCGGTAATGACCTAGAAAATAGTCTACCGTATCTCCCCCTGATTACTTTCGTTGGAGAAGAGATTCTCGTTCCTTTATATTCAACAACTTTTGGATTGCACTTTAATTAGCATTCCTTTTAATGTCTTTGCGGGGATAAAACACATTTATGTCAATGGTGACCTTTAAGTACATGATAACATTCATTATACCATTCCAATGATGTTGCGTTGGCGCTGAGCTATATCTAGCTAACAAGTTCACTGAGGATTTAACATTTGGTCGAGCACATTATGCTAAGTACAATAATGCGTCTATTATACTTAGATAAGGGAATTTCATCTCCCGACACAACTTCGCCATCTTCCTTTAGACGAATTGGTCATTTATGTACATTTGCAACTCGACTAATCATGGGAGTGCTAACAGGATGCATGTCCTTGTTAAATTGCCTGATAATGACATATGCAAACTAGTGGAATAATATACCACAAGCTCGGTCTTCTAGTTCAGAACATAGATAAGATCGAGATTTCCCAGGATTTTCATCTCAAATTCAGATTTGAAATATCTTGTAAGATCTCTTATTCCATTAAGAGTACTTATCATGTCCATACCATCGACATAGATAGCTACAATTATGAATCAGGAACTTATTTAATACGCATGGTACAAAACCTTACTTGTGTATCCCTTCCCAATCAAATAGTCACTTAGACGGGTATACCACATCCGCCTGATTGTTTAAATCAATAAGTGAGTGTTCGAGTGTAATCTGGAAACACACTCAAGTGGTTTAGAGTCATTCGACTTGGGAAGAAAAAAGCCATCATGCACTTTTGCAAATATCTTTGAATCTAATTCTCCAGAGATATAACCACATCTACCATGTTTCAAGTTCTTTTGAAACTACCAAGCAAACTAATTAACTGAACATTATGATGTTCAAAAGAGTAAGCGATCCAGGGGTTTGTGATAAACCTCGCGCCACAAGGTAATTCTTTAAACTTTAAGACCTCATTCTTCTCACTACACTTTATGAAAAATAACCACATATGTCCCACAGGCTTTACACTAGGTTGGTTAGCACTACCACACCAAATACCCGTATATTTGTCAAAGAACTAAGTTCTACCCGGATTAAGTAGGCCAAATATGCTATTTATTTGAAATTAATCAAAATAAAGCATGGTTCGATATCATTGTGCTCTACTTCTGGAGCAACTATTTATGGATTATATCATCATTGTGCACGCATGATCATTCCATTGACTCATGTGCATTCTCATAATCCGTTAGGATTTCATTGTTCTCTAGAATCATTTAAAACTTTGGAGCGTCCTCCAGTTTGATTCATGGACATATTCAGAGACAATCTTATGAGATGATTTCTGATGATATAAATAAGTTGTGCCTTACTCACCTACTTCCTTTCTAGGTGAGGATCGATCGAACCAAGTGGTCTCTCCAACTTCCTTTATGGAGCCACGGCCTCAACCACACTTCCACTGAATGTAGTTGCAACACCTTAGTCTATGGTGTATATCCTGTATTGAGGATTTGTAACTTTGCAGGTAGGTTTGCAGCTGGTACGTGTGATCTCATCACTTTAGCAATATCAGTGTACATTCTGAAAATCGAATATTCTTTATCACTTCACATTTACATTTGTGGATTACAAGAATCAATATGAGACACAGTGGGAACACACCACGACAATTATTGTAGTTCCCTTAGAAAATACTTTTTCTTATCTCCCCCTAACGACGGGAAAACTGTCTCATTAAAGTGATAATCCGCAAATCAAGCGGTAAGATATCTCCTGCCAAAAGTTTTAAAATGCGAATAATTGTTGGGAACTCATTTCCAACATAACTACTTAACAGTTTTGAAGACCCATCATAGTACGATGTGGAGTCGTAATGGCACATATATAGTGCAACCAAAAATGCGTAAGAACGCGAATGGCAGTCTTAAATCCAGTTACCAAATGGTACGCAGAAAAGGTTAACTAATATTGGGTTCTAAAAACGAATTAAGTAAGATGCGTGTAATATTGCATATCCCCAAAGCAATAAAAGATAGGTTGGTACGCATAACCTATTCCTTAGGCACCATCTGTAACCTTTGATGGTAGCCTCTGCGAGACCGTTGGGTATAAGATGCTCTATATTGATCCTATTAAACATACAATATTCATCAAGTCCTTTTGATGTAAATTCTCTAGCATTAATAAGGGTGGTGAGCCTTTGCACTTTGTATTGTGTAATATGTGCTATGAGCTTTTAAACACAAATTTCTTGGGAACTATAACTAGTCCAAAATGTCAAAACATTCACCGGAGCCATAAGTCACTTTAATGGTCCGCATTTTGCATGAATATTTTTCTAAATTTCACCTTGTTATCTTTGTAGTATGGATTGTTTAACATTTGCATCTTAGGATGGTCTCGATCATGTTTTACTGAAGACTTTGTAAAATGAGTGATATGCTCTCTTACTTAAAAGCATAATGGGGGGGGGGGGGGGGGGTTGTGGGGGAGGAGGGAGTTGTGCATCTGGTACTTTAGAAAACACTTATTGAGAGATATAACGTTACTTCGCATTTTGTCAATCTTTTTCCCGTTGTCTCGTCCACTCAAATACAACGATGTACGTATGAGTCCTTTCAAAAAGAAACATCATGTCACAACCAAAGTGCATTTATGGTTAGTTCAAAGTCTGTATGAGTCAATTTCCAACATTTCATCGTCGGAGTCAATATGGATTCAATAATCCAAATTAATAATATAATGATTTACATTTCACTAAATTGACTCATTAGTCTCTCTAAAGTATGTTTCCTTCCAAATACATTAATGACTATAAAAGATGCAATCAATTACATTATCATCACATTCAGGTTTCACATGATATCCATTTGCATGGGTTTCTTTGGAATTTAACAAGGTGTGATTATCTCTCGGTACATATAGAGATTTTGTGACGTCTTTGTTCTATCTTGAAAACAAATTTTTGAGCAGTGTTGCGCTCGATGATCCAATCCTCGTAGTCACATTATAAGGAAATAGTTCAACAACTAGTTTAAATTCCTTAAGCTAGTGGAAGAAAAACAACTATGAGTTAGACATTTGGGTCTTGAGAGTTTTGATAAGTGGTGTGGCCTTATTACGTAATAAAAGTGAGGTTCAACTCAAGTACTTTAGACTGAATATATATTACGTTTCACCCAATATATCTCAAGTACTTTAGAGAATTTATGTCTCGTGTTTTCATTCCATAGGTGCAAATATTGGATCTAGTTCAACTGAATAAGATAGTCAATTGGCCCGACAAAGTTCTTGTTGCCATTAAAGTTGATGTGAAAATTGGTTGCTATTATGATACATACATTACATTGTATATACCAACATCAGTGACCAGGTGTATTTCCAACTCTTTCATTTATGATGGGAGCTACATTTTAGCTTCGTCTCATATTCAGTTGATACCTGTACTTTGGTGTCATCACTATTGGGGAAATAAATACATCTTTGTCTCATGATTTATATGTCCCTTTTCACATGCTTTATATGAGTCAGTACGTCTAACCCTCATTACTTCGGGGTTATTTCCATTTTTAGTTTTGCTACATTTAGCTTAATTTGAGAAATTTCTTTATCTCAATAGGCCAAGAGAATCTCACTACACATGAATATATTACTTTAGGTTGAATATATTACTAAAAATAGTTCTCTTGTTGTCATACTTCAACATATACTGGTTCGTTAGTATCATGGATGAAGTAGAGAAATGGAAATTTTCCGACTCGTATCATCTTTTGTGAGTTCTTCCACAAAAATTGGAACACATGTGATTATATTTGAACGTATCTTTTGAAACTACTTTTTTTGAAACTAATAACAAGTTAATAGTCGAGCAAGTGGATTACATTCCACGAAACATTCAAATTTGGGGAGACAATATCAAGTACGCAATAATGGTCCAAGTACTTTTAAAAACAATATCGAGTTGGTACAACCAATTGAATAAAAAACACCATTCCAATATATCCAATATCATATTCAAGAGAACAAAATAGCATTAAGATAAAAATTCTTAATGATCGAGATCAACAATCATAATCTAAATTGACCATTTATATGATATGGATTTATCTTAAGGCAAAGAAAAATAGAACTAGGCATGTTCTAAAAACAAATAAATAAACCCAACAAATATCCAACCTTAAAACCCAACAAATAGTTACATACCTCATGCCAAGCTTTCGTTCCATCTACACATACGCGGAACCGGTGTCTGCTCGGACATGCACGGCTGACCACCAGAACGGAACAAGATAGGGCTGGGCTGGACCGGACTGTGTTGGAACGAATCGGACAGATTGGTCAAAACAGTTGAGAACCGTACAGATGGGTCAAAAAAAATATTCAACATCAGACATATGGGTCGAACCAGTTGAGAACCGGACAGATGGGTCAAAAACGTTCAAATTCGGACAGATGGGTCAAAAACGTTCAAAATCGGACAGATGGTCGAAAACGTTCAAAATCGGAAAAAGGGATCTTGGACGGGATTTCCTTCCTTTCTCTTTTCCCAGGCAATGAACAGACTTTCTTTTTTTTTTTTTTTAGGATTCCCATCGAACCAGCAGAGGCATAATCAATCACATGTAAATATAAATTAGGATTAGTGATTCACAGGTAAATAAGTATGAGAACCCAATTTCAATTAGGATTAGAGATTCACGAGTAAATAGAAATTCAACAAAACCCTAGAAGTTTCTTCGCTTATATATATATATATATATATATATATATTTTTATGTGGATCGATTTTTGTGGATCGAGCGTAAACTACAGATGGGATGATGAATTAAATAGCTAAATAAAAAATAAATCAAAGTTATTAGCTATCGGAATTTAGATTTCTCCTGCCTAGGATTTTCTAATTAAACAACATGGAAGATTGAACTTATCTTTAGATTCGTCTCGGATTCAATCTGTGATAACGACTTTCATCGACTCTTCATCGCTGGTTCAATCGGAAGACCAGTAGTGGCCGTTATCTGATTTGACGATGACGATTCCGTTGATTCCAACGCAGTGTATTTGGTAGCCCAAAAGAAAAAATCAAAATCCATTGCCGGGTAGAGCTCGTGCTGATAACGTTTTGTAGTAAAACATTAGGGAAAGAGACAAGATACATAGACAAGAAGGAGAATATCTTATTAGGAAGATCAGTAGTTCTATTACATAGGTTACATTATATACATATAAATGGATAACCCATGGACCGCACATCCATGGGCCGTAGGCCTTGTAACACCAAGAGAAAAGAAGAAGGTTAAATCCTAAATTATGCACACACGTTAGTTTCCTTGTAAAACAAAAGACCGATTATTATCTCCAACCAAATATTGATATGGGCTAATTTATTAATCATTGGCATTAATATTTCTAATACAGGTTGACGACACGAAAGCCCATTATTTTGTTTAGATTTTACTTATAAAATACATCGAAAAACGGATGTACCCTCCTCTTAGAGAGTCGGTTTTAGCGGAAGTGTATTTCAAAAAGACGGATTATGACGGTTCTTAATTGAACTTGTGCTTAATTGCCAAATCTTTGTGGGGAGTGGCGGCTGTGGAATATTGTAGGAGTTATCTTGTATCTTTATAAACTCCTTGATGAATACACTAAGTTTCGACTATGTGAAATCATCGAAATAAAGTTGATATGTTCTCTTTTAGTCATGAAGTATCTCTATGGGAATTTTCATTATGATCCCGCTAGTTTTCGTACCTTTGCCAATTTATATTGACAAAAAGGGGGAGAATTATTGTGTAGTTCACACTACAAATACATATGGTTTACGGATCATTATGTAAGGAGGAGTGGTTTACATTGTGAGATGAAGTATTGACTAAGGGGGAGTGATACATATCACCATAGAATTATTGTCAAAGTTATGATACAATTGAACTTTGATGATGTGTAATAATACTATGACCTTGTATAACAATGATTGAGAACAACTGTTTTCTTATTGTTATAGCTACGGATCTTCAACAACTATGATGCTGAGTTGAACACGTTCAGAATCACTAGAATACTTGGAAGTGACGAAGATTTCGAGTAATGTTGAAGAACCAAGGAAATCAAGCATTTAGATGAGAAGCTACAAAGTTTATTTATCTTGTAATCCATATGTATTGATAGTTTTGTCACTAAAAATGACAAAGGGGGAGATTGTTAGAGCATTGCTCGGTCAAACTCGCAAGCATTGCTATCTCAAGCTTGTTTGTCAAGTTTAGTTGCCAAAACTATAAGTCTTGATTTCTAGTATACTTATACCTAAGTCTCGAATTAGGATATAATATGTAGTTGAGCTTTAGACGTCACGGTGTTCATCGATTGAAGACGAAGAACTACTAAGGGGAGCTTGTGGAACATCATCAAAAAAAGCTATGTAGAGACTTGAACTCATCTTCACTTGGAAAGTCTATTTATATTCTATCTCCTATTGAGACAAAAGTCGTATAGCTATATAGACTCCATAATTATACACATTTGGTATTTCGAGCTGAGTTTAACTCGCTTATCTATTTCTCGAAATATGTGTTGGTAAGCTTTCGCTTTAACCAAGTTCATCTTTTATTCTTGACGAAAGTCAAAAGATGATCATGTGAAAATCGCCTGGTAACATCTTATATGATTTGTGTGAGACAGTCATTTGGTGTAGACTCGGAATATTTTGTATTGATCATTTGATTACTTGAAAATTTCTTTGAAGCTAATAATTAGTGTGAGACGGCTATTGTCGTCTTCTAAGAATGTTTCAATGATTGAAATGGGAGTTTTAATTTGCATTGATCATTTGATTACTTGACAAAAGTTTTTGCTTTGATTGGATATAGCACACTGGATATAGCATAGTATGCGTACGTGTTTCATAACTATTGCAAGTTATTCCAAGTCCAGGAATCCAGTGTGCATACCCGTATGCGTACTGAATTCAACAATTGAAGTCCGGGAACTATAGTATGCGTACACGTTTGCATACTTACTTCAACTGAGTTTTGGTAGTGTAGGACAGTATGCGTACACGTTTGCATACTGGCGAACACAGGCCAAGTCCGGGAACTCAGGTATGCGTACACGTTTGCATACTTGAGTGGGTTAAGTTCTAAAATCGTAAATGTATGTTTACATACTCATGAACAAATACATTTATATAATAAGGAATGCAATCTTTGCAAACCGTGGCTAGAATGTTCATGAATTGATTCGAGTGAATCAAAACCGATTTTGCTTCAATTGTGGCTTGTATACTTCTATGAGAATATAAACAATTGAAAAACTCTATAACTAGTTTCATTTGAGACATTTGAACTAGTTGTGTTAATATGAACAAGGTTGATATGAAAGTGTTCATATGGCTAACTTCGGTTAACTATTGTTGAGCCAACTAAGTGTACACGTTTAGGTACGGTTATCCATATCTAAATGAAGGTGCATTTCATTTGCGTGTAACAGGCTAACTGGCTAAGTTCGATCTAACGGTTGAAAGATATTAGATTGAATCTAATCAGGATTTCATCTAACGGTGAATATTGATTGCTTTGTCCCAAAGTATCAAACCCTGATTTGAAGACTATATAAGGGAGAACTGTAGCAACTGGGAAACCTAATCCCCACACCTCCTGTGTGATACTAGTTGCGACTAGACTCGATTCTCCTTTAACCTAGGTTTTCCCTAAAACCATTATAGGTTAACGACTTGAAGACTTCATTGGGATTGTGAAGCCAGACCCAACTATTTTGTCTGTAGTTGTGTGTTCTAATCTTACTTTGTTCTATCGTATTAAATACTATCTTCTATAATATTTGCTCGAGATTTAATCTCCGATAGTTAAGATAAAAAGTAGTCGCAAACATCTTCGTCTCATCGTTTGTGATTCCACAATATCTTGTTCCGCTACCATACGGTTAAATATTATTGTGAGGTGATTGATATTACTTGGCTTTTCTTCGGGAATATAAGTCCGGTGTATCAATTGGTTCTTGTTCACCTTGATTTATCAAAAGACGAAACAAAACTCGTAGGTATTTATGTGGGAGACAGATTTATCTATTCGATAGACTTTTCTGTGTGAGACAGATTGGTTTATCAAGTCTTCGACTTTGGGTCGTAGCAACTCTTAGTTGTGGGTGAGATCAGCTAATGGAATCAAGTGCGCAGAATCCGACGTGGTTCTAGAGGCGTAAGGAACACGACTGTACCTTGATCAATGTGAGATTGGTTAGGGATCAACTACATTCCAACCGGGTTAACTTGCAATAGGCTAGTGTATGTAACGGCTTAATACAATGTGGTGTTCAAATGGACTAGGACCCTGGTTTTTCTCGCATTTACGGTTTCCTCGTTAACAAAATTTACTGGTGTCTGTGTTATTTCTTTTCCGCATTATATTTTCTATATAATTGAAATATCACAGGTTGTGCGTAAGTTCAATCAATTAGAGAATCTGACCTTTGGTTGTTGATTGAGATTGATTGACACTTGATCATTGGTATTTGGTACCGTTCAAGTTATTTCTCATATCAATCAGGCTCACAGAACTTCTTATGTTTGATTCCAGATTGTATTGAGAAATTGAGATACAACTCTAGGATACATTTCCATTGATTGAGTCTGACTATCTAGTTGATTCTCTTGGAATTATATTGGAGTTAGTATATACAGATTGCCTAAATGAAATATTGGGTGTGGTTTTTAGACCCACGATTTTTCAAAATTGACCAGCATCAGCTAGTAGAATGATGCAAGAGGGCAGGCTTGCCCTAGTTGGGTACTTGTAGTCCTTGAGACTACGGGGTTGGTTCAGTTCCTCACCCATATCTCAGATTGGTCAGGGTTGTCTACTTCAGAACTGGGTATGTCAACAATATCCTCTTAGCTAATACTGACTAGTCGATTAGTTTGGTCTCTAAAAGACACAATCATAGCCTAGCATACATACCATTCAACATGTTATAACAAGCAGACAACAGGAAAATCTCAATTCATGGAAATAAAGCTCAAGAGAATCGAAAGCTAATACTTGAAACTATGCACACATAACAGATATGTTTGTACAGATTAGACAAGCAGCAATGCACAAATCAGAGTTGTAAAGATTTTGAGAATAACAATCAGATTCAGGGCCGAATGCACACAAACACGAGTTCTGCCAAGATTAAGGGATGCACAGCAAAATAACAAATTTAACACAAAAATAGGTTATTCAACTTCACAGGATTATGGAAAATGTTCAGTCAGACAACTAGTTTATCAGGTGGTGTGTCATTCAAGACAGACCATCAAAAGTTCAGACATTCAATGCTGCATAACGAGGCTACAGTTTCAACAAGCAGGCATGGAAGTTTATCAGAGATAATAACTTTAAGGTTCGAGAACGATACAACCGGTATAAACCGGGTTTAGGCACTACCACAGATTTCGCTGCTCCTTTTTCTTCTCTTTTTTCTTTGATTTGAACAGTAGCACCACGGTACCCGCTTACTCAGAAGAGAATTTCAGTTCCCAGAATTGTGTAGATATAACAAATAAACACGGAAAGCAATTGTGTATCACTAATAGTTAACAACTAGAGTTGCTGGACATATGATGTGAACTACACTGATGGATTAACTGAGAACTGAGCTATCTCCAGTTGAAAGATTTGAACAAGACAGAATGGAACAAAAATATGGACAAGCTTCAAATGGAAAAAGAAAAGTAATGAATGCAGGATGCTGGGATGCTAATAAAACTGAAAATCGGAACCTACGGCTAAAACTGACACTGAAATGCAGATTATAAAAACAAATGAACTACACTACCGAGATAAAATTAACCAAAGTAAAAATAAAGAAATTTCAAGGTATTCACAAGATCCTAGATGATGGATATCAATAGATGGTAATATGTTTTAAGCTATGAAACAAAGGAACCTAAAAAAAGTACAACTATGCTACGAGATACCACAATGAAAAGATGCCGATACAGAATGATTGAAATTAAAGGCTACAACTAAAAGTATTTTACAGAATGCAAAGACAGACAGTTTTAGAGTGATGCAAAATATATGAACAAATGTACGTATTAACTACAGTACAACATCAAAGTTACAGATGATACTGGTCGAAAAATTTTACTAGCACAATGACTGCAGGAGATAGAAAAACTGAAAGGAACTTAACTAGGTGAAGTTATGACTGAAAAATTGAAACTACTACTACTACTAACACTAGCAACTGGATGCGAATTATATAACAGATGGATTTAAGCAGCTAGATTATGCTAATAACAGCAGAAAAACTACATAATCTAACACATATATACACTACTAATTGAAACCAGTAAAGTAAAGATAGGAACTTAAGCTACACCGCTACCGAGTCCTCGGCAGCAGCGCCAAAAACTTGGTAGGTTTGTAAACAAGCCTACGACTATGTCTAACTGTAAGTTCATAGTACCTATTGTGTAAGGTGCAAATACAGGTCGATCCTCAGGGACAAGGTGGGTGTAACGTTGATACTACGGTCTTACTGATTTCGAACAAAGGGTAACACAAATAGGGAGGTTTGCGTCGAAACGACAAATATGTTGACAGAGATTACAACTGTAAAATAATTATGCAAATAATAGAGAAGTAAACACTGAGAATGAGGGTACTAGGGTTGTCAAATCCACCTCTAACCTACACTATGCATTCAACTGATAGCACTATTCTTGTCCTTATAATAGATAAGGGTGAAGATTCAAGTCTGCCCTATATCTAAGGTGTTTCTCCAATGGATAATTTAATCGCAACTAAGGTATCTTTCCAAAGTATTAATTGTCTAGTTAAAGCACAACTAATCTAAGAATCAATAATAGTTTGGTTAAGTTTGAGTTGCAGCACAATCAACACAGTGGTATTCTAACTACAATAGATACATGGCATACACTGTGAGAGCAAAATGTTGAAGCACTATGATTAATTCTATCCTAAACAGTTTAAGCATCCAAGAACAACACACATAGTATGAATAACACAGTAGCGGGCTAGGTCTTCATCTAAACCCTAGCAAATGAAATTAGAACATGATGAAGATTATTAATACAATATGATTTTACTAGAACAGTTGATCCATCTAATCTTCGATGTGTTTGTTACACCACAATAGCCTCTATTTATACACAAATTTCTTCTCAATCCCTTGAATTTGATAATTAGATTATACCCACTCACCCAAAACGCATTTTCTGACAAACCCCTTCTGCAATTTAACTATGTAACTCCTTGATTTGATGTTTTCCAGCTATTGGGGATAATCCTAATCTTATCTCTCTCAATCCTAGTGTTTATGGGTGAAAACTATTCCTGCAGAATTTGGTAATTTGGGGTGTGGATGAGGAATGAATCTAAACCTTAAACAAATGCACTTTGCGCGGTGAGTGCTTGTAGATTCGAGAGATCAATTTGTGCAAGTCCGGCCTAAACCAAGAAATGGCCGTTCCCAGGACTTGTTTCGGTCACAAAGTGAAGGAGATGGGGTTGATCTTAGGGAGGGAAGCGAAGAAGGTGTTGAGATTGTGAAGGTGTTGGCTTGCTTATGACTTGTAATAGAAAGGTGAGTAGGCTTGTGGTTGATGCAAGCAAGCTCTGGGTGTTGGAATACGTTTTGTATTAACACTTGGTTTTCTGTCTCGTCTGGACTTATGTTGTTGTTTGAAATAGGGCGGAGAACCTATTTATACAAGTCATTGAGCCTTATTCACGTCTCTCGTGGGAAGTGGAGGAAGTGGAGTGATGGAGTAGTGGAGTTGTGCGTCGGTGCCACACGACCAGTCTTGCCCACTTCTCCTGTTCATCTCTAACCGTCCATGACTTCGACACGTTCTTGTGATGGCGCATTGCACGCCGCACGCCGTAAACCGCCGAGACCAATACCTCGCATGTATCCCCCGCCAGTGACATGATTGATGTCCGGAATGTGTGGATCGTGGGTCCACGAAAGATAGCATGTAATGCTGAATTGAATAACTGTGTTATTCAGGAAGTCGATACTTGTGAAGTATCGTGTGTATTTTATGTGTCTTTGCATTATGGTGTGGTAAAGTGATGGGTAATGACGCCTCACTAACCAAATAACTCGACCGAGGGTTGTATAACCAAGGCCGGTGAAGTTGGACGGATAAGATGATCTTTGAGACACTCATCTGCGACCGTTAACGAATATTAGGGTTTTTGAAGAGGTGCGCAAGCATTACTCTTGACTTGATCGAAACCGAGCATGGAAAGGGATTTGGAGAGGACCGACGGGCATGTGTGTAGAGCGACATGCTTGGGTGTGCACGTCCATACCTCAGCATTGTCCCATGAAGGCGCGATCTAGGCCACTCAATTTGACCAGGTAAAGTTGAGTGGTTGAGATCGGTTTCCAACTCCTTTGCCGCAAAGGAGTTGGAAACCGCGTGACATCCCTAGTTTGGGCACGCGTTTCAAGATGACCCATCTTGGTCGGTCTTGGTCGATCATACCAGCGTGTAGGTGGTAGGCTGGTGTTCACACCTATACCTGACTATCCCATGAAAACGTGATCTAAGCCACTCAAATCGTCCGGTGAAGTTGAGTGGTCGAGATCAGTTTGCAATTTGGGAAGTGTAACCACGCAAGTTTGGGTGGACGGTTTGGGATAGCCAGGCATGGTATGCCTTGGCCGAACACATGAGGAGGTATATGGGCCCACGGTGGTCATGCTGGTATGACCGGACCTGCTTAATCTAATCTGTGACCCTCCATTCGTGCCGGAGAAGATGGACGCGCGTGATGGCTTGAAACCCTAATTTTGGCTTTTCAAAGCCGTGCGTCACTCCTTGTTTGGGCGTACGAATTTGTGACAACCATGCGTGGTTGGTCTTGACCGATTGGTCAAGTGTGTAGCGGGCCCACCGTAAATCGTGTTGACATGCTCTGGGCCCTTTGAGTCTACATCTACACCCTCCATCTATACATGCGAAGATGGATGGTTGAGACTGTTTTGCGACACATGTATGAACGGTTTCTTGGCAAGCTAGGCCAATGACCGACCATGCGGGGTCGGCCGTGGGTATTCCATACCTGCTTGGGGGTGATGGAATTGATCTGGGGTCATCCAATCATGCTTATGGAGTTGGATGACTGCGATCGAATCATATCCGGACCGATATGGTCAGTCCGGATGCTCAATCGGGCTAGTATAACACACCGAGAGGGGCTCAATCGGGCTAGTATAACACACCGAGAGTCGGCTGTGCGGGTATTTCGTACATGGTTTCATTATAGTGCTTGGAGGTTCGTGTTACTACTGTAATAGTAACACTCGGTCGTCATGCCATACCGATAATGAGTCTTTGAAATACAAGGCTGATATGAAATTCACAGGAAGGGATTGTTGCCACATGCTCCAACCTGGAGGAATCTCATGTATTCACAGAATGGGATTGTTGCTACATGCTCCATTCTTGGTGAATTAAGAGGGAGTATCCAACACTTATAAATGGCTTTATCTTTTACAAGATGTCAGTGCATAGTTTTCTGGTTTTTTACAATTTTAACCGTAAATGAAAATCCACCATCAACATTAAGTCCCCTGCCTAGCACACAATGGTTACAGTATTGTGTGATAGGCATAAGATGGTGACAGTCAAAGATAAAACTTATGAGACAAAGTTAGATGTTACCAGGAGAGACGGGTCATCCTTTCCTCGGAGCATGCGAGCGTTCAAGAGGCGTCCAGGAGAGTATTCCCCTAGCATGATATCGGTCTTGCACTCGCTTCGATCGACCTTGTTATGCCCCGCTTCGGTCGAGGGCCCGCTCCGTGCTTGCTCCGTTTGAATGTCGGTCTTGCCGCATCGACCTTGCTATGCCCCGATTAGGTCGAGGGTTATTGCGCTGCTTCGTTCGATCATGGGATTGTGCCTAATCGATCGATCGCGTGGGGCTACTGCGCTGCTTGATCGAACGTGGGCTTGAATTTCGTGAACATGATTCCCATGACATAAGAGAACCATGTTGTGCAAATAAATATGGTCCCGCCATATATGCTTGATTGAACGTGGGTCCCATATCGTGTATGCACGACCAATGTCACCTTTATACCAGCCTTGTGTCCTTGACCAACACCGGTCTTGAAACTTAAGCAATACCGACTTGTGACTTGATCAATACCGGACTTGAATCTTGAGCAATACCGACTTGAAGCTTGAGCAATACCTGGACTTGTGACTCGATCAACACCGGACTTGAAACTTGAGTGATACCTGTGACTTGATCAATACCGGTCTTGAGACTTGATCAACACCGGACTTGTGACTTGATCAACACCGGTGTTTGGACCCAATACCAACCTTGTGTACTCCAAAGTGAATGTGTATTCTGTCGTGTGTGACTACACATCTCACGCGTTTTTATACAAGTACTTCTCCTGTCTTTTATCGTAGAATGAAGAAAAGAACTCCTGTTGAGATGTCTTAAGGGGATAATGTCATTGCCAAGTCAGGAGGTGTTGAAAGCTTCAAAGATATGCCGAACATTGATGATGAGTTGTTCACCTCGCCTTTTCTAAACATTAGAAAACATCCTTCTCATAAGATAGTCCCGTTTCCGATTCAAAAATATGGAAGCTGATCAATTTTCTTCTCCAGCACTTGTGATGAGATTTTATCTCCGGAGAAACGAATATCCGCCTTCTCCTATTGACTTCAAGATTTGCCATACTCCACTGGGTTCTTACGAAGGATAGATGAGACGTATGTTTGAGCAATGAGTACATCAAAGATAACTTGACCGGAGCGCAGATTATTGATGCGGCTTGAGTGTTGAAACGGCTCGAGAGGATGTTAAAGTGGTTTAAGTGCGAACGTTGAGGTGGATCCTGGAGAGAGTGTTGAAAAAGGATTCTGAAGCGAACGTGGGTCCCGGAGAGAGCGTTGAGGCGGCTCGAATAGACCATTGAAGCAGCTTATGCTGGAGGGAGCGTTGAAGTGGCTTCCTCTCCAGTTCGATTTACCCTTGCGAATTCCATGCTTCTTGACCGACCATCTCTCTCATGTTGAAGAATTTCTTGGTCGACGGTGAAGGAACTTCATGCCGAGCCTCGATCCCCAAGCGTGGTTTACATGGTTTGTTCGTAGTGGTTGTTGTCGAGCCAGATATGGAACATCTTGGACATTGTTTCATCATTATGGGAGTCGTGAATGTGGTACTGGATTTGGAGTTGACGGACGCGCATGATGTTGTATCTCGGTGGTTTTCCTCTTGCTGCTTCAGGGAACTACTTACACAAGGTGAAGGTTGTATCGCTGTTGGTGAGATATATGCCCCTACAAACATTATGAGGCTCTTCCGCAGGCCTGGTTCTTTCTATCAGGGCATATTTTGTTGTAGATGAGCGTTCAACAGCTCCAGAGGACGACCAAAAGCGCGGATTCTCCAACATAGCATGATAGACATGTACCGCTGTCTGATAAATTGACTCACCCGGATCTTGTTCGACCACTGTCTGATAGAGTAACTCGCCCGGATCTTGCTCGATATGACGGTTGGACATCGTTATCTTCTTGAGCCTGCTCCCTTGAGGTATCGTCTCCAGTGGAAGATTACCGTCATAGAGCGTTGATACGTTGCACCGGCACTCTTTAAACCAAATGGTAGTATGGTATAATAAAATTTTTGAGAGGAGTTCGAAAAGCAATCTTACTTGCATCATGCTCGTACATCCTTATCTGGTTGTAGCCGCTACATCCATCCATGGAGAAGAACATGCCGTGTCCTCCGGTTGCATCTACTAACATGTCGATGTTAGGTAGAGGAGGATCGTTTTTGGAGCAGCACTGTTCAAGTCTCCGAAGTCTATGCAAAGACCCGATTTATCCATTTTCCTCGTGTCCGAATTACAACCGTTTAACCGACTTGGGTCCAGGTATGACATGTAGATGATGGGTGACCAATTTTCATCTAAATCCGGCATTTCTTCATATCTCCTAGCGGATACGTCCTGGTACTCTTTGAGAAGTTCCACGAGCTTTGTGCGTTTATCCATACACAAGGTTGAGCTTATGGAGATAGGCCTAGGGGATTCCTCAACGATTTTAATCTCATCATTTATGGAGTTGGTGTCATCTTGCAGCTGTTGTGGAGCATCTAGCACTTGTTCTTGTGGATCGTTGCAGTTGTAGTATTCCATTGGGTGGAGAGACTGGGTAACAGTCTCCCCTGCTAATTGATAATGGAAGTGTCGGTATCTTTTTTTCCCATTCTGGTCATGACTCGCCACAAAGTTCGTTCCCTCTTCGTGTGAACGTTGGTCGTGGCTTCACGGAATGGAGAAGAATGCTTCGTCGGCAAAGATGCATCGTGAGTTTTAGCCTCAATGATGCAAGCCGGTCTTCTTACTGAATTTACGCCCATGTGGGAAGTGGGACGCAATGAACTTGTATGATTCTTTCCGCGGAGCTTCTCCTGTATGTGCTGGTTTGGTTTCCCTCGAAGTCCGTCATTGTGGTAGGATTCCGTACGACCTTGCACGGGAGAACCTTGGATGCCCCGAGAGTCTTGAGAGTAATCACATTCGAAGACGCTCCCCGTGTATATAAGGGCCGTCTTGAACTCTGAATCCTTGATGCGTGCGGTGACATGTAGGTCACGGTCGTGACCTTCCTCTCGGTTGATTGCGGCAAAAACGTCTCCGCACGCCGATTCTTTGAGAGGTGTGAAAGTTTGCATAAACTTTCCACTAGAGAAACCGCTTCCCGATCCACCGCCTTTGGTTCATAGTGAAACTATTGACTTGAGGAAGATCGTTGTGAGGATCGGGTCCCAGTGTAGGAGCCTCCATGACAGGACCGCTCATATCTCGATGTCGCTTATTTGATCGGTCCATGTAGGTCCGTGCCGTTGAAGTATCTTTTCCTATCGTTGAATGCATTCCTTGTTGGATCCAGGGGCTGTTGCGGGTCATGTGGAAATCGATCAGTTAATGCTTTAAGAAAAGTGAGTACCTCTTTCTGAGTTGCGGCCATATCCATTTGAGTCTTGGCAAGAACTTTCTGCTTTTCCATCAAGTC
The DNA here is from genome assembly GCA_023531295.1 of Papaver armeniacum. Classification (NCBI taxonomy): domain Eukaryota; kingdom Viridiplantae; phylum Streptophyta; class Magnoliopsida; order Ranunculales; family Papaveraceae; genus Papaver; species Papaver armeniacum. Next base: position 103,839 of record JAJJWW010001813.1, on the reverse strand, counting down.
TGCAATGGTAATGGGAGAGGGTCTTCCTCTCGCCCCTCCGGCTCCTCGTCCTGATGAAGGAGTGGAAGTTGTTGCTCGGGTGACTACCGGAGGTGTTACACTTGATGAGATGCCAAGATTTGCAGCTGCTATGGCTCGTGATGGGAGGTGTTGTAATATCACCGCTTTGAGTGATCGAATTGAACGTTCCCATCCTCTCGTACTCATGTGTTCCTTGATTGATCTCTCCTTCCTCAAGCATTTCTTCACAAAACTTCGACAAGGGTCTTGAGATATAAATCTTCCACAGGATCCGTAAGCTGCAGCTCCATTTCTTTATCCGGTAGACGTTGTGGTACCCGGACAAGTCTTTTCCTCTGTGGAGTTGCCTCGAGTCTTCGTTGTCGGCTGGACCATGTTGTTCGTCTCTCCTGAGTTACGCGCTCTTTCTGCATCTCCACTGGTAAAGGTATGACTCCTGACTAAGGATCCAGCGTTTCTTGCACTGTTTGAGTAGATGCCTGCCGACCCTTCTTGTAATTGTGGTGTTATATCATTCAAAAGGCGGAATGTTTCGCTCTGCCTTCTGGTGATACCGGCTTGATTTGCCAAGACATCCTCCAGCATTCTAACCATACTTCCCATGCTATCTGAACCACCTGTGGTCTCCTGGTGAGGATACATCGCGAGATGAAAACCGAAAAATTGAGGATTCAATTTTTTGCAACCGATAGATCAATCTCCCACTGTGGTCGCCAATTGTTTATGGGTGAAAACTATTCCTGCAAAATTTGGTAATTTAGGGTGTGGATGAGGAATGAATCTAAACCTTAAACAAATGCACTGCGTGGTGAGTGCTTGTAGATTCGAGAGATCAATCTGTGCAAGTCCGGCCTAAACCAAGAAATGGCTGTTCCAGACTTGTTTCGGTCACAAAGTGAAGGAGATGGGGTTGATCTTAGGGAGGGAAGCGAAGAAGGTGTTGAGATTGTGAAGGTGTTGGCTTGCTTATGACTTGTAACGAAAGGTGAGCAGGCTTGTGGTTGATGCAAGCGCCTGCGGGTGTTGGAATACGTTTTGTATTAACACTTGGTTTTCTGTCTCGTCTGGACTTGTGTTGTTGTTTGAAATAGGGCGGAGAACCTATTTATACAAGTCATTGAGCCTTATTCACGTCTCTCGTGGGAAGTGTAGGAAGTGGAGTGATGGAGTAGTGGAGTTGTGCGTCGGTGCCACACGACCAGTCTTGCCCACTTCTCCTCTTCATCTCTAACCGTCCATGACTTCCCCGACACGTTCTTGTGATGGCGCGTTGCACGCCGTAAACCGCCGACCAATACCCCGGTATGTATCCCCTCGCTTTGTGACATTATTGATGTCTAGAATGTGTGGATCGTGGTTCCACGAAAGATAGCATGTAATCTTTGAATTGAATAACGTGTTATTCGGGAAGTCGATACTTGTGAAGTATCGTGTGTATTTTATGCGATGCATGCATTATGGTGTGGTAAATTGATGGGTAATGACGCCTCACTAACCAAATAACTCTTGACCGGGGTTGTATAACCAAGTGGTGAAGTTGGACGGATGAGATGATCTTTGAGACACTCATCTGCGACCGTTAACGAATATTAGGGTTTTTTTGAAGAGGTGCGCAAGCATTACTCTTCACTTGGTCGAAACCGAACATGGAAAGGGATTTGGAGAGGACTCGACCGAGCATGTGTGTAGACAAAGATGCCGGTGTGCACGTCCATACCTCACTGTCCCATGAAGGCGCGATCTAGGCCACTCAATTTGACCGATAAAGTTGAGTGGTTGAGATCGGTTCTGCGGCAAAATCCATTGCCGCAAAGGAGTTGGAAACCGCGTGACATCCCTAGTTTGGGCACGCGTTTCAAGACGACCCATCTTGGTCGGTCTTGGTCGATCATACCAGCGTGTAGGTGGTAGGCTGGTGTTCACACCTATACGACTATCCCATGAAAATGTGATCTAAGCCACTCAAATCGTCCAAGTGAAGTTGAGTGGTCGAGATCGGTTTGCAATTTGGGAAGTGTAACCACGCAAGTTTGGGTGGACGGTTTGGGATAGCCGGGCATGGTATGCCTTGGCCGAACACATGAGGAGGTAGATGGGCCCACGGTGGTCATGCTTTGGTATGACCGGGACCGCTTAATCTAATCTGTGACCCTCCATTCGTGCTAGGAGAAGATGGACGCGCGTGATGGCTTGAAACCCTAATTTTGGCTTTTCAAAGCCGTGCGTCACTCCTTGTTTGGGGCGTACGAATTTGTTACAACCAGCGTGGTTGGTCTTGACCGATTGGTCAAGTGTGTAGGCGGGCCCACGATAATCGTGTTGACATGCTCTCGGCTCTTTGAGTCTACATCTACACCCTCCATCTATACCGCGAAGATGGATGGTTGAGACTGTTTTGCGACACATGTAACATGCCGCAAACCCTAATTTAGGGTTTTCCGTCCATAATGCTTGGTATGAACGGTTTCTTGGCAAGCTAGGCCAATGACCGACCATGCGGGGTCGGCCGTGGGTATTCCATACCTGCTTGGGGGTGATGGAATTGATGCGGGGTCATCCAATCATGCTTATGGAGTTGGATGACTGCGATCGAATCATATCCGGACCGATATGGTCGGTCCGGATGCTCAATCCAAGCTAGTATAACACACCGAGAGGGGCTCAATCGGGCTAGTATAACACACCGAGAGTCACCAGGTATTTCGTACATGTTTCATTATAGTGCTTGGAGGTTCGTGTTACTCTCGTAATAGTAACACTCACTCGTCATGCCACACCGATAATGAGTACTTGGAAATACAAGGCTGATATGAAATTCACGGGAAGGGATTGTTGCCACATGCTCCAACCCGGAGGAATCTCATGTATTCACGAGAATGGGATTGTTGCTACATGCTCCATTCTTGGTGAATTAAGTGAGGGAGTATCCAACACTTATAAATGGCTTTATCTTTTACAAGATGTCAGCGCATAGTTTTCTGGTTTTTTACAATTTTAACCGTAAATGAAAATCCACCATCAACACCTAGCTTCTAGGGTTACTGTTCTTGATAAGAAAAGAAGAAAAGATGGAGAGAGATAGAGATTAAGAGTTTGATTGATGGCTAGTTGATAGGATGGCTGTGATCAGAGATGGTTGGAGATGGAAGTGGTGGAAGGATGTAAAATGATGGTTTTGCAGAGTCTGTAGGGAAGAAGAAAACAAAGTGAAGGAGATGTTTGGCTTCTGCTCAATTAGGGGAGGAATAAAAGGCTAGCGTGTTGGGCAGAAGTATCAAAATCATATGTACTATGTGGAGATGCCGTTGGATGCTTAGCAGCTGTATCAAATCTGACGGCTCAGGATGAAAACAGGTTTGGGTCTTAGATCTTGGGTTTTGTCTCTTGGAAGATCTTCTTCTAGGCCCATAGATTCTTCAAAGCTAATATCTCAGGCCCACTTCTAGTTTTGGGTCGTGCAAGCGACATTCTTCACTGGTGGATGAGGTTCAATCGATATTCTTCACGTCCTTCGAACAAGTGCTTTGTTGTCCCTCTTCCATTGTCATCATTTCTCTGCTCTTTTGGCTCCTTAATTCATCCAAGCTTTATTTACTACCTAAAAATACAAAATTAATTAGTACAAGTATTTATTCTTGAAAACAATGAAAATATAGAATTTGGGATAATATATGATTTTAAGGCACAAAAGATGAGATAATTGCCAATAAAAAGGTATAGAAATATGCAATATTTGGCACTCATCATGCATCGATGGGGATTACTTTTTAACCCCTCTGAAAGTTTCTTATCATATGTGAACAAGGGAGTCACATGGTCATCGTCACCTTGTATATACACCTACCATCCAATCACCTAACAATCAATATGCCAAGTACAAAGTAAGTGAGATGCTACAGAAACACTCGACGTATGACTTTCATTAATGCTTGATCTCGCATCGGTTAGTAACACTAAGGACACTCGTTATCCCGGTAGATACCTTTCAAACATTGTAACGCCCATAAAAAATTATCCCCGGCTTCACCACTCAATAAGCAAAACCCAACAGTAAATGAAGCCTTCGTGGATGTATGGGAGACTATATGAAATAAAGGCTTATCATACATGTTTGTATTATACGTACAATCTACTACCACAAACTTGTGAAAACATCTAGATACGTCCACAAACCTGGGATGAGTAATAAAAAGATCTATTACCACTTCATTGTCACATCTTTTGAAAATCGTGTAATCTTTCTTTTTGGCCAATGCTAAGAAATGTTGTAGGATTGTCCTTCCTTGGGTCTTTTCTTTTTTTAGTTTTGACTTGGCATTATAGATTGTCCTCAAATGAACTGCAGTATCCGGGTCATCTTGCTTTATCATGGAGAGAACTTTTTTAGGAGGAATTAATGATCCCGTTAGACGCTTGAGTAATTCGTGTTGTTTTTCTGTCAGAGCCGCAGGGGTTGAGTGTCCAATTAAGGAGTATATAAGAGCATGGTTATGGAAGACACACTTGATTTTAATATTCCATCTTCCATCATAACCACAAGAACAAATTAACTTGAAGGGACATATAATCTTGGAGGTGCTGCTCCTTTTCCTTTTTAATGCATTCGGCGTCTTTAGAACATAATTTTTGGCTTTATGACTCTTATAGACACCACTTATCTAACAAACAAGTTCAATCCTCGATCCTTTTCCATTATATTCAGGTTTTCCTGTCTTTGTACCAGGGCCGGCAACGATGGAACAATTGTGTTGACGCCCTTTACCAACACACCAAGCTTTAACATCTTCTTTAGAATGAAATTCCTACAAGTACAAATTTGTTTGAACTTCAACATGGTTGTCTATTTGAGACAATGTGTTCGACCAAAATAATTGAAATTCCAACTTACCTCATCTTCATCGGGAATAAAGTAACGAGAGTAATCGTCAGGATACAGATGAATAAGGAGATAGGGGCAACATGAGATTTAAGTGAGAAAAAATCTTGGTTAACAACGAAAAATTTGCAAAAAAAAAGTTATATCAGGAACTGTTTTGCAAAAAAAAAACAATTGCTCTTAAATTTCAGTTACGAACCTTCGCATAAACATAAAGAGGCTAAAACTGAAATTTAAGCGACAACCAACGAGATACTTTCGATCAATTTTTTTTGTATAAATTATACTAAACTATCTATTGTTTCTCCGTCTGACGTAGAAACGACATTAAAAAAACTCACATGTCCCATATCTTCATCTTGTTCATTCGAAGGAACAACACAATCCTCTTTTCCCTTACTTAAATCATCAAATGTTATGCAATCCACTTGCATTTCATTGTCTTCTGATGAGTGCCAAATATTGCATATTTCTACACCTTTTTATTGGCATTTAACTCATCTTTTGTGCTCAGAAATCAGATATTATCCCAAATTCTGTATTTTCTCTGTTTTCAAGAATAAACACTTGTACTAATTAATTTTGTGTTTTTAGGTAGTAAATAAAGCTCGGAGAAATTGAGGAGCCAAAAGAGCAGAAAATTGGAGACGAGCGTCTATGGAGCAAAAAGCCAAAGCCCGCGCGCGCATCAGTTGCAACTCAACAAGTAGCAACCCATTTACAAGGCCCATAACCCGGATCCAAAGCCCAACGTATCCTAAGCCACCAGATCTGCCCCTTCCGCATCCAACGCTCGCTCCTTCATGCACATCAACTCTCGATGCTCCTGCCTCACACCAGCCGCCTATACCCTTACCCATCGACCAAACACACCATTTCACATTTTCTCTTCTCGTTCTCCTCCCCCGACAAAACCAGAGAAAACCCATTCTCTTCTCTTCCACCCGACCATGGCAGAGCCAACATCACCACCACCATCTCCATCCCTTGACACCAGCAGCCACAGCCGCACCACAGCCGCCTTCTCCGCCACTCTAGTTCTAGCTATCTCTTACATAGCTTTTTCCTTAACCCTAGAAGCTAAGTTGGAGATAGATGGAGCTAGGGTTTCTCCAATAACTCATTAATGGCTACCAGAGCCGAATTAGAGGAGGGAACAAGATTAGGTTCGCATTAATTGTAAGTTTGAGTGATTGGGAGGTATAAAATCAATTGTTCTTCATGTGAGAGAGATAGTCAATTTTTAGGGTTTTTATTTTGTGTAATTTAATTTCAATTCTGCTTTAATACTCTAATGATGTTCTAATTCAATAACTGGGGTTTAGATGAAACCCTTGATTGCATGCTAAGTCAGTGAAAGTCTTTTTAGTGTTGTTGTGCTTCATTGTTTTAGGAAAATTGAATTATCTATTTGAGCACATGAACCTGTGATTAGGTGTACTGTAAGAAGACATCTAATACTAGGGGGAGTTTGTGAGATTAGCCAATACATTATCCATGGTATTCTTCCCTGGAAAGAATCAAGAATATAATTTGACTAGGAATTGCCTTAGCATAGGATCATGTGGTGGATTCACTGCCCTATTGTTCTTCAACCTTGTTTACAATCTGTTTTTATAACTCACCTTACATTCACAAACATCCTTGTCGTATCGACACCAACCAAACCCAACATTTGTGTAACTCCTTTAGAAATCAGTTTAATAAAGCTTTAGAATCAACTTCACACACTCCATTTCCCCGTGGATCGACCTGTACTTGCCCTGCCTCCAATAGGCACTGTGCACTTGCAGTATAAGTTGTACGCAAACACCTTTCCCAGCCTACCATCTTCCATTAACACAAAATCACCACTGTGTTTGCATAATTCTTGCCCAACATCTTTAGAATTACTCATTGTAATAGCTTTGATGGATTAGAAAGGACTGTCGATTACAAGATGTGATTGAAACTATAACGCCTTTTTTGTTTTTTTACCGGCCTAGTTTTAATTTTAATGGTATCTCAACTGCATTTAGGTAATGATTTTCTTCACTTTTGTTTTCATGAAACTGACCTAGGGTTCTTTTTAGTTGTCGCTTTAAAGTGCTTGATATTTCTCTGAAAGGAGGGAAAGAAGTTAGTGGGGGCCAATTTTGGTATTTAAACTTTCAATTTATTAGGGATATATAACTTAAAAAATTTCATAACCATGCTGAGTCACCTAATTCCCACCCCACCCCCACCCCTACCCAATTCCTTCCCCCTAAATCACGATTTGACCCCATCAAACACTACCGTCGCCACACCACCACAACAACCACCACCTCCGCCAACCACTACCATCAACCACCACCACCGACAACCACCAACAACCACCGCCACTAGCCACCACCGAAAACCATCACCACCCCGAACGACCACCATTTCCCACCACCACCACCGATAACCATCACCACTGCCGCCAACCACCACCACCGACAAATACCTCCGCCAACCACCACCACTGACTACCACCACCGATAACCACCGTCGCCAACCACCCATGTCGATAAACACCACCACTTCCCACAACCACTTTGCCAACCACCACCAATACCTGCCGCCGCCGCCAACCACCACCACTTTCTTCCACCACCGCCGCCAACCAACACTAGCAACCACCGCCACTGTCACCTCCACCACTACCACCATGTGGATTCAACTTGTTGAATCTGCTGAAGGTATCTCCAAATCTGAGGAAACTAGCTTAAGTTGTCTCGAAAGTGGAGGCAACTAGCACAAGTTGTCTCCAATAAATAGTGTACATGAACAAGTTTCTAAAACAAATGGAGCCAACTAACTCAAGTTAGCACAAATGGAGCAAATAGCATAAGTTGTCTTTAACAGAAAATATATAGGAACAAGTTATTAAAACAAAATGAAGCCAACTAGCCTGAGTTGTATCCATAGCCATAAGCAACTTGTTCAAGTTGTCTACAAATATGGAGGCAACTAACACAAGTTGTGTCCAACAAAAAATAATATATGAACAAGTTGCTAAAAACCTGAAGGCAACTGTCCATATTTTCACCAAATCTAGAGGCAACTTGTTCAAGTTGTCTCCAAATATGGAAGCAACTAGTACAAGTTGTCTTAGAAGTGTTACATAAATGAGTGAACCTACACTACACCATTTTTAGGGATTAGCAACGGACCCTGGCTGCAGTTGCTGACTGGGGTCGCAACGGCAGATCCCTGTTGCAAAACGTCGTGTTGTATTTTTTCGCAACGGCATAGGCTCCGTTGCGACTCTCGGTCAGCAACGGGGATTCACAACGTCACATGCCATTGGGAATTTGTTTATTCGCAACCGAGATCTGTCGTTGCTAAGCTGTTGCTAATTACAAGAATACCCCTAACCGGAACTTAATGTTATTGGTTATGGTTCTAATTTAGCAACAGATCAGAGACGTTGCTAATTTTTTGCAACAGAAAAAAAAAGGTCAAGTCTTCATTGACCTAGTCATATCCATTTCCCCCCACATTTACCCCCCTGCAGTTACCCAGTTCCCCATATTCATCATTTCCACAAATATACAAACTATGTCATTCATTACAAAACTGTAGTATATTATGAAAAAAAGATCTTCAATTGAAGTTAACAAAAAGTATGAGTATTTGATACAAATGTATAGTAAGTATGTATCACAACAAACTAGTGTACACATAGAAACATACTTAGGTCCTAAGTTCAGTTCATAGAAAGATACGAAATTCCTAAGTTCTTCTAACTTAAATCGCTATAATGAGATACTACATAAACTTACAAATCTTGCAGCTGCTAAGGGACCTAATGGCTAGCTGCTGCTAGCTCCTCCAACCTTTATGATATCATAACAGAGCATCATTCAATTAACCTGTGAACAAAGCATCACAAATTCTTCCAATCAAATATCCAGTATGCTTATAAAGATTGAGTCAAAGACTAATAAAGAAATAATAGGTTATATAAGCAAATCAAAAGAACCCACATACTTCGCACTAACACGTAGCTCATGCAAGAGATTTATAGTATCAAATTACACTCAATGAAGCATGTATTCCTAGTTTTCCTAAAACCCACAAACATCCCTCTCACTACTTATATGGTTATGTTACTCTTGCTATCAAACTTTTGGTGCAAGTCCATACAACAAGCATTATGTCCTACTTGATGGCGAGTTCAATTTCTGCTGAACTGTATTTTCCCTGGTATATTCAAGAGATGTCCAATTAATTGCTTCAGCTTTCGCAAGGCGCATTTCAATTTTAGTCGACATAAATTCATATCTGCACATCTCAGGCTTAATCTGCATGCCCAGAAGTGAAATCAAAATTCAAATGTTTTGGAAATCCAAGATGACACTAAAAAACAAAAAAGTATAAAGTACACCAGAAGACTGATAAACTATATCACAAAAGCTTGGTGACAGACAAGATGCCGAATTAAAGTCATGTAATTTTTAAGCTTCCTAAACTACTTTCAAGTGATCCCTGATTATGTAAGTATGAAATAACTAACTTCATTCTTTATCAAATAAAACTCCAAAACTAGCAATACCTTCCCGAATAAGCGTGGTCGGAAAACAAATTCATCTTGCCCGGGGATGCTAATGGTAACACTTAGCTGCAAATGAAAACATAAGAAACATTCATTAATGCCCTGGAACTATCTATACCAATTAACAATCAATGCTCATTACGAAGTCAATGCACATTCTTAGTCAAGAGCTTATCTTTAAGAGCTTTGAGAGATGGTTCCAGGTCTGACAAAAGTGTGAACTGCACAAATAGAACAAAAAAGACCATATAAGTTAAGAAAGCTGTTATGAAGACCCACCAGACCCAATGGCTTAATGAATAAAATACAAATGATAATGTAACGAAGATCACAACAAAGACTTAATGGAGTAAGGTCACCAACAACATAGTCCGTAGAAACATCACGAACAACATAGTAAATTTTTCTTCCTTTTCCTAGTTCCAGCATCATTATGAACCCCACTATCAATTCTAATATTGTCATCTACTATAGCAACACCATCATCCTCAACAACATCTCCTAAATTTTCACCCTCACCTATAGCAGGATCAACAGCTACATCTCCTACATTAACATTTTCTATATTCTCAACTACATCACCATTACTAGTGTTATCCACATGTGACCGTGCTTCTACTTCTAAGTTTTCCCCATGAAAACTCCATGTCGTGTATGTAGAAAGAATACGATACTTAAGCAAATGCAGTAAAATTTCACTAAGTGGCCCCAATCCTTTACCATTCTTACATCTACTACAAGCGCATGAGAATAAGGCATTTCCGCCACCATTTCTATTAAAAAACTCTATAAATGACCTAACACCTTCTATGTACTGAGCATACTTACAAGGACATTTCATATAGCCCTTATCAACCATAGATGACATACCCTAAAGACAGTATCTATGTTAAAATTCAGACAATATATGTACACTACATCAATACAAAGTCAACAACATTTTTTGATATGATATCTACTACAATTCTAACATGTACCTATGAATTTGATATGTACACAGCATCAGATTAATGAAAAAAATACTATCATTTAAAACTATACTAAATCTATTCCATGAAATTGATATATCTACTTCAATTATAACCCGAGTGTACATTTCTAACAACAAATGAATACAACCAAACAATTGAGCTAGTTGTCTATCCAAACCATAAAAACAAAAAATTTCTTTGATATATCCACTTCAATTCTAACATGTAGCTTCAACTGAGTCACAATAAACTGCTAACCAATTCTAGTTTTGACATATCCACTTATGTATACATTTCTATCATCAAAAGGAACCCAAAACTATCAAAACAAGTTCTTAGTTGGATATACCTTCTTAGTTCTTCCTAAACCAACTCTGACCACATCTTCTTCAAACTCTGATGAACTGAAATGACATCACAACAACAAACCATAAAATCAGTCTATAATTTACAACCCAAAAATATAAATTAAACCCTAAACTGAAAATATATCAAAATCCCTATAAAAGCTTAACATAAAATAATATATCAAACTTATACCTTCAATGTTCTCCAGATCTCCAAAGTACTTCAGTTCTCCAACCTTGACAAACCCTAAAATGGAAAGAATAAAATCGTATTAGATTCACATATGAAACCTTAAAATTAAAAGAGAAAGAAGAAATTAATTTAAAAACTGAAATCGAAAAAATCAGATTCACAAATGAAATCTATAAAACTGAAATCAAAGATTAAACCCTAAAATCGATAAACTTAAATGAAACCCTAAGATTCGATAACTTAAATCAAAATTTCTAAATCCTAGAAATCAAAGTCTCTGAACCCTAAAAATCGCAACTGAAACTCTAGATATCAAAATCTGTAAACCCTAAAAAATTCGTCAAAGATTATACTTGATGATACACTTCTACATGATGATAGAGTTCAGAAATTGAGAAGAGAATAAAGAGCTCAGCTGAGCAGATCGAGATGGAGATGAAGATGAAGATGGAGAGGAGAGGAAAAACTTGAGTGAGTCTGTGGCTGTAGGATAACTTTGGCTGAAGGGTGGAAACAAAAAGAAGCATACTTGACCGAAGTTTGACTTGGGCGTAATTATTAGTCCTAGTGTTCCCGACCACACACGTGCTTCACACGCTTGAACCCAGAGCAGTTTCTATTCGCAACCTTGCTGGCGCGGTTGCAGAATTCGTAACAGATATTCGCCGTTGCGAAAAATTAGCAACGGGGATTAGCAACCGAAATTTCACAACGACACTAGTGTCGTTGCACAACTGGGTTGCAAATCCCTTAAAATGGTGTAGTGCTGGCGTGAGTTGAATATAAATTTTCTGACATGGAGTCGGTCGTGCTACCATTGCACCACAGATTCGTCAATGCAAAACAATCACATCCAATAGACAAAAAAATCATACACAAACGAGTGAACCTTCACATAAAAACTAGTTAGTTATCTAGAAAACAACTAGTGTACAAACAAGCAGTCAAAAAACACGTTATGTCGGTGACAGTGAACAATTAACTTTTTTTTTTTGTTCATTATTGTAATAACGGAATTAAATGCATACCACTCCTTTGGGAAGATCTCGGACAAAAGATAAAATAACTTGTGCACAATGAGTTGTTGACCATACCTTGAATACCATGACAAGTTTGACCAGTACGACCAGTGAGAATCCACCAATGAGTTGTCCCCAATATACGTCCTTTAAGTGTTCTAATATGACTCTGCGTAAATTAAAATGCGTGTTGTACCATAAGAAACGTGTGTTTTTAATACATAAAGCACATATGCAGAGAAACTGTCATTTTTTTTTTGAAAGAAAAGATTATGTTTTTATTAAAAAAGAGAAAAATAGATTACAAAAGTACCCTCATTCAGTTACAATTCAGTTATACTTTCCCGTCCATTAAGTTGACTGAATTGTATAAATTTGAACCAGTTCGATGTGTATGTCCATAGATATATGGTGCTTTTGACTTCATCAATGGACACTTTGGTTTCTCTTCCTCTTTTCCCAGCCATTACCCTTTGATTTCTTTCATTCCATATCACCCAAATGATAGCAAAAATTAATAATGGCCATATCTTTCTTCCTCTCGTTTCTCCCTCTCCTCTGTTTCCATGCCAGCATTTGATGTTCCATGTCTTTATTCTGATCCATGTCCGATTGAATCCTTTAATGAAATAATTCCGGATATCTCGAAGCATAAGTGCGAAGTAAGAAGATATGTGCAATTGTTTCCTCATCTCATTGCAAAAGCCGCACCTTGAATTTTGGATGTCACAATTCGGTTATCTGATGTAGCAATGGCATTTTGTAGCACCATCCACATAAATAATTGTACCTTGTGAGGTACAAATTTGATCCAGATGTTTTTATAAGAGACATGGGATACCTGAATCAGATGTGTTGAAGGATCTTGTGAATTTAGAGCTTCATAACATTCTTTTGCAGAGAATTTGTCTCCAAATTTGCAGGAAAGTTCATCTGAATTATTGTTAAAAACTGGAGGGGACCCAATGTGCATTATTAGGTTCAGAATATCCTGCATTTCTTCCACAGATGCATTCCTATTAAACTGCACATTCCATCTTCCATTTTGAATCATTTGTTGAATGTAGCCATCTTTATGAGTAGCTTTTTTATAAGCAGCTGGAAAAAGTGATTTCAGGTTGTTTGATCCTCTCCAGATGTCTTGCCAGAATCTAATTGATGCTCCATTATTTATTTTGAGGGTTGTATGTTGCTCCACAATTTCTCTTGACTGTTGTATACCCTTCCAGAATCCTCTGCCATGAGGTGTAGTCATAGTTTTTGCCCACAAGTCATTGTCTTCACCTTTACCTTCTCCATTATCACTTTCCTCCACAATGCTTGTCTCTCCTTCTTGTATCTCCAGGTCCATTTTGCTAGCAGAGCTTTGTTGGTTAATCTAAGATTTCTTACTCCCAATCCCCCTTTTTTCTTAGAGATGCATATCTTTCTCCAAGCTATCCAGTTTATTTTCTTTTTTTCTGCGGATGAACACCAGAGAAAGTTCCTCATGATTTGAGCGAGTTTCTTTTCTACACACACTGGCATAGGAATGATAGACATGAAGTATATTGGCATGGCTGCAATAATGCTTTTGATCATAACCAATCTACTAGCTTTATTGAAGAATTTCCTCCTCCAAGGTGCAAGTCTTTTCTGTACCTTCTCTATGATCACATCCCATATAATTCTTGTGTTACATGTTGCTTCCAGTGGCATCCCTAAGTATTTGATAGGCAGTGTCTCAATTGCGCAGCTTAGGATGTCTGCACAGTCCTTGACTAATTAGCATCAAGACCCATTGTCTCAATTAGCATATTTACATTAGATATAATATATAGAAAATAACTACTATCTGAAATTTAATATCATCGAAACCAAATAAACTATTGTTAGGAAAATTGCTAGGGCACGCACCAGTTATCAAAATTCAAATTGATTCAAAGGGTAATAAAGATTAAGGTAATTTAAATCCAAATCTACTTTTAGATTTTCGATCGTAGTTACCTATTGAAAGTTAACTCGAATTTTACTCAAGAACCCTAGAAAAATTTGGGTGATTTTTTTTGAAATTCTTATCTCAAAATAAAGATTAAGTTGAGATTAATTTAGATCTAAACTCTGATTATGAATCTGAAAACAGGATCGAGATGAAATAGATGCTATTAGGTTTAATTTGCCTTTTTTTTTTTTTGAAATATCAAGTTAAGATAGATGAGTGAACCAATTGAACTAGAACTATATGGAGAGATTATACTTATACTTCGATTCATTTTTCGTTGATGAATCTTCGTTTTCAGTTGGCGGCACACGGAGGTGGTGGTAGTTGGGTGGTAATCGTGGTAGTGGTGAATGGGAGTGGAATGGAGAGAGAAGAAAGACCGACATTTTCTAGATCTAATGTAAACTTCACTAATAAACGGGGAGGGTATTTTGGTATCAGTGACCAAATAAATTTCCTTCTAGAAACTGAAGGGTATAATTAAAGTTGATAAGGATATATATGAAGGTCCATGGATGGTAGGGGTATTTGTTCAATTCCCACTAGTATAAAATATAATATAGAAAATTTACTTTGGTTCAACATGTCGATTTGTTATTGATCTAAAAAAAAAGTTGAACGGCGTCATTGTCTTTGATCAGATGGCGAGAAGAATCTCCATTATTAAGTCAAATTATATATCTTTGTGAGCCAACTAGGTTATAAAAATTGATCACCACACCATTTATAGTCAATATAATCCAATCATAAGGGACAATCCAAAATTGGTAGAAATTGTAAGTTATTTGAGAAGAATCATCTTTTTATTCAAAGGTCTACTTAATTGGTGAAGATATTTTTTTTTGAGGTGAACACTAAATCTCTTTCAAGTATTTTGAATTGATTTTTATGTGATTTTTTTTAAATTGGGTTTTTTCAACTTGTATAGTTATACTAGAAAAGTTGAACAAATCTTAAAAGATGAATGTCATGTAGCACTTGTATTAGGACAGGTGTAAAAACCTTAAAAGTGACATTTGACAACAAAATTGTACTAGGAAAGGTGTAAAAATATTCAAAGATGAATGTCATGTGGCATAGGGATTGTGAGGCCACCACAATATAATCCAATCATAGCAGTGGTTGTGTTGTAGGTACTTTGGTGTATGTCCAAACATCTTTGGTCTATTAGAGTTTAAAGTGATCGGGGGAATTAGATTATCTTGGATATCAAAAGTAAAAGTGTTTATGTTTTTTCACAAGTATAAAGCAGTCTCATAAAATACAAATGAAATAATTTGCTTCATAAGAAATGTCATAATATTTTGCTAATTTTATTTATAAATATTGAAAAGTTGTTACTTAAGATATATCCAAACACCTTAATATTCCGAAGATTTATATTTTAGCTTTCGAAATGCCTCATATAATATCAATCACTTTCATAATATTGTTGATATGATTGTATAATGTCTTAACGAGTCTTTATATGATGATTCAGCTGGTATTCATTTATGAGTTTAGTATGTATAACAAGGAATGAGATTAGAAAACCCTAAAAATATTTATATCAACATATTTTTTTCTACTCGGCCAACATGCACAACACCTAATTTTCACTACTCTCATATCATCTCTTCCCACCTAATCGACTCTAAAAAGGTTCTTGATTTCATCAGGTGGGTGGACAAGCCATACACCTTTCATCTCTTTTTCCGATCCAGATTTGACAAGGAAATCTGCAACATAATTTGCCATACTGTATCTTTGCGAACTAGTAATACGGTCCCTCAAAGCTACACATCTGAGTCTCAGTATCCTTCATCAGATTGTAAAAATTTCATGGGACAGAAATTTCTTTTCTACACAGATGCATTGCAAAATTGGAGCCGCTCTCCACATCTAGTTTCTTCACTCTCAATTCTTTGGCTACCAACAGACCAAACCTCCACCACATTACTTGTATTTCTGTGTATATATTTTGCATAACAAGATTGGAAAGCCCCATCATCTCCGTGTAAAACTCCCCCAAGACCAGCCACATTGCTTGTATTAGAAGCACCATCATAATTTAGTTTGACAAAACCCTGTTTCGGAACCAGCCACGGAACAACTACTTCCTCAACTGTATAAGTCTCCTTTTCCAAATTATTACTTGCACTAATATACTCACGCGTATATCTCAAGGCCTTAGCCAAAACTCTTAGATGGATGAAACTTCACTTTGTTGAAGATCCATTTTTTTCTCCCTATCCATATAGACCACAACACAAATGGGAAAACAAACTACCACTCAACTCCTTTATGTTTGCAAATTTATTTGAGAACAGTTGGATTAAAGTAAACATTTTCAGGCAGAAATCCAACCCATTCATTAATTTTACTCCATAAAGGTGCCACTACCCTGCAATCAAAGAACAAATAGTGAGTAGTTTCAAAATTCTGGTTACATAAACCACAACCATGGTGAGGGCTTATATGATTTTTATAAATGGATTCATTTTTATAAATCAAAAAAGATTTGATTTTGTGAGGGCATATAAGCCTCCACAAGGATTTCCAATCAAGATTAGGAAGCTAGTTCCCCATCTTATTGGAAATAATATATTTATAAACCTTTCTTACGGTAACATCTCCAGCTTTACTATAAGACCACACCACATGGTCTTTGATGTTGAGACTCCCATCAATAGCTATAACTTTAATCTCTTCTATAACCTGCAAAGACAAAAGACTGGCAATATTATCAACAATTTTTGTTATTCATTGATACACTAGAAAAATATGGAGAACTCATGAACGCACAGTTAGGGGATGATGAATAAAAAAAAATAGGGATATTGTGAAGTAAATTCAATAATACCTTAATTATGCATATATTTTTGGTAATGACTAAATTATCTTTACTTAATTAGGTTAATCAGTCCAGTTAGCATAGTTGTTTTTTTTTTTTTGAAACAGAAGGGATGAAATTTTATTAAAGGAATTTTTTATGTAAACTTACAAACTTGAACCCAATTGTTCAAGTCCAAATCTATACAGTACAGCCCACTTAGATATTTCTATCTGAAATCTGCTTCCCATATAGAAAGCAGATCATTGAGAGTGGTCAATATAAATTAATTCAGTGCAGAATCCCATTGAAACATATATCTCTTGATTTCTAATATGATCATTTATTTTGACCAATTCTTTGTTTTAGTAATAAGTGGTCGACATTATATTTGTCTCTCAGACGGACAACATGAATCATTATTTATCTGACAGCCTCTTTTAAGAAGGTTGTCTAGTATTGGAATTGCATTCTTTAGAGCAAACCACACAAAAAGCTGAGCCTTGGGAGGGATATGCTTTCTCCTTATAGAGATTATGCATTTTCCATTTATACCCTCTGTTGATTATAACTTAAGGTTCTCTGTGAGTTTGATATACACAGTAGGCATTCATCAAATGTCCAAATTTCTTTGGTATAGAGAAATTCAACAATTTTTTTATTTGTCTTTTCCATCACATACAAGTATCATAAATCTTGGTGATATGTTATGTCTTATAGGTTGGTTCCCACAAAACACGAATTGTTAGATCTTATCGTGCTTGCCTGCTTTGATACCAATTGAAGTGATGAGGATACCCAGTACA
Organism: Papaver armeniacum; assembly: GCA_023531295.1. Lineage (NCBI taxonomy): Eukaryota > Viridiplantae > Streptophyta > Magnoliopsida > Ranunculales > Papaveraceae > Papaver > Papaver armeniacum. The sequence goes on along the minus strand of JAJJWW010001813.1, from coordinate 86,252 downwards.
CCAAAATATTTTCGGTATCAACCTATTCAATACAGACAAACACTATCAATATAGATTAAGTCCGAACCAAACCAAATTATAGGGATCAAACCAAGAGTCTAATTAACGTTCATATGTATTTACTTTAATTATAAATTATTTTGGGGTAAAAACTGTTTTTGCTTTTTTTTTTGGTAAATTTGGGTGTGTTGATGAGAAACGAATTTAGACCTAAACAAATGCACTGCACGGGAGTACTTTAGATTTGAGAGATCAATCTGTACAATCCTGGCCTAAACCAAGAAATGGTCGTTCCAGTCTTGCTTCGGTACAAAGTGAAGGAGAAGGGTTGGTCTTAGGGAGGGAAGCAAAGAAGGTGTTGAGACCAGAATGGTTTATTCTGAAGGTGTGGCTATTTTATGACTTGTATCAGAATGTGGAACTGGCTTGCGGAATGTAAGCTATCAGTTCTTTGGTGTTTTTCTAAATACTTGTGTTGTTGTTAACCAAAACTGTTGTCCGGTCGAAATAGGTAGAAACCTATTTATACAAGTCATAATTGAACGCACCCTGATCTCGTAGGAAGTGGGAGTAGTTGAGTGATGGAGAAGTGGGGTAATGTTTAAATGCTAGAAACCATGTCCCCACTATGAAGGAAACGGGTTAGTTTACACCCACTACTTCTTGCCGCTACTAACTACCCGCTTTCCTGACACTTTCTTATAATGGGCGTGTAGTACGCCGCACGCTGTAAACTGCCATACCAATACCCTGATGAGCATCCCCCAGTTTGTGACATGTTTGATGTCTCAAGTATTTTCGTGGAAAATGTGCAGCAGATTGCTGAGTGGGTCTTGCATGCAAGACCTAATTATTCTGATTAATTGTATGCCAACTAGGTGGCGGATGATCATGTTGTAGCAAGTCAAGTCACGGGACTTGCCGCAGGAGAATGGCGTATGAACCTGAGACTTATTATGGGCCGGTTAACTCTGTGGAGAAGTTGGACGACCGAGATTGCAGTTTATCTGAAAAGGTGACCGTTGATTATGGACACATCTCGCTGGCATAGAGGCGCGATTAGCACATACCAGTAGCATAGTGGCGCGTTTGGCACATGCCGGTGGCATAGTGGCAAGTTTGGCATATGCCACTGAACACTGCCTGGCGTAGCCGCGGTCGTTATATCTCGGCATATTGGTGTTAGATCCAAATATGGCTTCGAAAATATTGGCTCTAGTTGTCGTATCAGACTTAATGCCTTGGGTAGTTGTTTTGGCATGGTTGGCGCAGCAACTTTATCCAAATTAGGGTTTGGCATGCCAAAAACCTAATTGGCGCGTGTGGCATGTGGTCGCGGCATGATGATATTTTTGTGTATGTAGTGCCATGGCCGCGCCAAAGGAATTATAGCAGGGCCATAATGTAGGAATGACCACAGGCGGAAGGATAGCCATGTGTGGCCATAGCATGGCGCCATTTTTAGGGTTTCCTGGGCCCCACATGGCTCGTGGCATGTTGTGGGGCCAAAATGGCATAATTCTGGGCCACAACTAGAAATAGGGTTTCGACTAATGCCACTAAAGCAAAAGTCGTGTTTTGATCATAAAACCCTAATTGGAGTTTGTTATGGCTTTGGCCACGAACAAAAGTGGGTTAGCATGTAGTCGCGCTTGTTGTGGCACGTTGGTATGATGTTTCCGCGAATGGCATTTTGGCATGCCGATTAATATGTTGGCGTGGTTTGGCTAATTAACTAATTGGCGTGGTGGTCGTTTAGCATAGTTTGGCCTTTTAATGCGTGTGGCGGGTTTAGAGCAACCTGATTGGTCGATAGAAAGGAGGGCCGGCCAAACATGGGCGTGGCCACATCTCATGTGCATGTGGTGGGTTTAGAGCGACGTGATTGGTCGATGGGAAAGAGGAGGGACGGAAAGCAGCATGGAGCGTGGCCATCTGCAAGTGGCGCCTACTGGGGCAAATCGGCTAGCCTATGGCACGGCCACGCCTCCTTTTGCTGTTGCTCCTAATTTCCGCGGATCCTCTTTTATTTCTTGTTTTCTGATTTTGGGTAAGACTTTGCACCTACTAATCCATGGCGGATCAATCGCCTAGCTTGCCTAGGTTTAATTTCGACTAGAAGGTCTGATATACTGCGCAGGGCGCAAAACCAAATTTTTGCAAATTAATTAGGTTTATATTCGAATGTTGTGAATTATCACAAAATTGGTTAAATTTAGTGAGTTATGTGTGTTGACACAGAGTTATTTTTATTTTCAGAGAGTAGTTAGCGCGTCTCTTGACTGAATACTTTATGCATACCTTAATTTTGATACTTCGGGAAATTCATGCTACTCTGCTGCGAGTGAGCATTAATTGTCATGTCATATCAATATTAAGGGTTCAGCCGGGGAACATAGCACATAAAGTATTCAGTGACTCCTATTTTAATGAATAATACAGGTAGGGTGTCGAAATTTACAGAATATCTGGGATTGTTGCTACATGCACCATTCTGGATAAATTTCATGTAAACATATTGAATTGCTCAATAAATACGCAAGTGACAAGGTTATACATTCATCACTTTTATATGACTCTGTCTCTTTGCAGAATGACAACATATTATACGTAGGTTTTACAATTTTAGCCCTGAACTAAAAACCACCATCAACATAAATACAATGCAATATAATGTGGAAATAAAGTAAATCACACAACACGCAAGATTTCGTTAACGAAGAAACCGCAAATGAAGAAAAAACTTGGGACTTAGTCCAGTTTTGAATACTCTGAGAATTAAGCCGCTACACAAAAACTACCTACAATTTCTTATAGTTGAGACCAAGTAAACTAACTCCAAGTTACTCTGTTCCTTCTGTATCCCTGCGCCTACTACCAATATGGTCTACACACGTAATTCTAAGATAGATTCCACTATCTTAAGCTTCTTTTTTGTGAAGACTTCTAGCGCTCAACTCCTTTGGATCGTATTCCGAAACAGTAAAAGACTTATATGTTTCAGTAACCACTCTATCAATCTCCGAGATCAACAAGTTAATCAGAGATGTAATTGAGTTACAAAGGTTCTTTTGTTTAATCAATATAAACTCCTTTGTATCAGTTAGATCAACTAAGATCAAGATACCGAAATAATCAATCTTAGTTCACAAACTATCAAAGTAGATCTCAAAGTGAAATACACAATGATACGATTTATACAACAAGCTATAAAAGGTCTATACAAGATAAACAAGCTTGTTGAATCCCAGTCAATCAAGTGTGCACGAAGTTATCACACAGATCAGAATGCCAAAAAGAAATCTTCTAGTCTTCAGATCTTCAGTCTTCAAAGTACATGGAAAAACAACTTGATTCCACTAATGATCGATCAACACAAAACGGAGTCTGTTAACGATAGATGATCAAAATTCATATATTCAGATCTTGTATCAAAATATCATATTTGAAATCATCAATCAGTGAACTAGTTTGAGTGACCTTATATCAGAAGAGAAAGATCATAGAGTAAACAAACTAGATCTATCAAGTTTCAAATATACTGTCAGTCAATCAAATCAATAATCGAAAAACTAAATGAACAATACGATCTAGTTTCCCACCAAATGTACTAATAACGCTTCTTTGATCACACAAAAGTATTTAAACAAACCGCACATAAGAAATTTCGCCTAATTAGAATACTCTCATCTCGAACGAGCATTACAAGAATATTCCAGTGGGATTACCGCACAATCAGTAAGATTAGTGGTTCTAAGGGATAAGTTTGTAAGAATGACAAACTTCACTATTTATAATGACCAAGGTAGTTCTTTGAACCAATAATCTATATTGAAATAAAAGATAGTTTAGAGAACTTCAATCCAAAAATTTATGAAAGTACGAATTATTAAAGTGGATCAAGAGCTCGCCAAAGATTTTGGATTCACATTATAAAAAGTTAGATTTGTGATTCATTTCATGTTTGCATTGAACTCATCTATGTTGAGTTTGAATTTCCGAAAATATTAGAAACAAATTCCTTTTGAAATAAGAATTAGTATAGTTCACTCAGGGCCAAAGTTTATGATTACTGTCTAGGTTCCCATAGCAACTCACTTTAGGTAATATATATTTAGTAATAAATGACTATATATCTTAATAATTTTAGGAATTAGGATATAGTGGATAATTTAATTATCCAGACTTTACTTAACTTTCCTGTTTGAATAGTTTCTGAAATTTATGCTTCATTTGTAAAATAAAGTTAGACATTGTTTCATTTATGCAATCTTATGTGAATGAACTTGATAAAAATATGGAAAATAGTTAGAGTATGTATAGATCGTATTACATGCTTCAAAAAAAAAGATCGTATTACATAATTTAAATATAGATGGACCTATAAATTGAGATGAATACTTTTTAAAAGTAATTTAAGTATATGTGTCCTTGTTTGATAAAATTTATGAGTATACATAATTGTAAATTATTAAATGAATTTGATATAATCATTTTTATAATAAGTTTTCATAAATTTTTTAAATAATTGATTATCTTAGAAAAATGCTCTCGGAGAGGAGATGAAGAAACAATGGTCTAAGACTTTCTTTTTTAGTACGCTATTGTTAGTTTTATCTCCCTCTTGATAGTTTTGAGAAAATATAAAGAAAAAAAAAACAATTTTGTTTAAAGAAAAATGATTATGATACTTCTTAAAAACAACTTATTTTTTGTTTACGAAGTTAATGGCTTTTTTTTTCCAATTATGATTAAAATAATGAATTATTATAAATTTTAGCAAACACTCATGTAATGGATTATGGGATGGAAAATTCATTATGAGCAAATAGTTCATTACAATAATAGTTACCAAATAACACCTAAAAGTGAAAGAGAAATCAACAGTGAAACGAATGTTGATTACTAAGTCCAAGAAGAATGCAGATAAAGCTGCAAGAAAAAGCAGCGAAAGAGAAGTTGATTAAGAAGGTCGATAGAAAAAAGATAACATGCTCGACTTTCTTACCAAATTAGTTCTTCAACAATTTCAAAACACTGAAGCACAAAGAAACATCGACTTAAAAAGAATCTCAACCAAGGTAGTCAATATCGGTTGTACAGGCCGATATTAAAGGTTTTTATAGGATATCGGAAAAAATCTGTACGATATTGAAAATATCGGCGATACGAAGGATAAACGATAAAAACACGTGTATCTTCCTGTACGGACCGATATATCGGTTTCACTTGTACACTGATAATATAGGTTTCACTTGTACACTGATATATCACTAATGTAATTTGTCTTTTGATTATAATTTCTTGAACTTTTAGTTCAAGAAAGTAACTCCACTAATTTTGGTAACTTCATATATGATTATGGTGGATGTAATTACTATAAATGTGATGTTGATGGGATAACAGACATTCAATGTTTGGTTTCGTTGTTGATAGTATAAGGCTCTAATCAACCAGCTCTTATTTTTTAAGGTTGATGTATGTTTACTACAATTATTATTTTTATTATTGTTATATCAATATTTTTTTTTATAAATAATAAATATTAAAAAAATCCTAATGATGTATCGCCTATAAAAACAGATATTCTCATTTGTATAGGTGTATATGACCCGACCGATACGATACCGATACACGATATTAACTACCTTGATCTCAACTGAGATTTGTTTGGATATAATAGTGAATGGGATGGATGTACAATTAGGTATAACATAGTTATTTCTTTCTCGCGGGCTTATTTTTCTTTCTTTTCTAATTCAGTTTGGGTTTTTTTTCCCAAGCTGCTTCAGCTTTGATGTTCGTTCCCATCTTCTTCGGCATCTCTGCTGGTTTTTTCTATAGGGTTCTTCTTCTTTTTCTTCTTCTTCACGTTTCTTGTTTCTTTCCCTGTCTTGAACGACATCTCCAATACTCTCCTGAGATAATATAAAATCTAATCTAGACAATTTATTTTGACTCAACGTGTCATATTTGTTACTGATCTATAAAATGATGTCATTTGCTGATCAGATAGCGTCACTTTGTTGAGCCAAGCATATAAAGTTCAGTCAGTCAGTCCGAGGATGATTAATCTGACTTATGAACTTATCTAGTACAACTGTACTAGTACTAGGAAAGGCCAAGGAACCTTAAAAGATGAATGTCATGTGTCATAGGATAAGACGGTGAGGCCACCACAATATACCCCAATTATAGCAATAGTTGTTTGGTACTTTGGTATACATCTAAACTTATGTGGTCCATCTTTTTTTTCTTCTTTTTTTTCCTTTTTTTAATAAACATGATTTTTTTTCATTGATATTCGAAGTCAAATTACAAAGAGATTGGGTATATTAAAGATCAAGCACTAAGTTACATGAGAGACTTCAGATATTTCATATTGTAAAAGTAATGTAGAACAAACTAGATGAATGCAATTCAAAGATTGCAGGGGATGAGAACAGAAGAACAGGATGAGAAAAGAGAAGAATTTTTAAAAAACATAAAGAATAGATTGTAGAGGAAGATAATTAATAACTTGTGATTGATAATAACTAATGTGTTTTCTAACAAAGTACGAGCATATTTATATAGGCATGAATAATAATTCTAAGAGAAGAAGGAAAAATAAAAAAAAAGTCTAATAACAGGTAATAACTGGACTTGAGAAACAAGTCATCTAGAGTTCTAAAAATAAATAAAAGAAAAAAGGAAAGAATGTTGAGATGTTCTACATCAGTCCCCCTTCTTGAAAAACAACTTGGCCTCAAGTTGACAAAATGAATCAAGTAAGATCATTCTCTCCATGGAAACTAAATTTCCTGCATATTAAAAATGTTGGATATATTCCAATTGGAAGGAAGATCCACAACATAAACATCATCACTTATTTTCTTCAAAACCTTGAAAGGTCCATAGTTCTTCATTTTAGTTTTGTTGCACATAGCAACTGGGAAGCATTCTTTTCTAAGATGTATCATTACCATTTCTACTTCTACAAAAGTTTTACTTTGTCTGTGTTGATCAGCAATTGTCTTGTACTTAGCATTAGAATCTTCCAACTTAGTTTTTACCTCTTGATGAAGCTGAGAAGCTTTGTCAACTAGTTGATCAGCTTGTACATGAGGCTTTGGGGGTTTGGGCAATACTACCGAAACCAGTATATGATTTGGTACCTTGGAATAAACAATAGCAAATGGTGACTTACTAGTAGAACGGTTCACAGATGTGTTAAATGCAAACTCCATATAAGGAAGAAAGGTTTCCCATCGTTATCATTAGCAATCTTAACACGTATCAAATTTCCTAATTATTTGTTGACAACTTTAGTTTGTCCATCAGTTTGCGGGTGTGCAATAGTATTATATTGCAACTTAGTTCCTAAACGCATCCATAGAGATTTCTAGAAATAACTGAGAAATTTAGTATCACGATCTGAAGTGATAGATTTAGGTACTCCATGCAAACAAACTATTTCTTTGAAGAATAAGTAAGCCACATTTGAAGCATCAGTAGTCTTCATACTGGCAACAAAGTGTGCCATTTTTGAATACCTATTAACAACAACCATTACTGAGTCATTTCCTTTAACAGTCCGTGGCAATCCAAGTATAAAATCCATACTCACATCAACCCAGGGAGCTTCAGGTACTGGTAAAGGAGAGTAGAGACATGTATTCTGAATAAAACACTTTGGAAGGTTGACAAATCACGCATTTCTGAACAAATTTCTGCACATCTTTCTTCAAAGAAGGCTAGTAGTATCGTTCCTCAACCAAAGCCATAGTTTTATCACGAACAAAATGTCTACCAAGACAAATACCATGTAGTTCATGGATTAAATGAAGTCGCGAATACAAAGACGAATTCCTTTGAAGAGAAATCCATCTTGTATAAGAAACTCATTGACCCCAGTAGTCATAAGTCCACATTGATTTTATATTGTCTTGAAATCATCATCTTCAGCATACAAATCTTTAATATAATCAAAAGTTATGCTCTCATTGCTAAAAGTGACAAGAAAGTGAGCACGTCTACTCAAAGCATCATCTACTTGATTCAATTTACCACTCTTGTATCTTATAGAGAAAGTATATTGATTTATTGTTGATAACCATCTATCATGCATTCGATTTACTTTAGCTGATGTGTGTAAGAATTTCAAAGCTTGATTTATTTGAAAGCTTGATCAGTATTAACAACGAATTCACTGTGAACTATATAAGGATGCCAGTGTTTTATAGCTTGAACGAGAGCATACAGTTCAAGCTCATAAGTAGACCATTTCTTCTTAGCTTCTGAATTTTTTTCATCGTGAAAAAGCAACTGGATGACCACCCTGATGAGATAACACAGCACCAATTCCCATAATAGAAGCATCACAATCAACTTCAAATGGCTTAGTAAATCCGACATTGCTAGCAATCGGAGTAGTACATAACTTCTCTTTGAGGAGATTAAAGATTTTATTTGTTTCTTCACCCATAAAAACTTCCTTGCTTTAGACAATCAAGTAACTTCAAATCAAGTATTGAGATAAAATTGCGAATAAAACGTCTACAAAAAGACGGTAGACCATGAAAACTCCTAACATCTTTTAATGCATGTTGGAGTAGGCCAAGCAGCTACGGCTTTTATCTTAGAGTTGTCAACTGTAATTCCTTGATCAGAAATGATATATCCTAAAAAGGTGACCTTGTTGGAGATAAAAGTACACTTTTTAAGATTAACATAGAGTGCATTATTAGCAAGAATTTGAAAAACTTGTAACAGATGAAAAGATGTTCCTCTTCACTGCTATTATAGACCAAAATATCATCGAAATAAACAATGATAAATTTACCAGGTGAAAAAGTGGGGGTACAACAAACTCAACCAATATTTCACTTAACAATCTGTATGGACTAACTCCAATATACCTTTAAAAGAATCAACTAGACAGTCAGACTCAATCTTACTAAAAGTATATCAAAGAGTTATATCCCAATTTCTCGATTCAATACTTACTCAAGCAAATAACAATCTGCGAGTCTAATTGAACACAAGAGAAATTAACTTGAACGGTACCAAAGACCAATGTTCATCAAGGATCAATCAATTTCAATCGACAACCAAAGTTGGATTTACCAATTGATTGATTCAACGCACAACCTGTGATATTTCAATTATATAACAAAATATAATGCGGAAAAGAAATAACACAGACACCAGAAGTTTTGTTAACGAGGAAACCGCAAATGCAAAAAAAAAACTGGGACCTAGTCCAGATTGAACACACACTGTATTAAGCCGCTACAGACACTAGCCTACTACAAACTAACTTCGGTCTGGACTGTAGTTGAACCCCAATCAATCTCACACTGATCCAAGGTATAGTTGCGCTCCTTACGTCTCTGATCCCAGTAGGATACTACGCACTTGATTCCCTTAGCTGATCTCACCCACAACTAAGAGTTGCTACGACCCAAAGTCGAAGACTTTAATAAACAAATCTGTATCACACAGAAAAGTCTACAAGAATAAATAAATCTGTCTCCCACGGAAATACCTACGAGTTTTGTTCCGTCTTTTGATAAATCAAGGTGAACATGAACCAATTAATATATCGGAGTTATATTCCCGAAGAACAGCCTAGAAATATCAATCACCTCACAATAATCTTAATCAACTAGCGAAACAAGATATTGTGAAATCACAAACGTTGAGACGAAGATGTTTGTGACTAAAAAATCTTGCCTATCGGAGAAATTAATCTTGAGCCAATGTTACAATTGTACTAAATACGATAGAAACAAAAAGACCAGATCACGCAGATACAGAGAAAATAGTTGGGGTCTGGCTTCACAATCCCAATGAAGTCTTCAAGTCGTTAACCTACAGGATCTCGGTAGAAACCTAAGGTTAAAGGATAATCGACTCTAGCTTATACAACTAGTATCACACAAGGGGTGTGGGGATTATGTTTCCCAGTTGCTAGAGTTCTCCTTTATATAGTCTCCAAATCAAGGTTTGCAATCTAAGTTACCTTGGTAACAAAGCAATATTCACCGTTAGATGAAAACCTGATTAGATTCAAGCAAATATCTTTCAACCGTTTGATCGAACTTAGCTTGTTATACACAAATGAAATGCACGTTCATTTAGGTTTGTGTAACCGTACCTAAACGTGTACACCTAGTTGGTTCAACAGTAGTTAACCAAATGGTTAGCCATATGAGCACTTTCATATCAACCTTATTCATCTTCACCATAACTAGTTCAAATGACTGATCAAAAGAACTAATCAGAGAGTTGTTCAATTGCTTAGATCTCATACAAGTATATAAGACACAATCGAAGCAATAACGATTTTGATTCACTCGAATCGATTCATGAACATTATAGCCACAGTTTGCAAATATGCATTCCTTAGTTTATATATATCTTAGTTCACAAATAAACCGTTTTTAGAAAATTACCCACTCAAGTATGCATACCGGTACACATACTTAAGTACCCGGATTGAGTTTGTTTTTAGTTCACAAACTCCAGCAGAAATTCACGGGATGTGAACTTCCGGCAGTACGCGGACTTTAGTTCCGGTTATCTTGAGCAGCAAATTACGCATACTTTGGTTCAAGGATTTTGGAGTTACACAAGTATTCACATACAATGTTTATATCCATTTAGGGTTATATATTCTAAACTCTCATTTAAATCATTGAAACATTCTTAGAGGATGTTAAATAGAGGTTATTCACACACTATTTTTCATCAAAGCGATTTTCAAGATATTAAAATAATCAACATGACTTTTGTCACTTGTAAAGATGAACTTGGCCAAAGCGAAATCTTACCAACACATATTTTGAGAAATAGATAAGCGAGATAAAGTCGGCTCGCAATAGCAAATATATATAATCGAAGTCTATATAGAAATACGACTTCTGTCTCAAGATAAGAGATAGAGTAGATAGACTTTTGAGTGATAGATAAGTTCAAGTCTCCACATACCTTTTAGTCAATGAAGTTCCACCAGTTCCTTGAGTAGTTCTTCGTCTTTTTATGATGAATGTCGTGGAGTCTAGAGCTCAACTACACTTTCTATCCTAGTCCAAGACTTAGCTATAAGTAGACTAGAAATCAAGACTTATAGTTTTGGCAACTAAACATGACAAACAAGCTTGAGATAGCAACGCTATAGTTAAACCGAGCAAAGGCTCTAACAATCTCCTCCTTTGTCAATTTTAGTGACAAAACTATCAATACATATGGAATACAAAATAAATAAACTTTGCAGCTTCTCTTCCACATGCATAATCTCCTTGGTTCTTCAACATTACTCGAAATCTTCGTCACTTCCAAGTACTCTAATGATTCCAAAGATATTCAAATCAGCATCATCGTTGTTGAAGATCCGTAACCATAACAATGAGAAAACAAAAGCTCTTAATCATTGTTACACAGTGTCATAGTATTATTACACAGCATCATAGTTCAATTGTATCACAACTTTGACAACAATACTATGGTGATATGTATCACTCCCCCTTAGTCAATACTTCATCTCACATGAAAACCACTCCCCCTTACATAATGATCTGAAAACCATATGTATTTGTAGTGTGAACTAAACATTAATTCTCTCCCTTTTTGTCAATAAAATTGGCAAAGGTACGAAAACTAGTGGGATCCTAATGAAATTTCCATAGAGACACTTCATGACCAAAATAAAGCACATATCAACTTTTTAGATGCAATCATATAGTCGAAACTAAATGCATTCATCAAGGTGTTTATAAAGATACAAGATAACCCCTATAATACTCCACAACCGCACTCCCCACAAAGATTTGGCAATTAAGCACAAGTTCAATTAAGAACTCTCCCCCATAAAATGTCATTCCCGAAAGAACAACAAGAGCGACCTTACTTTCACAAGAAAAGAAGGATTTCTTTGGACGACAACAAATTGCGTAAGAATATGAATTTGTATCCAAAATATTCAATTAAATTAACCACAAGTGAACCCATGATTAATTCAATCAGAAATGCTCAACATAAGAGAACTTACGGAGCCGCACAATATATACATAAAAATTATGGATCAGGGAAGATCAATACTGCGGAATAAACAAAGATTCATTCTATCTTTCATCACTACTTGCACAATGACATACAATAGACTTAATCTTTGTAAACAAAAGTTCATCATTTCTTCCATCAATATTTGCATAATGATATAAAAGGCTTAACTTTTGTTTGTCAAAAGTTCATTCAATCTTTTATCAATACTTGCATATCGACATGTGAAAGACTTAAATTTTGACCACGTATGGGACAATCATAGTTCACGGACGTAAACACACATATCCCATAAAAAATTGCAATATATAAAACCATAAAGATTAATACTGCAAAATCATCTTCCAACTAAACTTTAGAATTTTAACAAATAAATCTAAAAACATCGAAGATGAAAAATATTGGACATAGCTATGTCTAATCACAATAATGGCTATTCCAATCTCTAGTTATTCTTCTTAAAAACACAAGAATAAAATTCTCATAAGAAGATTTCCTAGACATAATAAAATAACTCCTAAAACCAAAATTGATAAAGCACAAATCAACTAATCATCATCTTCATCATCGGAGACCATGAGAGTGGCTTGAATCTTATCCATGTCATCCTTGATTTCTGGAAACTTAGTGGCAATCACAAGTAATCTTATTAACACCTTGGCACTAATATTATTAACACCTTTAAGAATTTGGTGAAGAAGATTCATGGAGGAAGTATCACATGAGCCATCAAGGTTGTCACATCTTTGTCTCTTGCAAGCATTCTCTTTCATACATTTGAAGGTACATGGACGCACAACCTTGGGAGTTCCAATGGAGTTGCCAATCGGAGCAATGGAGAAGGTGCGACAAATCTGCTCAATCAAGCATGGATAGCCTAACTTCTTGTTGGGAGAAGTCATTGACAACATTTGATAAATGATAAACCCACAAATGTCGAGACTTTGAGTTCCCATCTCAAGGAAATAGACCAATTCCGCAAACTCACGACTCCAACGAGAATTCTCAATCATGGAGGGACATAGATTAGATATACCAAGTTTTCCAAAGGACATCAAAGGAAGACTAAGATTATTGGTAGGAAATTTTCCCATATTCCAATCAACACCACAGATACCAATAGAAATGGTTTCATGAGAAGGTATTTCATCACTAGGTCTTGGCAGGCGAAAACTCCCCAAGGGGATTTTAGTAATCCTTGAAATCAACTCTTTATTCACATGAATCCTTTGTCTATTTATCATGGTCTTGAATTCCATGTCATTAGAATTAATATCATAGATGTTAGCATTGAAGATTCTAGTAAGAGTGTCAAATCCTTCACCAAGACCATCAAAGATGTTACCAAGATTGAAATTTTCAAAAAAAATCAAATCCTCTTTATGTCCACTAGTAAAATCCAACTTCTTTTCTAGAATAAACCCTTTAGAAGAAATTCTTTCAAAAACACTCTCACAAGAATCACTGAAAAACCTAATTCTAATGGAATTTCGGTCTATTGGTAAACTCATGCTAGAAGAAGATGAAAAACCCAATTTTTTTGAACCCTCTTTTTAAACCATGAAATTCTTCACGAGATCTTAAAAATCAAGACATTAGTGGAAGAGATGACTTACTTGTTTTTTTTTTGTTTTTTTTTGAAAACCCTTTTACTCCTTTTGATCTTCAAGGATGATTAATGGAGAAATCAAAAAAACTCTAAAAACTTTCACGGACGCGGACAAGTAGGGAGGAAGAAGAAGGTACGTGTACCGCTTCTTTTATACACCCAAGAATGGTCTTGGACCCATTTCTGAACCGCGACCCACAAGAGGAATGTAGGATTTCTTAGTTACAGACACCAAGATTAAGCATCTCGCAAAAGCACACAAGCGTGAAAAAAAAGATGCAGTAGAAAGTTATTTTACAATTACCCTGAAAATGATCATTAACCCAAGTACAAACAAATCAAACCGTTCTTGCCCCATTTTAAGATATATACAAATGGGGTAATGCCAACAAGTTACCAAGTGGCGAGATATGCAAAGAGATCCTCATGCATCATTTTCGGTTGATATTTGTGAACAGTACTAGTGGTATAATCATAGTATTGATGATAATCAGGGATAACAGAGTTCCCTAACTTTCATTTCATATGATCAGAAAGGAGTTTCTTCCGATGTCTTGAACCTGTGTCAACAATACGGGAAACCGTTTTATTGGACTCACTTGTGTTGACAAATGTTTTAGTTTGTACGTCATGATCATGTACGTAACTTTTATCGGATCGATTCTTATTCTTAACTGAGTTAAGCTTTTCTAAGAACCTGAAAACGTTTTCAAATGCTCTAAACAGATCTTTGTCTATTGATCCATCACGATAGTATTCCTCAAAAAGATTAAGAGTTAATCTAGTTAGATTCTATATCTTTGAGCGTAATGAACGTTTTTCCATCTTCCTTCCTTTTTTAGTTTTTCCTTTAGATTGTTTCTCATCATCTAACATCTCCAAGGTCTTAGATGGAATGAGATTATTATGAGAAACGGAAGGTTCTGTCCATAATAATCCCTGAAAAATCTTTAAGGAATTCTGGCGTGCGTTACAGATGCCAAGAGCAAGTTTTCCAAAGAAATTTCCCATAAGGGCAAACTTTCAAGGATCATTCAAACACAAACTTATTAGGTTTATAGTGTTTGCCTGCTCTGATACCAATTGAAAAAGTGGGGGTACAACAACCTTACCCAATATTTCGCTTAGAAATCTGTATAAACTAACTCCAATATACTTTTAAGAGAATCAACTAGACAGTCAGACTCAATTTTACGAAAAGTATATCAAAGAGTTATATCTCAATTTCTCGATTCAATACTCACTCAAGTAAATAGCAATCTGCGAGTCTAATTGAATACAAGAGAAATTAACTTGAACGATACCAAAGACCAATGTTCATGGATCAATCAATTTCAATCAACAACCAAAGGTTGGATTTACCAATTGATCGATTCAACGCACAACCGCAAATGCATAAAAACCCCGGGACCTAGTCCAGATTGAACACACACTGTATTAAGCCGCTACAGACACTAGCCTACTACAAACTAACTTTGTCCTGGATCAGAAGTTGAACCCCAATCAATCTCACACACTGATCCAAGAAGTAAATGAGTCGCAATCATATTAATTACTCATGCTCATATCCTATGAAGGAAAATTTAACAAGACATTGGTGTGTTATATCTTGCGAGGAAGATCTATTAACCCATCCAACAAAATAAGGATTAGGATGCGGTGTTACTTGCAAACCCAAATTCTTAACTACATCAGCTGCTATGTAGTTATCCATACCTTTTCACCATCAATGATCAAATCACATATTTTTCCTCCTAGTGAGCATCTTGTTCTGAAGATATTATTTCTTTGTGAGTAAGAGGGTTGAGAAAGTAATAGTGGTCGAATCATTACCACATAACGATCTCCATACATTTCACAGATTTCTTGATTTTCTTTTATCTTCTCATCATCTTCAGACTCTTCTAATTCACGTGTGGTTTCATAAACCAGTCAACTATACTTACGTAAATCCTCATGACCATCTTGAATTAACCCATGGAACCTACGACACTCAGAAGAGGTATGTCCAAGTTGTTGGCATTTGTTACACTTTTCTCTCCTAAAATTAGCATAAGGATTATGTGATTTGGGTAAAGGTGGAAAACATGATTGGTCCTTACTGGAAAAACGAGTATTATGGTTATAATTTAGTCGAGAAGAAATAGTTTGTGGCTGTTGTACGGGTTGAAGTTCAACAGGAGTAGGAAGAATAAGAGAATTATTCTTTGGTACTGGAGAGTTAGTAAAATTGGATGATGTTGTTGTCTAGAAGAATAACACGAACTATCATCCTCAGTATAATGGCCTTCATTATAATTTTTGAATGAAGTAGAGGTTTTGAAATTACCTTGGAATCGATTACTCTGTCTAGATTGAGTCTTTTGGGAACGAAAGATACGACGTTCTACCTTTATTACTTGTTGAATAGCTTCTACCATAGTAAATACAGATTGAGTCATTCCCTCTTGAATTATCCGGTCCAAGCTGATAGGTGTAGAATACACCGTATTTACTATCTAGTAGTTTATGCTTTCTTTGCTATTTTTCTTGTAAATTATGTATTTTACGCTTGTTTTGAGTTTTATAGCTACTTTGGAGTCGCACGGAGGAAAAGAAGAAGAAACCACCCATTTTGAGCAAAAAGGGCAGAATTGTCATTTTAGGGGCGAACACTATTTGGAGCCCAGTCCGGAGTTAAGGGGCGACTCTTTTGGAAGGAATATTAAATGCGGTCCGAGATGAGGTTAAGGGGCGATCCATCGGAGTTAGCCCTTATCAAAGGGACCAACATTGAATAACCCTCATTTAACCCACACCTCTAACCCAAAACCGACCCGGATCCATACCCGAGTCCAAATCCAATTTATAACTTAAACCTAAAATCGAGAAATCAATTTTCTCAATCATTTTTCACCTGAAAGAGAAAACAGCGATTGTATAGAACCGAGAGAAGAGATTGCTTGGGGCTGAAATCGAATCAAGCACAGAGAGATCGAAACGAGAATTGGAAATCCATATAGAGTAGAAGATTGAGAAGAAATTGATGCTGCTGACCGATGAGACAGAGATCGAGATGCAGAAATTGAAGAACAGATCAAAGCAGAGTTGGGTTTGGTGCTATTGAAGCTACGAACAGATAGAAGTGTTGGTTCTTTGTTGTCCTGGATGTTCGGGGGTTTGTGGTTGAATTACAAGATGGTGGTTCGGTGGATTGGGTCTGCTCTTGATTCGAGTGTCGAGATGGTGTGTGCAAATAGCAGGTGGTCATGAAATAGCAGGTCTGGCTGCAATGGTGGTGGCGTTGGTTGTGTTGATGATGCTGTGATTCAGTTAGACACAGAAAGGCTAGAGGACTGTTGGTGGGTTTGAACCTGCAACTTGATTGGAGGACAAATGCAGATCAAATGGACCAGGAATGATGTACAGGGCTACAATGGAAGTGAGGCAATTGATGAAATTGATGAGCTAAGGAAGATGAGTTACAAGTCTGAGTGGTAGTCTGTGGTGATACTGGATGAATTAGTAAGGGGAATGAAATGGTATGGGCCAGATGGTACTGGTGATGTTGATGGATCCGAATGGAGAAGGTAGTGCCTCTGGCTCTAGTTGCGGGCTAATGGACCGGCAGTGAACTCTAGGTTCGATCTTTGACTGAAATGTGCTGGTATTGCTTATGAATGAGAATGGCTTGGAGTTGCAGCTGGAGATGATGGGCTGCAGTTTAACAGGGAAGGGAACTGAAAGCATTAATGAAGTTGAGTGAGTTCAGGTGGAGTTGTGATTTGTGCTGACACTAGAATGGAACTGAGATAAGCTGATGGGATGAATGAAGCTACAGATAGTGCTGGTGATGCATTTGCGAGGTGCGGTTGAGCCCAGAATTTGTGAATGGTGGCTTGAGGAAGTGGAAGAAATGCAATGCACTGGTGCAAGTTGATTACATTGTTGCAAAATGCGGATGAGTATGGAATTGAGGTGGCACCAAGGTTTGATGGCAATGAGTTTAAGCGGGTGAAGTTGCAGTTCATGGCTGAGGATGAAATGAGAAGTGTGATCATTGTGCAAAGACAAGGGTTTGGTCAAGCACAATGATGGTGCTCACAGTAGTCCTTTGTCAGTGCAATGGCCTAGGGCGATTCGGGCCGTGAGTCGAATCAGTGACTCGCTAGGATAACTCAGTGACTCAGACCAGTAAGCCGAGTAAGATGCTGACTCGGTAGCTGACTCGGTGATTCCCCTTGACCGTTGACTAACGGTTTGACTGACGGTTTGACTTTTGACCGTTAGTCCTAACGGAGGACCGGACGGAATATTCCGTCGAATATTCTCTCGACGACAAAATTTTCAGAGTGGCCATGGCGACGTTTTCCTACCATAATCCCAGTTTTCCTACGAGCCAAAATTTCCAGAATTTTCTATGGACTTCTCTCATGGGTGTGAAGACTTGGGCTAGGATTTGGATGGAGAATTGGACTCAAATTTGGAAAGAGAAGGTGGAAGAGTTGAGAAAAGCTTGATTTGGAAATTGAATTGCAAAAGGAAAAGGATTCTAATCCTTGGAAGAATTGGAGAATTTTGAAGCCTATAAATAGAGAAGTTTTACATACCTCTCTCTACACACATATCTCTACACACACAATTCTTTTCTTTTCTTATTCTTTGTGTGAACTCTTTAACATGAGTAGTTAACTTATTGATTGAGGATGAATTCCTAGTTCTTAACATATGATTTGAGTTTTTGTTTAGAATTCTATCTTGAGATTTTTCACATGATTATCGATTGTTTTTACTAATAGGAGTGATCTTAAAGACATTCATGATTGATTGATAGATTGTTTAGAATGCATGCTAAATTGATTTGTTAATTTGATCTAAAGCTAGTGAAAGTTAGGGGGATAAGTAATCGTTTCTTGACTCTTTACATAAGTAGCAAACACGAGACCTTGCGGAGGGATTCCGTGGAGCAATTGTGTGTAGAAACAACGTTAGCAAGTGGACCTTGAGCTAAGAGTCTAACTACTAATATCAACCTAAGAAATTCACAAAACCTAATGCATGAGCCAAGTTACATCTAGGTTGAGCTAATTCTAGGTGGCTTGGTGATTAGAATCCGGTAGTCGAGAACTTCCGTGTCCGGTGATAAAAGGGATTTAGGGGTTTAGCACCGAGCTAGCTTTCCTTTACCTACGGTTGGTGATAATTTGTGACTAATAACAAGTAGAAGAGAACATAACTTGATTCATTGTTTCGAACGAAGAAGGATTCCTTGATCTTGTCTCTCTTATTGCTTTCAACTTTATCTTTTAATTGTTTTTGTTTATTTTTATTTTTTTGCTTTTACACCCCCTTTCGTGACAATTTTTACAACTAGAATCTCGTGCTCCTCGTGGGATCGACCTTGACTACCCTATATTACTTGTTAATTAGGTAGTAAAGTATTAATTAATTTGTTGTGGTTACGACACGCATCAAATTTTGGCGCATTCCGGGAGCAATGGATGATTTTAGTTGTTTTTATTTTTCTTTTTGCTTTATTCTTGCTTTGTTGGATTCTATTCCGTATCTAACTTGGTTTTTGAATCTTATTTCAGGTATCGGTTTTCCATGTACTAGGACAAGAGCAAGCATATTACAACAATCAATACGGTTTTCAACCTCAACATTATGGCAATTTCCAACCATTCATAGGATACAATCAAAACCAATCTTTTGGCTATGATCAAATTCCTACGGAACATTATGGATATTCTCATACATATCAACAACCTTATGACGTGGGTATGTAGGTGGACAATCACAAGGATGGGAGGATAATTTTGTTTATGATCGAAAATCTCTAGTTTTGCGCATCAAATTTTGCGCCATTGGCCATGATTGGGGATCTTCAAACGAAAGATGCAAGAATCACATCGAGAAATTCAAAGGAATTCGGAGAAAATATACGAACTAATTAACCAACCTTTGGAGACTTTTGATGACGCTTAGTGTAGATTACTCAAGCCTTGATCTTAATAATGATCAATCACCTATTCAAAAGGAAGAGCTTGAGGAAGATGCATTTATTGCTTGGCAAAACTTTCTTAAGGAAAGATGGGAGTCCGCTAAGTGTATGAATGTTCCGACAATGAGGAAGTTATTCCAACTCCTGGATCATAATAACGATCCTTCACCTATTCAAAAGGAGGAGATTGGGTGTGACTTACCTCTTGTTGTAAAACGAAGTAACACCCGCACAAGAAGATCTTACAATCTATACCGATGAAATTCATTTTTGTGAATGGCCCGATTCCGATGATGAGAATGTTGAAGAGATGATACTAGAGGATGAAACCACATTCATTGATTTTGTGGAAGACCCAATTGAACTTGCTAATGATTATGATGATGCCGAGACTTTGGTTAAGGTAGAAAACGACGAAGAATGGTTGCAAGGTTTAATAGAGGACCACGATATACAAGAGGTAAGTGATTCACTCGAATTTTTTAAGGATGAAGAGGATTCTATAATACAAGAATTTTTGAAAGGTTTGTCTAACCCTTTGCTTATTGATTCTTCTCCTTTACCTCTTATTGGTTTGAATGTATGTGCTTCGAAAGTATTTTTGGATGATTTTGTTTCTAAATATCCACCATTGGAAACACTTGATGCTAACACTATGCAGGTTTGCCAAGAGGAATACATGGAAGTTCCCGATTCTATATTCTTTATACACTTCCGAGTGTGGACGAGAATAAGTGTGGGGGAAATTTCTATCGAGCGATAATTTCACTATTGTTTTCTTGTGCTAATATTTGTATGGAGTTATTGTTTGCAAAACAGTATTATGGGTGGATCCTCAAATTTTCCGATTGTTAGTATATGGGGAATGAATCTTGCAAGAGCCAAGTCGGGCCGTCGACTTTAAAACAAGCGCTTAATGGGAGGCAACCCATCGGTTTTGTATTTCTTATCCTTTTGCTTTTTGTTATTTCTTTTTCTTGTTTCTTATCATGTTAAAATTTCCCACCTTGACTTTACTAGGAGGATTCAATTACATTGAGGACAATGTAAGGTTTAAGTGTGGGGAGTGGTTAAGCATGTTTTTAAAACAAAAATTACAAAAAAATTTAAAAAATTTAAAAAAAAAAAAAAAAAAAAAAAGTTTTACTTAAAAATTCCAACTTTTAAAGATTTTAGAGTCACTAGCATACTTCTAGGTATGTTTACATAGAGTTTTTGACCGACATAATTGAACTTGGAAATGTTAGGGAATTACATTCGGATTTCTTGTTTGTTTGAGTGTTAAATAATGGATTTAATCATGCCGGTGATGCGAATTTGGTGCGGGAGAAGTGCGTTATTAGAGTTGCTTGATCAATCATTAGTGGAGACTACCCGTATTCATATCATGAGAGGCACCGACCAGAAATCTTCCATCTACTAAAGAGCTTCTTTTGAGTGTGTGTCACCGTACGTTAATTCCGGGTAGAATGGTGAGCTACCCAACTTCCCACCAATAAAAGCACTACTCTTTGATCTCTTGAGTGCTAATTTTGTCAATCATGAGGGTGACGTCCATGGATGAAAGCTTCCTTCTTGTAGTTCGATTTGCAGTTAGCACCATTTTCTCTCGCGACAACAACGGATCCATAGAAACACATCAACAAGGAGCGACATCAAAATCTACAAGGAAAGTTGGAAAAGTTTAAGGTTTACAAGCAACGGAACGAGAAAAAGAGCAAAATTCAAATACAAGTAAAGCAACATACAAAGAGCGGATTTTTACATATATGTTGAAGACTTACAATACAATGAGGTAATTTTATATTCAAGTATGAAGACTTATTCATGAAAGCGAAGAAAATTAAAAGGTGAAAATTTTTGAAGTTTATGATTTCAAGACGATACAAGTTGTGAAGAATCAAGCGGTAAAATACTTCTTCCACGGCCATGGTTTATTTTTGTATTTAATTTATCTTGTTTAAAAAAAAAAAAAAAAAAAAAAAAAATAAAAAAAAAAAATTGAAAAAAAAGAAAAGAAAAGAAAAGGAAAGAAAAATAATAAAAAAGAAGAGAGAAAAACAAGAGAAATATTTGTATAAGCCAGAAAGGAAAATATATAAGGAAGTTTCAAGCGACAAGGATTTTTAAGGGAAAAAGAGTTACAAATTGTTAAGGATTTTGAAATTCAAGGGTTTATCATCAATAGTTGAAACCGAAGACGAAGACCATGAAGATCAAGAAGAGGAGCGGAAGACGTTTCTATTGGATGCCGAGAGTGGTGTTATCATAATTGGCAATCGAATGTGAAGGTGAGTAAGTAATCTCATCCTCGAAAATATGGTTGATTTCCTTTCTTAGAGATCGTCGAAAAATGATTTTTCAAAATATTAAAAGATGTGGGTTTTTCAAAATTTCTAAGTTATTCTTCCCACCATTCAACGTGTTGCAGAATTCTCTCTTCATTCCTACCTGCACACATGTGAGAACCATAAAAAAAGTCTGTCTTTTTGAGTGCAATTATCATAAAATCTTATTTGGTGAGGCGAAGTCGAGGCGAAAATGCTTATTGATCGTTTCTCAAACACGCATTCTCTCATTATGGTGTGGTTATTTCTCACTCAACATTTAAGAATGAGAATATGTTCTTTGGTATTTCTAACTTCTTATTACTAGCATGCGAAATTCTATGTCCTCATAACTCTTTGGATGCTTGTGACGCTTGAACACTTTGAAAGTTGTGAGTTTTTAGTTTGATTTGCTCGAGGACTAGCAAAGTCTAAGTGTGGGGGAATTTGATAGGTGTAGAATACACCGTATTTACTATCTAGTAGTTTATGCTTTCTTTGCTATTTTTCTTGTAAATTATGTATTTTACGCTTGTTTTGAGTTTTATAGCTACTTTGGAGTCGCACGGAGGAAAAGAAGAAGAAACCACTCAATTTGAGCAAAAAGGCGGTGTCATTTTAGGGGCGAACACTATTTGGAGCCCAGTCCGAGGTTAAGGGGCAGCTCTTTTGGAAGGAATATTAAATGCGGTCAGGATGAGGTTAAGGGGCGATCCATCAAAGTTAGCCCTTATCAAAGGGACCAACATTGAATAACCCTCATTTAACCCACACCTCTAACCCAAAACCGACCCGGATCCATACCCGAGTCCAAATCCAATTTATAACTTAAACCTAAAATCGAGAAATCAATTTTCTCAATCATTTTTCACCTGAAAGAGAAAACAGCGATTGTATAGAACCGAGAGAAGAGATTGCTTGGGGCTGAAATCGAATCAAGCACAGAGAGATCGAAACGAGAATTGGAAATCCATATAGAGTAGAAGATTGAGAAGAAATTGATGCTGCTGACCGATGAGACAGAGATCGAGATGCAGAAATTGAAGAACAGATCAAAGCAGAGTTGGGTTTGGTGCTATTGAAGCTACGAACAGATAGAAGTGTTGGTTGCTGTTGTCTGGATGTTCAGGGGTTTGTGGTTGAATTACAAGATGGTGGTTCTGGTGGATTGGGTCTGCTCTTGATTCAGAGTGTCGAGATGGTGTGTGCAAATAGCAGGTGGTCATGAAATAGCAGGTCTGGCTGCAATGGTGGTGGCGTTGGTTGTGTTGATGATGCTGTGATTCAGTTAGACACAGAAAGGCTAGAGGATGTTGGTGGGTTTGAACCTCGCAACTTGATTGGAGGACAAATGCAGATCAAATGGACCAGGAATGATGTACAGGGCTACAATGGAAGTGAGGCAATTGATGAAATTGATGAGCTAAGGAAGATGAGTTACAAGTCTGAGTGGTAGTCTGTGGTGATACTGGATGAATTAGTAAGGGGGAATGAAATGGTATGGGCCAGATGGTACTGGTGATGTTGATGGATCTGAACTGGAGAAGGTAGTGCCCTGGCTCTAGTTGCAGGCTAATGGGACTGGTGAACTCTAGGTTCTGATGCTGAAACTGAAATGTGCTGGTATTGCTTATGAATGAGAATGGCTTGGAGTTGCAGCTGGAGATGATGGGCTGCAGTTTAACAGGGAAGGGAACTGAAAGCATTAATGAAGTTGAGTGAGTTCAGGTGGAGTTGTGATTTGTGCTGACACTAGAATGGAACTGAGATAAGCTGATGGGATGAATGAAGCTACAGATAGTGCTGGTGATGCATTTGCAGGTGCAGTTGAGCCTGTAACTTGTGAATGGTGGCTTGAGGAAGTGGAAGAAATGCAATGCACTGGTGCAAGTTGATTACATTGTTGCAGCTGCAGTATGAGTATGGAATTGAGGTGGCAGCTGAAGGTTTGATGGCAGCTGGAGTTTAAGCAGGTGAAGTTGCAGTTCATGGCTGAGGATGAAATGAGAAGTGTGATCATTGTGCAAAGACAAGGGTTTGGTCAAGCACAATGATGGTGTCGCAGAGTCGGCTCGCAATGGCCTAGGGCCGATTCGGGCCTCGAGTCGAATCGGTGACTCGCCAGATAACTCAAATGACTCGAGACCGAGTTTGAGCAAGATGCCGACTCCTGATGAGTCGACTCCGGTGATTCCCTTGACCGTTGACTAACGGTTTGACTATCAGTTTGACTTTTGACCGTTAGTCCTAACGGAGGACCGGACGAATATTCCGTCGAATATTCTCTCGACGACAAAATTTTCAGGCGGCCGGCGGCGACGTTTTCCGGCCATAATCCCAGTTTTCCGGCGAGCCAAAATTTCCAGAATTTTCTATGGACTTCTCTCATGGGTGTGAAGACTTGGGCTAGGATTTGGATGGAGAATTGGACTCAAATTTGGAAAGAGAAGGTGGAAGAGTTGAGAAAAGCTTGATTTGGAAATTGAATTGCAAAAGGAAAAGGATTCTAATCCTTGGAAGAATTGGAGAATTTTGAAGCCTATAAATAGAGAAGTTTTACATACCTCTCTCTACACACATATCTCTACACACACAATTCTTTTCTTTTCTTATTCTTTGTGTGAACTCTTTAACATGAGTAGTTAACTTATTGATTGAGGATGAATTCCTAGTTCTTAACATATGATTTGAGTTTTTGTTTAGAATTCTATCTTGAGATTTTTCACATGATTATCGATTGTTTTTACTAATAGGAGTGATCTTAAAGACATTCATGATTGATTGATAGATTGTTTAGAATGCATGCTAAATTGATTTGTTAATTTGATCTAAAGCTAGTGAAAGTTAGGGGATAAGTAATCGTTTCTTGACTCTTTACATAAGTAGCAAACACGAGACCTTGCGGAGGGATTCCGTGGAGCAATTGTGTGTAGAAACAACGTTAGCAAGTGGACCTTGAGCTAAGAGTCTAACTACTAATATCAACCTAAGAAATTCACAAACTTAATGCATGAGCCAAGTTACATGTAGGTTGAGCTAATTCTAGGTGGCTTGGTGATTAGAATCCGGTGAGTCGAGAACTTCCGTGTCCCAGGTGATAAAAGGGATTTAGGGGTTTAGCACCGAGCTAGCCGCTTTACCTACTACTGGTGATAATTTGTGACTAATAACAAGTAGAAGAGAACATAACTTGATTCATTGTTTCGAACGAAGAAGGATTCCTTGATCTTGTCTCTCTTATTGCTTTCAACTTTATCTTTTAATTGTTTTTGTTTATTTTTATTTTTTTGCTTTTTACACCCCTTTCGTGACAATTTTTACAACTAGAATCTCGTGCTCCTCGTGGGATCGACCTTGACTACCCTATATTACTTGTTAATTAGGTAGTAAAGTATTAATTAATTTGTTGTGGTTACGACACGCATCACAAGCCTTCTATGAATCTTGTTACAAGCTGTTCCTCAGTTTTATTAAGCTGGTTACGTGCAAATAAACTGTAAAACTCAGACACTTAATAATCTACCAATCTTGCACCTTGTTGACAAGCTTACAGTTTCACAAACAACTCTGTTGTTTGTAATCTCTTGGTAGAAATTTATCTCGTAAAAGCTTTCTCATTCTTTCCCAAGTACGTACAGGTGGATTGTCATACTTGTAACGATCCTCACAGAGTTTTTCCCACCAAGAAGCAACACCTCCTTTGAGTTTATAAGCCACGAGCTTAACCTTGGAATGATCTGGAACTTCCATAAACTCGAAAAAAAAATAGCTTCAACTTCATAAAACCAATCCAGCAAATCTTCAATCTCGAACCTTCCATTGAATTTTGGGATATCATCCTTTAGTTTATATTCTTAAAAAGACCCTTAAGAATTTTGATTCGACTTGAGACGTCTATCTTCTATCCAACTCTTCTCTAATTCATCTTCCAGATCATCATCATCGTTACTATCTAAAGACTTAAAGGCCTAGACAAATAAAGCTCCCACGTTGAAGGGTGAGGAAACCCTCAATTCCTATTGGCTGAAATATGCCTTTTTGAGTTTTGTGAAACGAGTGTTTTGGTGAGGACACTTGGCAACATATGATTGGTTTAAAATGAATATCAAAAAGATTTAAAAAAAGGAAACCAAATTCAATTTGGAATTCATGAAGTTACAATATTTATGTGAGGACACTTGGCAACGTATGATTGGTTCAAAAAATAAAAACTTAAAAGGAAACTATAACTTACCGTGTTTGGAATTTTATGGAAGTCCAAATTCAATTTGGATATCGAGTAATTACTATATTAGGGCTACTTTTTCCAAATTAATATATAAAGGGGAAAAAATCCACATATTTTCTGCGAAAATAAAAAGAAAAAATAAATAAAATCTGCACATATCTTCCACCTATATAATGTATTTGCCCCGCCATACCAAATCCAAAAATACATCTCCACGGGGCGGGGCAAAACCCCGCGCACACCAAATCAAAAATGCATTGCCACGGGGTGAGGCGAAGCCCCGTGCACACCAAATTAAAAGGAATAAACAAATAAAATATGCACATATTTTCCACCTATTTAATGTAATTTCCCGCGACACCAAATCAAAAATACACCTCACGGGCGGGCGAGGCCCCGCGCACACCAAATTAAAAATACATCGTCATGGGGCAGGGGTGAAGCCCCGCGCTCGCCAAATCAAAAATACATTGCCTTCGTCCCGCGCACACTAAATCAAAAATTCATCGCCACGGAGGGAGAGGGGGGGGGGGCGAAGCCCCGCGCTCTCCAAATCAAAAATACATCGCCACGGGGCAGAACAAAGCCCCGCGCACACCAAGTTAAAAGAAAAAATATGCCCGGTGCGTAGCACGGGCACAAATCTAGTCAAACTTAAGACTTGAAAACTTTTTACCAGGGGTGTTGAGAAACACTTTCATATTGTTTTTCCTTTTTCATTTGTCGAAGAACCTCTTCTGGAATATGAGTATCATGAACAAAAGAGTGTTTAATTTTACCCTTAGAAATATATTTAGCATATGAAGACTTCCATTCACCTACAGATTTAGTTTCATCATCTGATTTTTCTCTATCTCTAAGCTTCAGATCTTTGAGACACACGACAATATCTTCAAGTTTTTTTTTCTATTGTATCTAACCTCTTATTATTTGGTTCATCAGCTTTTGTGAGTCCTTCTTGAGTAACGTAGTCTCCCATTGAAAAAAAAGAACTTAAATAATGTGTTTTCTAACAAAGTACGAGCCTGTTTATATAGGCATGAATCGGAATTCTAAAAGAAGAATGAAACATAAAAAGAAACCTAAAAACATGTAATAACTGGAATTGAGAAACAAGTCATCCAGAGTTCTAAAAATAAAGAAAAATAAGAAAGGAAAGAATGTTGAGATGTTCTACATCAATAAGTACAAAACCCAATCTTCCGGCAAAAAATAGTCGGAATATGGGAAAAAGACTAAACAAAAATATGAGAAAAGAACCGATTGAATTGGAGATAAATGGTTTTTGGATCACAAATTCACCATTTTTGTTGATAATTTTCTTCTTGAGGAAGAGATGTTTTTAAGGAGGAGTGATTTGCCTATTTTTTGACCGGAGCGACGAAGATTTAGGTCGCCGGAGTTCACCATCGATGTACTTCAACCCTTGTAAACCCAATAGAGAATACCCATTAAAGGCAGAAAGAGATGCTATAAAGCATAGATAGAGCCGCCATGGAAACGGAAAGGCCTTGCCGCCGGCAAGTAGCCAAAATAGTAAATAAACTAACCCTATAAAGCATTAAACTAACTAATCTAGAGAAATAACACTAGATAACTAAGAACTTCTCAGATACACTCCCAATCGGAGAAGATCTGAGCAGGAGAAGCTCGCCATTAAATGGGATTTTTTTCTCCAGAAATCGTCGAAAGAGATGAAGGTAAAAGTTTTAGAATTTTATAGTTTAAGAGAGCTAACTATGTGGTCCTTCAAAGTTTAAACATGAAGTAAAAGGATATTTGGGTATTAATAAAAGTGTTTTTATTTTACCATAAGAAAAAAACTCAAACTTCATAAGATAAAAGTAAAAAGATTTTCTTCATGAAGTTGTTTACAATTTTCTTTGTTTTCAAAAGTCATTCTCAAATTTTGTTCTCATTTTATGGCTTTCTGTGGTTTTAAAAATCGAAAGGTAACTTCTTAAAATGTATCCAAACACCTTAATAATATAAAGCTTATCTTTTGGGGCTTTCGAAATTCCTCATGTAATGTCAGTAACTTCCCTAATATTGTTGATATGACTCTATAATGGCTTAACAAAGTCTTTGTGTGACTATTATTTGGCTTATTTTCATTCATGAATTTAAAACAAGAAATGAGACTTAGAAACCTAAAAATATTTAACATCTACAATTTCAACCATTCATTAGCCCTAGACAAATAAGAGTTTCCATGGCTGAATCATAAACGTTCAGTTGGGGGATGATGAGTAAAACAAAATACGGTTATCATGAAGTAATAATCCAGTTAGTAATGGTTAAGTTTTCTTTACTTGATTAGCTTAATCAATCCTGAAAACGCGGGGGTACAACAACCACACCCAACTATTTTGTTTGGCAATCTGTATGGACCAAACTCCAATATAATTCCGAGAGTATCAACTTAATGAAACTCAATCAAGAAAGATATCAAAGAGCTTTATCTCTTTCTCAACACATTCAGTAGTTAAATAGAAACAAGTCCGTAAACCTGATTATAGGGTGTGAGTTCTTGGACGATATCAAAACCAATATCTTTTGTTTTTATCACAACCTATTCAAGACCCACCGTGTATAAACTTCTTTAATCAACAATCACTAAAGGAATATTTCAACACGGTGTCCACTTGAAACAGGGTTAGTCCAGACTGGTCTAACAATGTGAAAAAGCCAAAGTCAAGTGTCCAAGATCAATCAAGTCTTATCCGACAAACAAGGTTGGATTTAACAACTATAATTGATTAATGTACAACCTGTATTATTTCAATTATATAAAGAAAATATAATGCGGAAAAGAAATAACACAAACACCAGAAATTTTGTTAATGAGGAAACCGCAAATGCAGAAAAACCCCGGGACCTAGTCCAGAATAAACCCACACTGATTATAAGTTGTTACACCAATTTCCTACTACATATTCGGACTAGATGTAATACCTGCTTCAGCTATATTAAAGCACTTGTAAAACTCCTAGTAGAACACAAATTCTCTTTATAAGTTATTCTAAAAAATCTTCTGCAAAACAAGGTTCTCTTCAGAATCACTCTCAAAAATCTTCTAACAAAATGTTAGTTCTCTTTAGAAGATGTAACAACACGTTGATACTTTTCGATCTTTTGTTTTCACAAAATACCGGTTTGATTTCCCTTTAGATGTGAATCAAGGTTTTGGAAATCTTGTGTTTGTTTTGATAAAAATAATTACTAGGTAAAAGTAATATCAAAACAAATTTGTTGATTAGGGTTTATTATACTCTTCAAAAATGGAAGAGAAACCTAATTATTCTACAACAAGAACAACTAGAATAAATCAAGAGATATCTTGTTTAAAACTTCATAAGGATTTTTTTACGAGATACTTTAATCGAAGTTTCTTTCTAGTTTCTATTTCGACCAACTAATTTCGGTATACGATCAAGAACTGAAATCTATCAAAACCCAGGGTTTATGATCAACAACTCTTGAATGGTCTTATATCAGAAGAGAAGACCTTAGAATAGACAAGAGGTGAAAAACCTAGATTACAAGTTGCAAAACAATCACGAAGATTATTATTAACTCGGTTTTGCGATCCCCAAAGCAAAGACTTTTATCTCACTCTTGTTCACGAAGAACAGAAGACATGGAAAACAACCTTATGAACCTTACACCAATTGTCCAAGGGATGAAAAATGTGGTATTTATAGTGAACAAGGTAGCTTGAAAGCTAAGCAAGGGTAAGCTATTTTCCTTTTTCAAGACTCTCCTAATTTTGGGAGTCTTTCCTAAGTTACAAATATCTTGCATAAATAACTAAATAAATAATTATTAGCATATATTGTATTTATGTGAATAAATCACAATTTAACTTAGGAAGGAAATCAAAAATATCACAAACACTTTAATATGATAATTAAATATGTTTGGAGTAATAGTCATCTTGCCTAGATAAGAAAACATCAAAAACTTGACTAAAGAATGCCTCTAGTCACGTATTTTGGCTCAAGTCCGTGAACCGTTACAAATAGTTCGTGGATTGTTTCCTACTAACGAACTGCAACAGTTTCAGCAACGCTTATAACTATTGCTTTAATAAATCACTCATAACTTCATCATTATAACTCGGAATTGAGTCATTCTTGGCTCGTTGAATTCGTAAAATCATTCACTATAACATGAGAACCTTTCCAGGGATAACGGTTATTGTCACAAAAGTCGTGGCTCAAATAACCTCGAGTATATATACATAAATGTACATTAACTGTCATAGGAATTGTTCCATAGAGTGAGCATTTGTTCGATAGATTAGAAAGGTAGAATTGAACAAGAATACAAATGAAATCAATCACTACATACCTTTGTTGATGAAGTCCTTGTTGATTCCTTCTTGTAGTCTTCAGTCTTCATCCTTCAAGGATAGCTTCGATTCTACTTCTTAGACCTAATCTAGTCCGAAACTAACCTTAGTATACTAAATCAAGAATGCATTTTGGAAACTAAATTTGACAACTAACTTGACATACCAACGCTAGTGGGTTCAACCGAGCAATGCTCTAAAAATCCGGTTAGTAAAGTTAATAGAGTATTAAGAGTTAGATTATATTAGTAATATTAAACTTATAAATTAGAGTTAGAGTTAGTTGATTATAATTGTTATTCAGAAATCGAAAATTAATTTGCAGAAGTCGGAAGCTGACATATGACCTAGACTATTGACTTAGAATAAGGTGGATATCGGATAAATGCTTAACTTTGTTATTCTTCTGTGTCGCCGGCTCTACCTCGACCGCTCCTTCTTTTACATGGTTTATTATTAAAGAATACACATCATCCAAATAAAGATGATATTAATAATGTTTAATTAAGAATTAATAAAATAACTAGATTTTAAGGAGATCATCTCGAATCGGAGGATAACAAGAATAATATAATTGTTTGTTTGGTCCTCTTAGCTTATACACCAATATAAAAGAAAGGGATTCGTAAACTATGAATTTAATACATTGATTTTACACATTTGTATTGGCTAACTTATATAACTAATTTGAAAATAAATATTTTACTTCCGCTATTACCCTTTATTTTGTATAGAACAAGAGATTTAATATTTTACTGCAATGGGAATTCTTATGTTTAACAAAAACTTCAATTAATCCTCAAAAAATCATGTCTGCACTTTTATTCGGTCGGTAACTATGTGATACTCAAGTATTAATTTTTGTTACATCACTGCTTAGTCAAACTCGTAAGTTTTTTTTATCTCAAGCTTGTTGTCAACGTTACATGCATAAAACTATATCTTGATACTAGATTCAAGTCTTAGACTAGGATTAGAGTATGGTAGTTGAGTATCGTACATCACTGAATAATCCTCTGAGACTAGAGAACAAACGAAGACATTTGCGAGAACTTCATCAACAAAGAGGTATGTGAAGACCGAACCATCCTATTTACTCAAGACATTTACCATTCTATCTTATGAAACTATGTCGTATGACTTTATTATATTTAATATTGTAGAAAATAAATTTCGAGCCAAGCCTGTCTTGACAAATCTCTCGAAATATGATTCAAGCAATGGATGTACTTAGATCCCTAACAATTTTGGTTAAAAACAATTTATTTTTTATGAAATATTTTTATTTCAAGTTGATCATTTGGAAATTTCCCAAGCAATGATACTTATTATCTATGGCTACTAGGAATGTTTCAATCTTTTAATGAGAGTTTTTAGAACAATCTGAATTTCGCGAATAGGATAAGTAAACATACCAGGTACGCGTACCTTGTTGATCGAAGATCGAGAATTGGGGGAGGAGTATGCGTACACATGGGATATGAGTATGGTAACTAGTTAAGGTACACATATCTGGTATGCGTACCCTTAAAGCTTGAATTATTCGTGAACTATCCATAGGTATGCATACCTAGTAGCATACCTACCCAGTTCTAATTTAAGCAGAAGCTCACAAACTGTTTTACAAATATTTTCAACTTTGCTACAACCCTCATAGACACTTCTAAGATAGTTTTTTTCATAAATTCCTCGATTTTGTGGATCATGGTTTTGGTCTTGAGTGTTATTGGACAACACTTATGTTTGTAATTTCAATAGGCATATCGCATACCTGCCAACATGAACTATCATTGTGCATGGTTCCAGAAACCTGGACCATAATGCATATTCTTCTGTGTAATTTCAAGATGTACTTCTTACATGCTTATATGAATGCCTAATAAGAATTCCATATAAATTAAGAAAGTGATTGCTTGAATCTCAAGCTATCTGATGCGTGTCGTAGGTGCAATCAAATTAATTAATGTTTCCACTCAATTAAAAATAATATAATGGAAGTCAAGTTCGTTCCCACGAGGAGCAAGAGATTCTAGTTGTAAAAATTGTCACAAAAGGGGGGTGTAAAAAGCAAAAGAAAATAAACAAAGCAATTAAAATCGAAAGTTGAAAGCAATAAGAGAGACAAGATCAAGGAATCCTTCTTCGTTACGAAACAATGAATCAAGTTATGTTCTTTTCTACTTGTTATTAGTCACAAATTATCACCAACCGTAGGTAAAGTAGCTAGATCAGTGCTAAACCCCTAAATCCCTTCTATCACCGGACACGGAAGTTCTCGACTACCGGATTCTATTTACCAAACCACCTAGAAGTAGATCACTCAAGATGTAATTTAAATAAACGCATTAAGATTTATGAACTTATTAGGTTGATATTAGTAGTTAGACTCTTAGATCAAGGTCTACTTGCTAACGTTGTTTCTACACACAATTGCTCCACGGAATCCCTCCGCAAGGTCTCGCCCTAAATCCCTTATATCACCGGACACGGAAGTTCTCGACTACCGGATTCTATTTACCAAACCACCTAGTAGTAGATCACTCTAGATGTAATTTAAATAAACGCATTAAGATTTATGAACTTATTAGGTTGATATTAGTAGTTAGACTCTTAGATCAAGGTCTACTTGCTAACGTTGTTTTCACACACAATTGCTCCACGGAATCCCTCCGCAAGGTCTCGTGTTTGCTACTTATGTAAAAAGTCAAGAAACGATTACTTATCTCCTAACTTTCACTAGCTTTAGATCAAATTAACAAATCAATTTAGCGTGCACTCTAAACAATCTATCAATCAATCATGAATGTCATTAAGATCATTCCTATTAGTAAAAACAAACGATAATCATGTGAAAAACTTCAAGATAGAATTGAAAACAAAAACTCAAAACATAAATTAAGAACTAGGAATTCATCCTCAATCAATAAGAAAATTAGCTACTCATGTTTTTGAAATTCACACAAATAATAATTAAAAGGAGAATTTTCAAGAGTTCACACAAATAATTAAAAAGAAGAATTTTCAAAAGCTATCAAAAACACAAGTGTTGTGTGTGTAGAGAGGTGTGTCTAAAAGATGTAGAAAACTTCTCTATTTATAGGCTTCAATATTCTCCAACTCTTCCAAGGATTAGAATCCTTTTCCTTTAGCAATTCAACTTCCAAATTCAAGTCTTTCTCTTCTTCCATCTTCTCTTTCCAAATTTGAGTCCAATTCTCCATCCAATTCCAAGCCCAAGTCTTCACACCCATGAGAGAAGTCCATATAAAAGTCTGGAATTTTTGCTCACTGAAATCGGGATTGTGGCTTCGGAATAGTCAGTCGCCACGCCACCTGAAAATTTCTCCGTCAGGGAATATTCGACGGAATATTCCGTCAGTCCTCCGTTAGGACTAACGGTCAAACGTCAAACCGTTAGTCAACGATCCAACTCGGGTCAACTGCCGAGTCAAAACGAGTCAATGATCCAACTCAGTCCAGACCAGGCCACTGCAATTTTGCACATGCCTTGCAGTTCACAGCCAAGATGGTCAGTAATTGTGTTTCCGACCTACGACCAAGATGTCCCCTGTCTGTTGCACCTTCGCATTTCATTCCCGACCATGAGGGTTGTACAAATGCCAACTCTACACACCACCTGCCATTTTTATCGCCTTCTAGCCAACACAACCATTGCTTATACATTCTCCCCCGGCAGCTTCCCATCTCTCGCCATAGAAGCAACACCCACCAGGCTTAGGCCATCTCTTTGCATCGATTACAATGCCTTGCACCTCAACCGGTTGCGGCACCACCGCAACCACAACTCACCGCCATCTTTCTCTTGTACCGCATTACATTCTCATAGCCTCAAAACCACAACCGCCGCACCATTATCATCATGCCTTGCACTACATTTAACTTCATGCTCTTCCCCGGCTCAACTCGCAATAATTCACAACAGAATAAGTGCAACTTCTCGATCCAAGACCTTTTCACCCTCAAATTCAAGACTTCCCCTCAAAGTAAACCATGAGCTTCCACACTTCATTCATTCTACAGCTTGCATTCCATTGCACTTGTCAATCCAACCGCAACTAATTGCAGCAGTTAGACTCTATCCTCCAAAGCAAGCCTCGCACTCCATCTTGCCACTGCAATTGAAGCTTCACGATTCATCCAACAAAGACATCGATCTCTCCATTCACACCATTCACGAGACCTCATGTCATTCCATCACAGTGGAACCTTAAATCAAAACAAATTCAACTTCTCTTTTACAATTTCTTCATCATCACAAGAAACCCTTTTCCTATCTCTTAATTCTCGATCTCACAGCTAGCCTCAATTTCAGTTCTCAATCTCCTCTATCTCGAATTTACTCATTTTCTCGCAACTAATCTTCCACCCGTACATGCACAGCGAACCCTAACTTCCTCTCTATCGATTTCAAGATCGTGGCTTGCCAATCATCATTGCTATGTCTTGATCTCGGTGGTCACTGTGAGACCCATCTTCCGGAATCATCGATTTTCAGTTCAATTTCCACCACCAACACATACCCATTATTGATCTTACCTGCGATTTCATTCAAAACTCAAACCCATTGTTCTTCTCTGTGTTGAACAACAGCTCAAGAACGAGCTCGATTCCCTCGCATCTCCCCGGAGCTTCATCTCCTACCAGGCCGCAGAATTGACTTCTCTCGCGAACTTAGATTAACCATCACCATTACCAATCGAAACCCATTCTACCCGAACCATCTCTTCCCATCATCTCTCGTAGTCTCTCGATTCTCAATTCATCTTCTACAAGTTCATCACAAAATAACTCTCGATCTCTCGCTAATGGTAACAAAGAGCCATGATCGCTTCTTTAGCTTCAGGTGGAAGGGAAGAGAGTGAAGAAGAAGAAGAATGAGAGAAAATCTCTAGGGTTGTAATGATTTGGGCGTATTTGCACCCAATGTAGCCACCCATTGATAATTACAAAATTTCTTCTAAATGATAAGGGGTACTCCAAATGATAACCCCTTAACCATAGCTGGTTTGCGTTTAGTATACCTCCAAATTGGGTTGCCCCTTAACCTCGACCGTGCTCCATATATCAATCGCCTGTAAAATGACCATCTTGCCCTTTTTCGCTCAATAGAGTAATTTCTTCTTCTTTTCCTCCGTG
Source organism: Papaver armeniacum (assembly GCA_023531295.1). Lineage (NCBI taxonomy): Eukaryota > Viridiplantae > Streptophyta > Magnoliopsida > Ranunculales > Papaveraceae > Papaver > Papaver armeniacum. The sequence goes on along the minus strand of JAJJWW010001813.1, from coordinate 50,549 downwards.
TGACTCAAAAGTAGCTACAAAACTCAAAACAAGCGTAAAATACAAAATTCACAAGAAAAATAGCAAAGAAAGCATAAACAATAGATAGTAAATAGGATGTATTCTACACCCTATCAAATTCCCCCACACTTAGACTTTGCTAGTCCTCGAGCAAATCAAACTAAAAACTTACAACTTCAAAGCGTTCAAGCGTCCTAAGCATCCAAAGAGTTATGAGGACATAGAGTTTCTGCATGCTAGTAATAAGAAGTTAGAAATTCTAAAGAACATATTCTCATTCTTAAATGTTGAGTGAGAAATAACCACACCATAATGAGAGAATGCGTGTTTGAGAAACGATCAATAAGCATTTCGCCTCGACTTCTGCCTCACCAAATAGGTTTTTATGATAATTGCACTCAAAAAGACGACTTTTTTATGGTTCTCACATGTGTGCAGGTAGGAATGAAGAGAGAATTCCTGCAACACGTTGAATGGTGGGAAGGACAACTTCCGAAATATTTTTAAAAACCCACATCTTTTAATATTTTGAAAAACCATTTTTCTGACGATCTCTAAGAAAGGAAATCAACCATTTATTATTGAGGATGAGATTACTTACTCACCTTCACATCCGATCGCCAATTATGATAACACCACTCTCACGGCATCCAATAGAAACGTCTTCCGCTCCTCGTCTTTATCTTCTTGGTCTTCGGTTTCAACTATTGGTGATAAACTCTCGAATTTCATAAATCCTTGACAATTCTTAACTCTTGTACCTTAAAATCCTTGTCGCTTGAAACTACCTTATAGATTTTCCTTCCCCACGGCTTATTAACAACAAAAATTTCTCTTGTTTTTCTCTTTTTTTTTTTTTTTTTTTTTTTTTTTTTTCCGAAACAAGAGAAATAAAATACAAAAAATAATCCATGGCCGTGGGAGAAGTATTTTACCGCTTGATTCTTCACAACTTGTATCGTCTTGAAATCATAAACTTCAAAAATTCTCACCTTTAAATTTTCTTTGCTTTCATGAATAAGTCTTCATACTTGGATATAAAATTACCTCATTGTATTGTAAGTCCTCAACATATATGTGAATCCGCTCTTTATATGTTACTTTACTTGAATTTGAAATTTGCTCTTTTTCTCATTTCGTTGCTTATAAACCTTAAACTTTTCCAACTTTCCTTGTAGATTTTGGTGTCGCTCCTTGTTGATGATGATGTTTCTATGGACCCGTTGTTGTCGCGAGAGAGAATGGTGCTAACTGCAAATCGAACTACAAGAAGGAGGCTTTCATCCATGGACGTCACCCTCATGATTGACAAAATTAGCACTCAAGAGATCAAGAGTAGTGCTTCTATTGGTGGGAGGTTGGGTAGCTCACCATTCTACCCGGAATTAACGTACGGTGACACACACTCAAAAGAAAGCTCTTTAGTAGATGGAAGAATTTCTGGTCGGTGCCTCACATGATATGAATACGGGTAGTCTCCACTAATGATTGATCAGCAACTCTAATAACGCATTTCCCCCCTGCACCAAATTCGCATCACCGGCATGATTAAATCCATTATTTAACACTCAAACAAACAAGAAATCCGAATGTAGTTCTCTAACATTTCCAAGTTCAATTATGTCGGTCAAAATCTCTATGTAAACATACCTAGAAATATGCTAGTGACTCTAAAATCTTTAAAAGTTGGAGTTTTTATGTAAAACTTTTTTTTTTTTTTCAAATTTTTTTTTTTTTTTTTGTAATTTTTGTTTTAAAAACATGCTTAACCACTCCCCCACACTTAAACTTTACATTGTCCTCAATGTAATTGAATCCTCCTAGTAAAGTCAAGGTGGGAAATTTTAACATGATAAGGAACAAGAAAAAAAAAATAAATAACAAAAAGCAAAAGGATAAGAAATACAAAACCTATGGGTTGCCTCCCATTAAGCGCTTGTTTTAAAGTCGACGGCCCGACTTAGCTTTTGCGGCACATTACTCCTCCAGAGGGAGTACATCTCCAAATGAAAGTTCATCAAAATTCACATAAGCGATGTTCTCATAGTATGGCTTCAATCTATGGCCGTTGACTTTGGAAACCGAATTGTCTCTAAGACTAGTAATTTCAACTGCACCATGAGGAAAACATTAGTAACAACATATGGTCCAATCCATCGGGACCTTAACTTTCCAGGAAATAATTTAAGGCGAGAATGATATAAAAGGACTTTTTGTCCCACGATGAAGCTTTTACGAGAAATCATCTTGTCATGAAAAAGCTTGGTCTTTTCCTTGTAAATACGGCACTCTCGTAAGCATCATTACGTATCTCCTCTAACTCATGTAGTTGTAACTTCCTTTGTTTCCCGCTTCATCATACTCCATGTTGAATTTCTTTATCGCCCAATAAGCCTTATGTTCAAGTTCAACCGGAAGATGACAAGCCTTACCATAAACCAACCTATATGGAGACATACCAATTGGTGTCTTATACGCCGTTCTATACGCCCAAAGTGCATCATTGAGCTTAAAGCTCCAATCTTTCCTTGTGGTATTCATTGTTTTCTCAAGAATGGACTTGATCTCACGATTTGAAATTTCCGCTTGTCCACTAGTTTGTGGATGATAAGGCATACCAATTTTGTGTGTTATGTTGTACTTCTTGAGGAGAGCGTGGAAAGCCTTCTTGAAATGTGAGCCTCCATCGCTTATCACCACTCTTGGTGTTCCATGCCTATTGAATATGTTTTCCCTTACAAAATCACAAACAACTTGAGAGTCATTAGTTTTGGTGGCTCTAGCTTCCACCCATTTGAAACATAATCTACGGCAAGAAGTATATAAAAGTTTCCATTCGAATTGACAAAAGGGCCCATAAAATCGATACCCCACACATCAAAAATCTCAACGGCGAGAATTGGTGTGAGTGGCATTTGATTTCGAGCACCTAGATTGCCCGTTCGTTGACATCTATCACACGATTTACAAAAACATATGAATCTTCAAACAAGGTGGGCCATAAAATCCACTCTCGAGAACTTTGAGAGCGGTGCGTTTAGAACCAAAGTGGCCACCACAAGCAAAAGTGTGGCAAAAGGAGAGAATGGATTGAAATTGAATTAGGCACGCACCTTCGCATTATTTGATCAACCCCATATTTCCATAAGTATGGTTCATCCCACACATATTGCTTAGCTACCTTCTTAAATTTCATATTTTGGAAGTTGGACATTGTATTAGGTACTTTCCTTGTCACCAAGTAATTCACTATATCCGCATACCAAGGTGTTGATTCTTCCATGGAGAAAAGTTGTTCGTCCTAAAGCGGTCATGTAATGGAAGTTCCTCTTGAGACATAACAAGTCTACTAAGATGATCCGCAACGGTATTTTCCACACCCCTCTTATCACGAATTTCTATGTCGAACTCTTGTAACAATAGGATCCACCGGATTAATCTTGGCTTAGCTTCTTTCTTCTTTATTAAGTGTCTTAGTGCGGCATGATCGGAATACACAATAACCTTTGTACCCACCAAGTATGATCGAAATTTTTCCAAAGCAAAAACTATAGCCAATAACTCCTTTTTCCGTGGTAGAATAATTGATTTGTGCATCATTAAGGGTCCTAGATGCATAATAGATAACATGGGACAACTTGTCCACTCTTTGACCCAAAACGGCTCCAACCGCATAATCACTAGCATCACACATTAATTCAAATGGAAGATTCCAATCCGGTGATTTGATAATCGGCGCACTTGTCAACATATCCTTTAATTTGTCAAAAGCATCCTTGCATTCCTTGTTGAAGTCAAAAGGTACCTCCTTTTGTAATAACTTGCACATCGGCATGGAGATTTTGGAGAAATCCTTGATAAACCGCCTATAGAAACCTGCATGACCAAGAAAAGAACGGATTTCCCTCACCGAAGTGGGATATTGTAAGTTTCTTATTAAATCTATCTTTGACTTGTCCACTTCGAGCCCTCGAGAGGACACAATGTGACCAAGTACTATGCCGTGGTTTACCATAAAGTGACATTTCTCCCAATTAAGGACAAGGTTTGTGTCTATGCATCGTTTAAGAACTAGTTCAAGGTTGTTTAAACATCCATCAAAAGAATTGCCATAAACACTAAAGTCATCCATAAATACCTCGATGATGCGCTCCACATAATCCGAGAATATACTCACCATGCATCTTTGAAAAGTAGCCGGCGTATTGCAAAGGCCAAACGGCATCCGTCTATATGCAAACGTTCCAAACGGACAAGTGAAAGTGGTCTTCTCTTGGTCCTCCGGTGCGATAACAATTTGGTTGTATCCCGAATAACCATCCAAGAAACAATAATAAGAATGCCCCGCTAACCGCTCCAACATTTGATCAATGAAAGGTAAAGGAAAGTGATCCTTTCGGGTTGCGGAATTAAGCTTTCTATAGTCAATGCACACTCTCCAACCGGTTTGAACTCTTGTAGGAACAAGTTCATCGTCTTGATTTCGAACAACCGTGACTCCGGATTTCTTGGGTACCACTTGAACCGGACTAACCCACTTGCTATCAGAAATTGGGTAGATTACCCCCACATTTAGCAATTTGAGTATCTCTTTTTTTACAACCTCCATCATGGGAGGATTAAGCCGACGTTGAGCATCACGTACCGGCTTTACGTTCTCTTCCATTAGAATCCGATGCATGCACATGGATGGACTAATGCCCTTGATATCCGCAATTGTCCACCCAATAGCCGTTTTGTGCTCTCTCAAGACTCTAAGCAAACGGTCTTCTTGTACCGGTGTGAGGTTCTTTGAAATAATCACCGAAGCTCATCTCCATCTCCCAAGAAAGCATACTTCAAATGATCCTAAGTGGCTTCAATTCTAGTTTGGGCGCCTTCACAATAGATGGTACAAGTATTTCATCATTCACGGGTAAAGAAATATATGAAACATTACCCTTTTTAGCTTCTTGCAATGTCGCCAAAGCACCACACATCTCCACCAATTCATTGGAGATTTCAACATCCAAGTTAGACAAGCCGTGGATATCCAATTCAATGCTCTTTTGCAACACCACATCAAGTTCATCCTCTCGATTCAATTCCACCATTTGTTGCGCTAATGAATCAACCACATCAATGGAGTAAACGGAATGCACATCACTTGGGTAGCGCATGGCTTCAAATATATTAAAGTGTATTATCTCCTTGTCGAATTCCATAGTGAGTGTACCCTTATCCACATCAATCTTTGTCTTTGCGGTCTTCATAAACGGCCTCCCAAGAAGTAAAGAAGTAGATGAACGGTTCTCATTGTTGTCCATATCCACCACGAAGAAGTCCACCGGAAAAATAAGCTCATTTACTTGCACTAGCACGTCTTCTACAAGTCCCTTTGGATATATGTTCGACTTGTTTGCTAATTGGATAATAACTCTCGTTTCTTTCAAAGGTCCAAGATTCAAGGAGTCATATATATCGGCCGACATCACACTAATGGAAGCACCCAAGTCAAGTAAAGCATGTTCAAACCTTTGCTTACCAATAGTAATTGGCACCGTGAAGCCACCGGGATCCGTGCACTTTGTAGGCATCTTCTTCAATAGCATAGCCGACGCACTCTCACCAACTTTAGTAATTTCATTATCAAGCAACCTATCCTTCTTTGTGCATAATTCCTTCATGAACTTCGCATACCGTGGCATTGTCTTGATGGCCTCAATGTGTAGGATCATAATATCGCAACGTACAAGGCTCGCGGGGTTAATAAACGACGGTGTCGCGAGGGAGTCGCAGGGAGCTAAAATAAACGACGCGATGAATAACGACACACAAAACAGCAGAAAGACATGGAACCGGGCGAGGGTTAAGAGGTGTCGCGAGAATAAACGTTTGTACATCTGCGACACCTCGCGGAACACTTCCGAAATAAAAGGATAGATTAGTCATGTCATCCACCGTGTATTACCCTATATAAAGGGCTAAGTGAGTCTTGTTGTAGAGGAAGATCTTTTGGAATTGTTGGGCAAGTCATTAGGAGAGAGAAAGTGTAAGAGTGTTTTACTTGCTAAGTGTAATTCTACTTTTCTTGGTAGACAACTCATGAAATTAATCAATAAACATTCTCAATTATACAACTTTCAATGGACTAATTAACCAAAATATAGTGAGGGGTGTAGTGTGGGAAAACACCTGCTACTACATATGCGCTAGAAACAGGGAGGACGAGCGTGATTGACGTAGAAATTGGAAAGAATTTGGATTAACGAGAAGAGATTTGGAAAAGATACTCAAGAATTCATTGAAAAAGAAAGATGGCTAGAAGAAGAAATGTACAAGGGCAACCAACGATTGTAAGAAGAAGTGGGAGACTTGGTTGGAGTAAGGAGGAATGAAACAGGAGAATCATCAAGGATGAATATGAGAAATGATGGAGAAGGTCAAAACCAGCCACCAATCTCCCCAGTAGCAAACGCGGCTGTGGATTATGATAGAGTGAGTGTACATACTTGGAGGTCGATTCGAAGACGAGAGAGAAGAGGAGCAAAGCGGCTGGTGAACAATGGACAAGGAGAGCAAGGGATGAATGGAGAAATGAATCCGGAAACGAAGAAATGGCAGCGTTAGAAAGATTGAGACAAACAATACACGAAGAGAGACGATTAGAAGCGAGAGGAGCGAGCAAACTTGACAAGACAAAATCACGAATTGAGGATGGAAAATATGAGATTGCAAAGTAGGAGATCTAGAAGTAGCGAGATCAAGTTCTAGATCGAACAGAGAGAAAGAAGGAGAGTGTTACCAATAGAAAGTACCGAGGAAGAAACACAAAATCCAAACGCAGAGCATGGCGAGAGAACTGGGGAAATAGAAGATCGTTATATTCCTCAGCCCGAAAATCTTCAAAATGAGCGAAATAGGGAAAATCAAGAAAACATGCAACTCCAAGGGCCGAATGATCCAGCTGCTGAAGGAAGAATAATTCTACACGGGAGAGAAGAATTGAGAAGAAACCGAGAGATCGAGGATGACATTGAGAGACACTACATAGAACAAGCGCGACTAGCTCGCGAGAGAGAAAGAATAAGAGCGGAAATAGAAAATCAAGAGATGGAAGAAGCAATCCGGAGAATAACCATGACAACCGCGAAAGAAGGAGGGAACAAAATCGTAACAATAGAAATATCAACGAAGAATATGAGAGGGTGCGAGATGATGAGAGCGGAGAAGCAACCAAGAAGAGAGAACAACCGATATAATGGCGTGCGAATTAACGAAAGAGACGAAGAAGAGCATCGCGAGGAAAGAAGAGAAGAAAATAATGAGCAGGAAGGTCAAAATAGGCACGAGCGAAGAAGGAGAGAAGCGAGCTAAAAAGACCGGTAGAAACAAATTCTCGAGGCAAATGAACAAATCTTAAGAGAACTAGTTGAAATGAGAGGATTACTTGAACAATAGAAGGGAAGGAGGAAGGAGAAAGCGGACGAAGCCATCGCAGAAGCCGCGAAGAATCCCTTCACGCTAGAAGTACGAGATGGGAGGAATACCTCCTAAGTGCAATCTACCCGCATTAACCAACATCTTTGATGGAACAACCTTTGTGCGATACAACATATTAAGGCTTATATGAGATGTATGTTACAATGGGAGAATCATGATGCCATATTATGCAAATATTTCGCGTCAAGCTTAATAGGAGAAGCACTAAAGTGGTTTGAAGGTTTGCCAAGGAACACAATCACATCATTTAATCATTTACAAGCCACATTCCTGGGAGCATACATAAGTAATAACACTTCGCGACCAGGTATTGAAGATGTATTTGGGTTGAAACAAAGGGTTGGCGAGAGCTTAAGGCAGTTGACAATAAGGTGGAGAACCATGTGTAGCGAAATGGCAGGACGAGTTGAGGAAAGATATCTCATCCTCTCATTTGTGAATGCTCTCTTCGCGACTAACTTGTTATACATTCAAATTTTTAGAGTCAAAAATACAATCACGATGGCGAAGCTGCGAGAGTTACGGGAAGAATATATCGCCCTAGAAGAAAGACGAAATGAAATGAATTCTTATCCTGGTCGCGAACACAAACTCGAATGCTGCGAACGCAAGCTTGTTACCTCAATTTATAAATACGGTGGCGAGCACGTCGCAAGGACAAAGCGAGCAAGGAGAGCGATGAGGGACAGCAAAGATAGTAGCCATGGGAAGCCACGATCAAGAAGAGTTTGAACGTGAAAGGAACTACTACAACCGTAACAGCAATAATAAGATTCGAGGCTAGATCATGTGCAAGAAACTTATGGTGGACGAAGGCAAAATAACCGTGGAGGGCGAGAAGTCATAGAACAGTATGGGAACAGATTAAGATGCCTCCACTGAATGCTAGCGTTGAAAAGATATGGGAAGCTATACTTGTGATGGAAAATGTACCAGCACCTTGGAATGTTGGAATGGAACCACCGCCAGGCGATAGAAGTCATGAGTTTTGTTCTTACCATCGCTTCCATGGGCATCAAACAAACGATTGCAGAAACATAAAGAGAATTATTCTCAGGATGATTGATCAGGGGAAGTCAATCATTTTCTAAAGGGAGAAGAAACAGTCGGACATTACCACCACCACCAGAGATGCAGAGAACAAATGTCGGCGAAAGGAAAGGAAACATTTGTGATAGAAGTAGGAACAAAAGCCAAGAATTTGAACTGCAACTCTATTGTCCACTCCTATCGCACCATCGAAGATTTCCATGACAACGTACTCAGTAGAGTCTTTGCGAGAGATGCTAATGATAAAGAAATAATGAGTCTGGAGCGAGAACGACGCATTAGAAAAGTGGCGTTGAAGACTATTTCTTTCTCTGCTGCAGATGAAGTACCAAAAGGAAGAGAAACACACGATAGCCCGTTGGTTGTGAAACTAGAGATTAACCCGAAACCAGTTGATGAGGAAGATGATGAGGCAGAATCTTGTTGGGCGATCAACCGAATTCTAATCGACACTGGAAGTTCGGTGAATATTCTCTTCTACCATACTTACAAGACGATGGGCGGAAAAGATGAGGATTTGATCCCCTCGACATACAAGATATATGGCTTTAATGGCACCGCAAACAAGCCAAAGGGAGAGGTTCACATGAGAATACCTCTACAAGGATTATCAACTGATGTTCTATTCTGCGTGGTTGATGTGGAATCCCCGTATAATGCACTAATTGGGAGGCCATGGCTTCATGAAATTTTGGGGATCGCCTCAACATACCATCAATGCATAAAATTTCCACACCCAAGCGGTATTGGTATCATACGGGGAGGTGGAAGGAGTCACAACGGTGTCATGAGGTCGATATAGAAAGCTGCGAAGAAAGAAATGCCAAAAGAAAAGGTTGGAAGCAACATGTGAGAAATGAACAGAGAAAGGAAAAACTGATGGTAGATGTTATAGAAGTGAGGACTGAAAAAACCCCGCGAGGCGAATGCTTAGAGACAGACCAATATTATAACAATGAAGAAGCAAAAGGTATGAGGAACAAAAGGCATAAGAAGTGAATAATCAATAACAGCAGGATGCAAAGTAACAGTTGAAGTAATGATGTGCGAGAATCTCGCATGACAAGAGTAAAATGAGAATACGATTAAGAAAGAAAAGTGAAATACAACAAGTGAAAGCAGAATCGTGCGAATACTTCGCAGACAAATATCGACAAATAATGAAACATGAATGATTGAATGATTTAACAAATATAAATGCGCAAATGAATGGGACGAACCTTTATGGCGTACACCTAGTTCGCGAATAACATTTCGTAAGAGGCAAATGTAAGACCTAAAGTGCGTCATATAAGGGGTATCTCTCGCCGTGGTTCGGGGGAAGGTTACACCGCTCCTGAAGCTGAACCATGAAAATTTGGGGCCCATGAAAGCCTATCCGGAAGAGGTACCTTGGATTCCCAACTATATATGTAGGTTATACCCTGGTTGGGCGACCGAGGGTCTCTTCCTAGGAGTCGATGTATGCTCAAGGCGCCGAGGTAGGTACGGTTGAGCGAGTGCCGGGATGGATGAACCTACCTGGCCATTCTTGGCAAGTCTTGGCATGCGTTGCACTCGCCCGAAGAAAACTCCACTTAGGGTGCGGTCTCGTAACCATAAACCCTATAGGTATAAGGGATAAGAGATCACGAAAACAACTTGGTTGTTGTTAAGACCGGATGGGAGGAGCTAGTCTTGTATGGCCGATGTTTCGCCTCCTTGAAGGGGCAACCTGGGAGATGATAAGGGCGGTGCTCTCCATTAGGGGGAGTGCCAAAACGACGCAAATGTCATGAGGCTTTGTTTTTCGCAAGGAGACTTAGGCTTGTCATATTTGTGCAATGATCCTGCAGAGGCAATAATACTAATGCGAGGGTAAGGCGAGATCAATGGGTCTTTGCACGAAAGTGTACGGACGTCCTGCGATTTCGTCGCAAGACGGCAATGTCATAGGACTTTATATTCGCAAGGATATCTAGGCCTGTCATATTGTTGCAACCAAAACATCCTATGAGAGGCAAAAATACTTGAAAAATGATAAGGCAAGATCAATGGGTCTTTACATACAAGTGTAAAGACGTCCTGCGATTTTGTCGCAATGAATGAAAGGCGGGGAGGACCTCTAATTAGGGAGGTCTGACTTGGAAGACCACACAAAATGATAAGGCAAGGTCAATGGGCCTTTGCATGAAAGTGTAGAGGCGGCCTGCGACCTTGTCGCAGCAAAAAGAGATAGAATTCTCAATTCATAAAGATATCTGCGACCTCGTCGCGGCTATACATTTCAATAACACTAAAATTATTATCCAACAAAATACATGAGGATAACTAACTTCTTCCATCGAAGATAAATACCGAGAGGCAAGTATGGGAATGGAAAAGATGGAATATTGTTATTCATCTTCGATGAAAGAGTTATACATCAATAAAGATAGCCAATTATATTACAAGGAAGAATTGCCAAAAAAAAAAGAGGAGTGAAGGTTGAATTCAGGGGGGAAAAATCCAAGAAGCACACTACAATAAAGATACAGAAATATACAGATATTACAGGCAGCGAAAGAAACAAAAAGAGTTATCTCTGGGGTGATTTTTCTCCTTCATCGATTTTTCGATTTTATTATTCTCATCGCCGAAATTTACTTCTTCGCCCGGCTTCGCTATCGAAACATCGAGAGACGGGTAGATTCTCGGGAACCTTTTCAAGAAGCCGGGGATATGTATGCGAGAGGATGTTCTGGTGTTTACAAACATACTCCATGGCTCCGTTGCGAAAACGAACGGCATCATTATTAAAGTTTTTCACTGTCGTTTCAAATTGTTCCTTCAACTTGGAATACTTGTTATTACGGAGGGAGAGATTCTTCGCGAGCTGTTGTTTTTCAGATTCAAGTTCTTCAATTCTCGCTGGAAAATTCCTGGCGAGTTGTTCTTTCTCAAATTCAAGCTCTCTAATTCTAACCTGAAGCCTCTTCTCAGATTCTGCAAATAAGTAACAACAAGTTAATAATTTACAAGCAATACTACAGAAGTAAGAAGTAGTAAGGTGTAATAAATAACCTTCTCTATCAGATATCATATCTTTAATCAAGGAAGTATGCTCGGCGTGAAGACTAACATCAACACCTAAGTTATTCCTGGCATTATCTAAAACTTTCGCAGCCCAGGCGAATTCATCGTCACTATTTATAACAAGGAGGGAACGAATTTGATTTTCTCGCTCACTAAGCAAGGAATTCTGGCGAAGCAATTCATCCCGTTCAATTTGTAGTTCAAGGAGAGATTTTTGAAATGTTGCTAATGCCTGTGCACCATTGTTAGCAATGCGATCTTTATCATCTATAAGGTCACTAATTTTCTTCCTCAAAATTTTGATTTCTTTATTGGACTCGAGAAACATTCGTTTAAATTGGTTGGCAGCACTTAAACCAGATCTATGTTCAATTTCTAAAAGACGATATTTGATCTCAGTTCATTTAATGAAAGGGAGTTAATTTTGTTTGATGAACTACTTAAAGAGTTGTTGAGGTGAGCGAGAAGAAGGTTATTATCCATAGGATCAGGAAATGTATGGAGAAGAATAGCCTCATCGGAGAGATTATATACATCTGCGAAAGTAATAAGTTAGGTAGCAATAGGCGGCCGATTAAATAAAAAATAGTAAAAGGAGGTAAAATTTTATACCATAAAGTTCTTTGATTAGCGTTTTGAAGAGTGGACACCTTATCCCTTTGGGAGTCGAGTTCGGTATTTAACTTTTGAATCGTCTCGTCTTTATCGCGAGATAACGCAACTTCAGTCTCAATTCTCGAATCTTCTTGCTCAATTGCGAATTCTTCTTCTCAAGATTGTTGCGTCTTCTCTCAAGGTCTCGAGGCAACTACAAAGGAAGTTCTTCCAACCTATAAAAGAAGATAGAAAAATCATTAAAATATATATGTACTTAAACAATTTAAAGTTAGCAGGGAAGTATGACTGTACACATACCCGAGAGATCCAAGTGCATTCAAAAGGTCGGGAGACACAACTCTAGAGACTCCATTGAATGAATTATTGCCTTCCGGAAAAAAGCATTACACACATTCGCGAGAGCCCCGCAAAGAGAAGCTAGGGGAGCATCTCCCATTCCTTGGAAACTTGATGCGAGAAGATGTTGGATAACCGATCCATGGAAGAAGCTGGTCAATGGAATCTTCTTGGCGAGAGAGGAATTTGATTCATGGTTATCCTCGTCGGGAGATTCGAGCTTGAGCTAAGGCGAGAAGAGGATTGGACCTTTCGTTTCTTAGTTAAGGGGGCGGAGGATTTACCACAGGCGGGCGGCAGGTTTTACCCTTACTTTTAATCTTCGCAAAGAATAGTTTCTTCAACTCCAACCTTCGCATACGCATAAAGATAAGAAACAGAGGCAACAATATTGTTTTAAATAAGAAGAAAAGAAGTGATTCTTACTTCACTCGTAGCGATCGGAGCATTATCGAGTATCCTCCGACGGATCCTTTTTGTAGCTTCTTCTCGGCACTGCTATCGAGAGATTTCACAAACTCGGCAATTATAGAAAGAAAGTTACGAAAGCCAAAATTGAAGTCGGAAACATACCTCTTTCTTCTTCTCGGGCCATTTGAATTCCCAAGGATGATACCTGCGAGATTCGCAGGGAGAACGTCTTGGCCCGCGATATAAGGACCATTTAAAATTAAGGGTACAACCCACCATTTCTCATCTTTGGAGTGGCGAGGAGTAGTATTATTACCGGGTGCCAATCAATATCCTGCATGAGCAATTTATCTTCGAGAGACATTATCCTTTTCTTCTTGAGCGAACGCCCAAATGAGATTTCGTATTCACCATAGTTATCACCGAGTAATTTTCAAAAAAGTTTTCCACGGTATATTTCTCAACAGTATTTCCAAGTCTGCGAATTTGGGATTTCGACAGAGTTAGAGTATAAAGATCCTTTGCACCGCACCGCGGTTCGCGAACTCAAGCATCGAGGCGAATACAATCGCCACTTAATTGATAAATAGCCCGAGAGAATTTTTCATGGGCCAAAATTTCATAAAATAAAGGCAACTCGGATTGTACAAAGGGAATAGGAAGTCCCGCGAGAAGCTGACCTAGCGAGACTATAATCTTTTGATCATCACATTGATGATCGGAAAAGCTTTGCGAGAAAGAATAGATGAAGGTTCTTGATCAGGAATGGTCGATAGAGTGAAACCCTTCTCGAGCAACTTCTGTTGAACTTCATCAAAAGAAACCTTGTATGCACGACTAATGGCAGCCATTATTAGTATGGGAATGGATGGGAGGTTAAAGATTAAGATCGATGCTAGAAAAGACGAAGAGAAGATTTGCAGTAGCAGGAGCGCAAAATGCGGAAGGAGAAAATCAAAGAAGTTGCGAGAGAAACTAAAGAATGAAAAGGAGGGGAAAAGAAAACTATATATAGAAAAAAAGATCCTCGAGAAAAACGAGGTCATTTAATGCGAGAAGAGACGTGAACGGTCAAGAATAAACGGTTGGAAGAGACGTGTCGAAAAACGGCTTTAATGATTAAAAACTGTGTACGAAGCTGAAACAGGTAAAAATAAGCAGTCGCAGCGAATAAAAAGCATCGCTCTCATGATATTCTTCCTTCGAAAGAAAAGTATGAGGAGGGACAGGAGACGCAAAAACTTGAACATCGCTTGAAGAATAGAGGCAAGTACGTACTTTTCAAGTACGGTATTCTTCCTTTCGTTCCTTCATCAGCGAAGACCAAAGATTATTACAACAACAGATTTTTCCTTAAAAATCGCTCTTCAAGCAATATTCAAGGAAAAAGAGGCAAGATGTAGGATCATAATATCGCAACGTACAAGGCTCGCGGGGTTAATAAACGACGGTGTCGCGAGGGAGTCGCAGGGAGCTAAAATAAACGACGCGATGAATAACGACACACAAAACAGCAGAAAGACATGGAACCGGGCGAGGGTTAAGAGGTGTCGCGAGAATAAACGTTTGTACATCTGCGACACCTCGCGGAACACTTCCGAAATAAAAGGATAGATTAGCTGTCATCCACCGTGTATTACCCTATATAAAGGGCTAAGTGAGTCTGTTGTAGAGGAAGATCTTTTGGAATTGTTGGGCAAGTCATTAGGAGAGAGAAAGTGTAAGAGTGTTTTACTTGCTAAGTGTAATTCTACTTTTCTTGGTAGACAACTCATGAAATTAATCAATAAACATTCTCAATTATACAACTTTCAATGGACTAATTAACCAAAATATAGTGAGGGGTGTAGTGTGGGAAAACCTGCTACTACACAATGAATGGGATGTTGATTTCAATTTTCTTGAAAATATCCATGAGTGCCTTGTCTTGAGCCTCTTTCTTGGATTTAGCAAAACGACTAGGAAAAGGAGGTGGAGTAATGAAAGTAGGAACCGGTTCCTTGGATTGGTCGGTTGGTGTTGAATTCTCCTTTGGTGCGGTTTCCTCCTTGTCTTTTACTACCTCTTCAATAGCTTCTTCATGATGACTTGGACCATCCACTTGTCTTCCACTTCTTAAAGTAACCGCATTAACATTCTCTCTTGGATTCACAAATGGTTGTGAAGGAAGTTTTGTGGATGCTTGAGATTTTAATAAGTTCACATCGGTCGCCAATTGTCCCATTTGAGTTTGTAAGTCCTTGATGGCCGAATCGGTCTTTTGTTGGCTTTGTTGGAACATAGAAGTAAGACCTTACACACCTTGCATTAATGCATTGAGCTTGTCATCATTCAAAGAATCACGCTCCTTGACTTGTTGTGGTTGGAATTGTTGAGAACCACCTTGTTGTTGAGGTTGGAAACGTGATTGTTGAAAACCTCCTTGTTGCGCATATGGATTAGGAGCCGCCGCTTGCTTGTTTGCATAACTAAAGTTAGGATGATCCTTCCACCCGGGATTATAGGTATTGGAGTACGGATCGTACCTTGGCCTTTGATTTGGATATAAAGCATTCACTTGTTCGGTCTCATCATCCGGAATAATTACCGCGGCCATCCTTTGCATCATTATCTCCATGTTACTCATCCTTTGATCAAGATGTGATGAAGAATCACTAACTTCATGCACTCGCCTAACCATTGGTTCATCCCTTGTGTAGAATTGTTGCGAGTTTTCCGCCATACTTTCAATCAACTCTCTAGCTTCGGTCAAAGTCTTGTTCATTAGTGCACCACCACCCGCGGCGTCAAGAAGAGACCTATCACTTGGGTGGAGAGCTTCGTAGAAGTATTGGAGTATCATAACATCACTAATTGATGGTGTGGACAGCTTGCCACCAACCTCTTGTATCGCTCCCAACATTCATACAATGATTCTCCTACTTGTTGTTTCAATCCACAAATCTCCTTGCGAATTTGAGTAGCTTTGGATGCGGGAAAATATCTCTCGAGGAAAAGTTTCTTCATCCCATTCCATGTTGTGATACTTCCGGAAGGTAAATAATATAACCATTCCTTAGCATTGCCCGCCAAAGAAAACGGGAAAGCTTTCAACATTGCTCCATCCGCATTAGTCTCTGGTGGAAGCATGGCCATAACTATGGCATAGAAGTCCATAAGATGTTTGTTTGGGTCCTCATTCACCATGCCATGGAACTTTGGTAACTCTCTAATCAACCCCGGCTTGATCTCGAAGGTTGAGTTAGTTTGGATACACCATTGTTGTGTATCAAGCTTGTGAGAAGCTAGGTCCTTTAGTGTACGTTCAGCCATTATTTCTTCCTCTTTGTCCGAATCACTTGATGAAGAAGGAGGAAGTGGAGTGTTAATCGCACGAATGAAATCCTTTAGTTGAGTGCCGGATCGAAGACGTATTGGACTCGGTCTACCCCCTTTAAGCATTCACCAAAGGTATACACACGAAACAAGATTCTCAAAAACTAAGTTAGATACGGTAAAGAATCTAACAAAGCAAGAATAAAGCAAAAATAAAAATAAAAACAACTAAAAATCGCCCGTTGCTCCCAAGAACGGCGCCAAAATTTGATGCGTGTCGTAGGTGCAGTCAAATTAATTAATGTTTCCACTCAATTAAAAATAATATAATGGAAGTCAAGTTCGTTCCCACGAGGAGCAAGAGATTCTAGTTGTAAAAATTGTCACAAAAGGGGGGGTGTAAAAAGCAAAAGAAAATAAACAAAGCAATTAAAATCGAAAGTTGAAAGCAATAAGAGAGACAAGATCAAGGAATCCTTCTTCGTTACGAAACAATGAATCAAGTTATGTTCTTTTCTACTTGTTATTAGTCACAAATTATCACCAACCGTAGGTAAAGTAGCTAGATCGAGTGCTAAACCCCTAAATCCCTTCTATCACCGGGACACGGAAGTTCTCGACTACTTAGGATTCTATTTACCAAACCACCTAGAAGTAGATCACTCAAGATGTAATTTAAATAAACGCATTAAGATTTATGAACTTATTAGGTTGATATTAGTAGTTAGACTCTTAGATCAAGGTCTACTTGCTAACGTTGTTTCTACACACAATTGCTCCACGGAATCCCTCCGCAAGGTCTCGCCCTAAATCCCTTATATCACCGGACACGGAAGTTCTCGAACCGGATTCTATTTACCAAACCACCTAGTAGTAGATCACTCTAGATGTAATTTAAATAAACGCATTAAGATTTATGAACTTATTAGGTTGATATTAGTAGTTAGACTCTTAGATCAAGGTCTACTTGCTAACGTTGTTTTCACACACAATTGCTCCACGGAATCCCTCCGCAAGGTCTCGTGTTTGCTACTTATGTAAAAAGTCAAGAAACGATTACTTATCTCCTAACTTTCACTAGCTTTAGATCAAATTAACAAATCAATTTAGCGTGCACTCTAAACAATCTATCAATCAATCATGAATGTCATTAAGATCATTCCTATTAGTAAAAACAAACGATAATCATGTGAAAAACTTCAAGATAGAATTGAAAACAAAAACTCAAAACATAAATTAAGAACTAGGAATTCATCCTCAATCAATAAGAAAATTAGCTACTCATGTTTTTGAAATTCACACAAATAATAATTAAAAGGAGAATTTTCAAGAGTTCACACAAATAATTAAAAAGAAGAATTTTCAAAAGCTATCAAAAACACAAGTGATATGTGTGTATAGAGGTGTGTAAAAGATGTAGAAAACTTCTCTATTTATAGGCTTCAATATTCTCCAACTCTTCCAAGGATTAGAATCCTTTTCCTTTAGCAATTCAACTTCCAAATTCAAGTCTTTCTCTTCTTCCATCTTCTCTTTCCAAATTTGAGTCCAATTCTCCATCCAATTCCAAGCCCAAGTCTTCACACCCATGAGAGAAGTCCATATAAAATTCTGGAATTTTTGCTCGCCGGAAAACTGGGATTGTGGCCGGAATAGTCGCCGCCGGCCACCTGAAAATTTCTTCGTCAGGGGAATATTCGACGGAATATTCCGTCAGTCTACCGTTAGGACTAACGGTCAAACGTCAAACCGTTAGTCAACGATCCAACTCGGGTCAACTGCCGAGTCAAAACGAGTCAATGATCCAACTCAGTCCAGACAGAGCCACTTGCAATTTTGCACATGCCTTGCGGTTCCACGACCAAGATGGTCACATGTAATTGTGTTCCATGACTTACTGACCAAGATGTCCCCATCTGTTGCACCTTCGCATTTCATTCCCGACCATGAGGGTTGTACAAATGCCAACTCTACACACCACCGCCATTTTTATCGACTTCTAGCCAACACAACCATTGCTTATACATTCTCCCCCTGCAGTTCACATCTCTCGCCATAGAAGCAACACCCACCAGGCTTAGGCCATCTCTTTGCATCGCCTACAATGCCTTGCACCTCAACCGATTGCGGCACCACCGCAACCACAACTCACCGCCATCTTTCTCTTGTACTTGCATTACATTCTCATAGCCTCAAAACCACAACTGCCGGTACCATTATCATCATGCCTTGCACTACATTTAACTTCATGCTCTTCCCCGGCTCAACTGCAATAATTCACAACAGAATACCGTGAACTTCTCGATCCAGTACCCTTTTCAGCCCACTTCAAGACTTCCCTGCACAACCATGAGCTTCCACACTTCATTCATTCTACTGACTTGCATTCCATTGCCTTTATCCCATCCAGTACAACTAATTGCAGCAGCTACTCTATCCTCCGAAGAAGCTGCACTCCATCTTGCCAGTGCAATTGAAGCTTCACGATTCATCCAACAAAGACATCGATCTCTCCATTCACACCATTCACGGACCTCATGTCATTCCATCACAGTGGAACCTTAAATCAAAACAAATTCAACTTCTCTTTTACAATTTCTTCATCATCACAAAGAAACCCTTTTTCTATCTCTTAATTCTCGATCTCACAAAGGTCTCAATTTCAGTTCTCAATCTCCTCTATCTCGAATTTACTCATTTTCTCGCAACTAATCTTCCACAGGTACAGACAATGAACCCTAACTTCCTCTCTATCGATTTCAGCATCAGGGCTTGCCAATCATCATTGCTATGTCTTGATCTGGTGGTCACGGTAGAGACCCATCTTCCTGGAATCATCGATTTTCAGTTCAATTTCCACCACCAACACATACCCATTATTGATCTTACCTGCGATTTCATTCAAAACTCAAACCCATTGTTCTTCTCTGTGTTGAACAACAGCTCAAGAACGAGCTCGATTCCCTGCTGCATCTCCCTGAGCTTCATCTCCTACCAGCTGCAGAATTGACTTCTCTGGCGAACTTAGATTAACCATCACCATTACCAATCGAAACCCATTCTACCTGAACCATCTCTTCCCATCATCTCTGTAGTCTCTCGATTCTCAATTCATCTTTTACAGTTCATCACAAAATAACTCTCGATCTCTCGCCAATGGTAACATCAGCCATGACTGCTCTTTAGCTTCAGGTGGAAGGGAAGAGAGTGAAGAAGAAGAAGAATGAGAGAAAATCTCTAGGGTTGTAATGATTTGGGCGTATTTGCACCCCAGTGTAGCCACCCATTGATAATTACAGCCTCTTCTAAATGATAAGGGGTACTCCAAATGATAACCCCTTAACCATAGCTCGTTTGCGTTTAGTATACCTCCAAATTGGGTTGCCCCTTAACCTCGACTGTGCTCCATATATCAATCGCCTGTAAAATGACCATCTTTCCCTTTTTCGCTCAATATAGTAATTTCTTCTTCTTTTCCTCTGTGTGACTCCAAAGTAGCTACAAAACTCAAAACAAGCGTAAAATACAAAATTCACAAGAAAAATAGCAAAGAAAGCATAAACAATAGATAGTAAATAGGATGTATTCTACACCCTATCACTATCTTATCTTGAATTCAAAACTACCATCTGGAGCCTTGAAAATCTATAAATAGAGAGACTCTTGCAACAATATTTCTTATTCCCTGCCACTCTTTTAACCTAGTTGCATAGCTAGAATCTACCTCTATAACCTAGGTTTCCTCTGTCAAACATAATTAGGCTACGACTTTGAAGACTTTACTTATGGATTCATGAACCCCGGCCAGACTATCTTTTACACGATAGTTCGTGTATCTGAATCTTGTTCTTATTGATCTATATGGTTTTAGTAATCTAATATCAGGAACGAGATAGATGGAAATCATAAAGTTCTCTTCGTCTCAAACTTTGTGATTCTTCAAGATAAATATTTAAACTCTTTTTTAATTTTTTTGGATTGTTCTTGAGAGGTGGTTAGTAATCCGGGTTTCTCAGCTAACTGAGTATATGTGACTCCCCAAATTCCAGCTACTTAGAAATCTATGCTAACATTCTACAATCTGAGGCATCAAGGATCTAAAACATCTAATTATGAAATAAATAAGAAAATCTAAAATAAGATTAACCAAAATGTAAACCCTCTCTACAATATATATATTAACTCTCTAATGATACATATACAATATTGTTTTGATTCTCATCAATGTATATACATAAAATAAAATACAATATGTTAGAGCATAGCTCGGTTGAACCCACCAAGCGTTGGTATGTCAAGTTTGGTTGTCATATTTTAGTGAACCAAAACTCATTTAAAGAGTCGCTTGATTATTTACTAGAGTCAACTTCGTATAGGTTAGCTTGAAAGTATTAGGATATGAGACATTACAAGTATTACGTGAAGACTTGAAGAATGTGAAGAAGTAAGGAGCTACAACGACGACATCATTCTTCCACTTAAGGTTAGTAATATTTGACTTGAACTGTTTCATTCCCTAACGTATCTTTCAAGTCGTGCATATTGAAAACATAAATGCGAAGCTATGAATTATTATATACTCTAGTTAAACGTAGTATTAAGGAATACAATACGAAGTATAACGCTTATCTTTTGAACTTCGTATATAAGACATCGACATAATAGTTTGAATGATGTTGTGATTATGTATGGGTATGAGGTGAAGATTTCATCCTAGGAAACAATGTTTTACATTCGTTTAAAGGAAGTACATTCATAAACTTGTTTTGTGAATCGAAAGGGAAATCGCTAGGCTTATTGGTATTGTTATTCATTGCATATCTTTTGAACTACCAATATGTGTATTTAGTATAATCGCTCATAACTTGTTTATGTTCTTGGTAAAACTATTCACAAGGCCTGACTTTTGTATTGGTATGACTTTTATTAGTGAAACCGATCTTAAGTAATCACCTGAGATGGTATGATCGATTTGTTGTAATTGGTATGACCAACTCTAGTCATTGGGGAACCGATCCTAGTAAGAGGTGCAACCGATCACAAAAGGGGAATCGATCCTTGTAAGAGGTGCAACAAGTTTCTAGTTATTGGGAACCAATCCTGTGAACATGTGCAACACGTTTTTAGTTATTGGGAATCGATCCTATGGACATGTGCACCAAATACAAGTTAGATACCATATATATGTGGGAACCGATCCTAGTACCTAGTCAACCAACTTTTGGTAACTAGCATGACTAATTCTAGTACCCACATGGAGGTAGAACCGAAACTTTTTTGGTAGAACCGTGAAACCCATGTTTGGTGATTTGATAGGATAATCAATCACGTAGTTCTTGGAAGTCAGATGAACCAATTATAAACTCGTTTTGGAAGTGTGGCAAATCGGTTCCAAGATAGTAAATATGAAATAAGATTTACTAAGTAAAGATGTCGACATACTTGAACATGTGCAGTAACGCTTATCTTTTATTGTTCAAAGATATTCCTTAATAGCTAAAAGAGAATCCTGGATCGAAATAAATTGAGAATCTTTTAATTAAGGTTTTTAGTTTTATATGCTTTTAATTTCCAGCAATTAAAATGCATATCTTTAGAAAATAAAAATTGGTGTGCATTTACTAATTGGAGATTTTCTACTGAGATTTCTGTCATTATTTGGACAAGGCATTTCCAGGAATTATGGAAACCGAATTTGGAAATATATTGCATATCTTGAGAATATTTTTTGTTTTGGAAATTCCTTGGTGTCCAAACTTCCTTGGTCTATAAATATTGAAGTTTGCATTTCGAGCAAACTAATCCTCAGAGCCAGCAAAACTACCTAGTTGTGTTGTTACTGGTGGAGCCGCCTATTCGGAGAGGAAAGTAACCTAACTAAGCGAAATCTCTTACGGCCGCTCGGTTTAAAGACTTCTTTGGTATTGAGAAGCTCTATTAGTACCGTTGGTGGGAAACTAGATAATTGCAGTTTATTATTATTTTTTTGATTGATTTGATTGACTAACGGTTGTTGAACTTTGATTGCACCTAGTTTGTTTATGCTTGAGAATCTTCTCTTCTGATATAAGATTCACTCAAACTAGATCGAAGTTTCGACGGGGATATTTAGACTGTTTGTAGATCTAAAGACGTCTTGTGATAATCCATTCTTAATAGACTCCGTTCTGTGTGTGATTGATCACAAGAGATTCAAGTTGATTGTGTGCAGGTGTTTATTGAAGATCTAAGAAGATTTTAAGACGAAGAAGATTTCTGATTTGGGTTCATAATATTTGGTGTGCACAATACTTGTTTCGGCTGGAAAACGATCCAACTACAATCGGTTTATCTTTGTGATAGATTTGATTGATTAGTTGAGTAGATCGGCATCAATACAATTCTTTGTGATTAAAAGTATTGATTGCAAAATCTTGACAATTACTTTGGTAGTTATTGATAAGAT
This sequence comes from Papaver armeniacum, assembly GCA_023531295.1. NCBI lineage: Eukaryota > Viridiplantae > Streptophyta > Magnoliopsida > Ranunculales > Papaveraceae > Papaver > Papaver armeniacum. The sequence goes on along the minus strand of JAJJWW010001813.1, from coordinate 27,838 downwards.
AGATCTGAGGACCTGAAAAAGGAGTTTATTGGGATAAACAGAAGAGCCTTTTGTCGAACTCATATCACTTGATTGAAAATAGTTGTTACCGAACAGATTCGTTATTCCTTTACTGTTTGGAATACGAACCAAAGGAATTGTTCCAAGTGCGTGACTTATTTACAAGTTGGAGGCGCATGGATACAGACGGAACTAGGTGAAATATAGGTTTAGTTGCTTGGTCTCAATTATACGAAGTTGGTTTAGATTTTGTATAGTGGCTTAATCCTGAGAGTATTCAATTATGGACAAGGTCCCGGGGTTTTTCTGCATTTGCGGTTTCCTCGTTAACAAAATCTTGTTGTGTCTTTTACTTTTCTTTTTCCACAATTATAATTGTTTTTATTATAATTAGAAGTAAAATACACAAACGTTAATTCATATTTCCTTGATAGCAATCCTATTGTGTTTGGTTAAGGCTGAACCTATTATCAAGTAAACATACTTAGTTGTTGTATTGTCTCGATCTCGTATCCATAGACAATCACACGAAGTGTGAACCGATTAGTCGTATTTTCTCGACTCTGTCCATAGACAATCACTTTCGGAGAAAGGACTTATAGGTCGAAAAGTTTTAGATTGAAGTATATTTGGGTACCCTCGTATTTTCACAATAGAAACATCCAATCTTGATCATCTTTGCAGGCGCTATCGTACCTGTTATCTGAAATTGGAGTGCGAAACGAATGAGCACATCATCCCCAAAGGGGTGCTCACAAGAAATATATAACAAACTTTCAAACATTCATCAAAACGATAATGCATGTCGGATGAAAATAAAACGCATTCATTTATACGTCAAAAGTTCCTCTATATAATAAAATTAATAAATACTACAAGGAAAACCCCAGCCTCGGCACCATTATATACCGGCAAACATGAGGAAGTCCCTAAAGCATAATAGGCCTATATATCGGGTTGTGAACACCCGTAATATTGAGTAACTACCAACATACAAGCAAATGACCATGGAAAACTCACAATAATGAATAAAACAGAGTTCGTTATCGACTTCCACCTCTTTTGATGAAAAGCTACGCCTACCTCGATATCCGCGATCCACATGAACTTCCTTTGAATTGATCGTTGTTAAAACAGATTAATTGTTAATCACACAAGCACTCTAAGGATTTAGCTAAAAGGTTCACAATACATTCATAGCACAATATCATACAAGTTTCCAGTTATGGGCTAAGTGAAATAACTAACGGTTCTTGCTTAATCAATGGTTTTATAACCTGGTATTTAGTGATCTTGGCTTAAACCTATATCTAGTTATCTAAAAAGGGTCAAGCCGTGTGTCATTGGAAAGTTCTCGAAAAACCATACAACTTTGCAGATGGACTCGGAAGCTAATTTGGATCATAAGTAGTTCAAAAACTCAAACTAAGATTTCAGGCCCTAACCCTAGCTCGCGAGCCAACCCCGGATCGGCCCACCAAACCATCTCGCTAATCCGTTCCAGACCTAACCTAATTAATTATCCCGCCAATCCAATCCATGAACAGTCTGACTCGGAACGAGTCAGATGGGATATGTGAGTTAAACGCTGACTCAGTCATCTTCTCCATTTATACTTGTCCAAAATTTGAAAAACTTAACCCTTAGATTTAGCATAAGGGGCTATTTTTCGGGGGCTCTAGAACTCTCATTGTTGATCCAAATGAGTCAATCAGAAGCCTACGATCAAATATCATGCATCATAAAAAAAAATTCAAAAATCAAAAAACAGTAATCAAAAGCGTTTTACGAGAATCAAAAGCTAAGAAATAACAAAATCAAACCAAGATCATACAAAAATAAACTCATACTAAGAATTTCATTCTTACCACCTTCTACAAGATGTGTTATAAAATTTGAACCAAAGATTTTCTCTTTTCTTGCTCTCTTACTCCTTCTAGGTTCGATATCTTCAATATCTTCAGAAGTATCTTATATGTCTCGAGTAGGAGCGGAATGTTCATCATTGTCATTAGTCTCTATAGATTCTAGATTAGGTAACAATGGGTTTTCTATGGGTTGTATTTGGGAACTTTTCCTATTTAAGTTCTCAAAGAATTCCACATCTACAGATTTTATAATCTGAAAAGTGTCAAGGATTAAAAATCTATAAGTGATACTGTTAAGTGAATAACCTACAAAAGCACATTTATACGCCCTATTTCCTAACTTATTGGTCTTTTAGGATCAGGCTTCCTAAAATATGCTAAACAACCCCAAACTTTAAGTCTTTTCAAATTTGGTTTTATGTTAAACCACAATTCATAATGAGAAATAGTCTTCTTTTTCAAAGGAACTCTATTCAAAATATAGCATGCAGATAACATAGCTTCACCCCACAAAGAATTAGGCAAATTAGAACTAATAAGCATAGCATTAACCATCTCAACCAAAGTTCTATTTTCCCTTTCAGCAACACCATTTTGTTGAGGTGTATAAGGTGCAGTAAATTGATGAATTAAACCATGCTCTTGATAAAAGAATTTAAATTCATTAGGAATATACTCACCACCACGATTAGAACGTAAAATCTTAATTTTTTGTCCTAATTTTGTCTCTACTTCTGCTTTGTATATTTTAAACATGTCAAAGACATCATCCTAGATTTCATCAAGTATGTATAAGCATACCTAGTACAATCATCAATAAAAGTGACATAGCATTTGTTTCCACCACGAGTAATATGATTCTTAAGATCACCAACATCACTATGTACTAATTCAAACAAGGAAGAATTTCTTACTATAAATTTAAAAGATATTCTATGTATTTTTTCTTGCACACAGATTTCATATTTAGAAACATTATCAAAATTGCAATCATAGATCAACCCTAATATATGTTTCTAAGAGAACCATAATTCACATGTCCTAATCTACAATGCCATAAATTAATAGAGTCAACAATATAAGCATAACCATTATTTTTTAAATTAAGCCTAATCATTCCGCTACAAGGATATCCTTGTCCAACAAACATTCCGTTCATGGACAATACAAACTTATCAGCCTCATAGGTCATCTTGAATCCAACCTTCATAACAAGGTCGTCGGAAACAAGGTTTTTCACAATGTCAGGGACATGTAATACATTAGTAAGAGTAACAGTCTTTCCCAAAGTAAACGAGAGTTCAACACTGCCTTTTCCAATCACTTTGTTTGCGTAGGTTGTTTGCGGAGACAACTTCGTCTCCTTCTCCCGATGCTTAGGTTCATATGTCTTGTAAAGGTTTCCATCCTTACAAATTTGGATGGTTGAACCACTATCATACCACCATCCACCACTATTTTCAGCAACAATATTGGCGGCTTGCACTACTATAACAAGTTTCTCATCGACCATATTTGTCTCATTTTTCTTTTGTTTCTTTCGTGCACGACAGTCACAAGCAAAATAACCGGGTTTCTTACAGAAGTAGCAATCGCCCTTCTTCTTCTTGTTGGAATGTTGCTTCTTAAACTGAGTATCGTTCTTAGGTTTCAAGGAATTATGTGTCTTAGATTCTTCTACACTATTAACCTTAGAATGGTTTTCAGTTTGTTGACTATCCTTAATTTATCATTTACGAGAGTCCTCTTCAATACGAAGATGTCGGTGCAAACCTTCTAAGTCATAGTTAGTCTCAACATGCTTAAGTTTCTTCTTATAACCATTTCAGGAAGGGGGAAGACGGTAAATAATAACCCCAACAACAAAGGCAGAAGCAAGTTCTATTCCAGCATCCTTAAGATGATTAATGATAAGTTAAAGTTCACTGACCTGGGCAATAATTGACTTACTGTAAACCATTTTAAAGTCCATGAAGTTGCAAATCAGGAATTTCTTGTTGCTTGCTTCAGAAATCTTGTATTTGTTGTCAAGCGTAGTCCATAATTCCTTTACAGATGCAATACTTCGATGGGCATTGTAAACATTAGTTTCCAGGGCATTCAAAATATGACCACGTCACATGAAATCATTTTCCTGACGTTTCTTACGTATGGCCTTCAAATCATCGGTGTTATCGGCTTTTGGCGCAGGAATTTCCTCCAATCCATCTTCAAGAATGTACCATAACTTGATGGTGATCAGGAAAAATTTCACGGTCTCTTGCCAACGAGTAAAATTGTAACCATCAAACAGTTACATGCGAGTAAGAGTTTGGTTCATCACTTACAAGGATTGAGCAGTTGCGTTTGAAGATTCATCCTCCATTATCGTAACTTATTGTCTAAAACTGTTGGAAAATTGGGTTAAACTAGAGGATGAAAACATAAACAGGTGAATGGTGTACCCTTGAATTCAAGGCTCTTTCGATTCATTTAGACAATAATTTAGACAATAATTCGACCTTTCTCGAATTATGCCTTCAGGATTCAATGAAGCCCTAACACCGTAATCGAATTCAAGGATTGTACTTCCTTGACCAGACCAAAAACACATTGTATAAGGTTCTGATGATGCTATTAAAGAAGAAGAAAACAGATTGATTTGATGTGTTGGAATGGGAGAAAGCCTTCGCTATTTAAAGAGGATTTCATGCCTTTTGGAGGTGTCTCTTCATCTCCAACAGACGCTTTCAACAGGCATCCATTAATGGTATCTCTTCAGAGAAACCCTATGGGAAAATACGCGATTTTAGAAATTTCGAAACCGAAATAGGTTTTCAAATTTAAAAAAAACGAGAGGAAAAAATCTACGAGACACTATCTCGCACTTTCTGCTAAGGGGCCGGCACCCCAAATCCCCCTTTAAGTAGCGGCAAACATTTATGAAAAATTTCCAACAAAAATAACTAGTTTGTGATCACAAATTAAAAGAAACTTGTGATCACAAATTAAAAGCAACACCAGTATGACCAAATGTTTTGTCATTACTTTCCGAGCATGGTAACTGATGTTCCCATGAACCCCGAATCCCAACAGGAGAATTCTGTCAAGAGAATTCTAACTACGAGAAGATAATGTTCTGTCATTATCTTGACCGATAATAGTTGGAATATTCAAACTCTGCAACTTGTTTGACGGAATACTATCGGGAGAATTCTAACAATCCAGACCTAACAAAGACAATGAGGATACCTTGAGGTGGATGGACAACCCACAAGGAAATTTCAAATGTGAGATCATTGTATGATATTTTGGATAAGCAAAATATGCAACACAAAGATACGTTGGCAGGAAAAATATGGGATATGAATGTGATACCTAGAATAAAAATTTTCACTTGGAAAATGCATAAGAACATCTTACCTTTTAGTGGCCACATTTATACTTATGTAACTCATATTAACCCCATTTGTGTGATGTGCAGGAATCATTTAGAGACATGAGAACATCTTTTAATGCATTGCAATTTTACAAGAGCAGTTGGGGCCCATTGTTCTTTAAACTTGAATGCTTCCACTTTAAACTATGATACTATGTCCAACAACTTGGGTAGTGGAAGCCATCCTCCAACACATTGGGGGGATGGGAAACTGTAGTTGCCACCTTGTGTTGGTTCACCTGGAAAGCAAGATGTGATGTTGCTTTCCAGGGTGTCAATCCCAACCCCAAAACCACTGCGACTCTCATTTTAAACCACCTGATTTCATACCAGAGACTAGCTTCTCCTATCACTTCTAATAGTATAACAACTATGGCTAGGCAGTCTGATGCCAACCTCACTCGGAACATTACCTTTGCTTATTTGTTTAGCTTTAACTCCTTTACAGGTCTAACTGGTGTGAGTGTGACAATTTCAGATCCATATGGAAAAACTATTAGTAGAAGAACCAGAGGAGTCAGAGCTCACAGCAAAGAGGAAGGAGACTGCATGGCGGCTCAAGATGCACTCTAGTGGGCCTCTCTTTTGAATTGCAGAATTTTCAATTTTATGGGTAACAACAGAAATCTAACCAGCACTCTGCAAGGCGGCCTAAGGAAAACAACCTGGAAGACAAACCAGATTGTGGACAATCTCTTGGCAACTTTATTACTTTTTGATAAGGTCTATTTTAAGGACTTTAAGTCCAATAACTTCACAGATCTTCGGCAGCTTTCTCTAATAGGTTCTAAAAACCAAAGTCCTCAATTGTGGGAGGCACAAAATCTTATGTGTGATTTGTTTAAGGCAGTAATCTATCTTTCTTTTATAAAAAAAAAAAAAGAATCCCAACAGGATGCGAGCATAGAAATTTGATAAGAATTTTCTTTTTGAAACGACAAAAAGAGAACAAAAATTCCGAAACCTTCGACACAATTCACTGTTTGTTTCAATTTGGGTTTAGGAGTCTAATGTTCTAGCATCAAATTTTTCCGTCACTGTAATTTTTGTATACAGTTTTTACATTAAGCGCCACTAAGATACATGACAAAAAAGAATCCAATGTATCAGCACGGGGTGACAAAAAAAAAAGAATTTGGTTATTCCAGCGGTGAAAGAAGCTGAACATTAGAATTAAATCGCCGTTGGATCGGCTCACTAATGAAGACAAGTAAAACCGTACAGAACCCCTGAAGAAATTGGATGTTAAGATTATTTGCGGCACTCAGTCTCTTAAGATTTTTAATTTTTTTTGAAATTACACAGTTGTTTGAGTTGATGAGCTGTTTGTTTTTGGTTTGTGGGAGCCGTCAATAAGGAAATAAATAAAAATTTCAAGATAAAATTGGAAGAGATAACTTCTACTCAAAATTTCATGCTACTCGAAAACAATAATAGTACTTGGAAGTAAATAAAAAAAGGACAATGAAATCAAGTAATCTAGGCTTTCTGCGGTGGCTTTAGTTAACTTCCAGCCCCTTTTTTGGGGCTGGAAGAAGCAACAAATGAAGACCGAGTTTAAACGAAGCATAAGCATCTAAGCAAGCGTATTCAACCTGGTCGTTCTTTAAAGTATCCCTGTCCCATCTGCTGAAGGTAATCCTTGTAAACTTGGGTTGAAGATGTAGATGTTGGCCGAGCACAATATTCACTAAAGAATTCAAATCAACTTGATAAAGTCCTTGTGTACCAAGCTTATAATCAGCTGACCTTCCAAGATCCTCAGTTGTTGCAATACTCAACCCATAATCAATCGAAAGCTTGTGTGCAGCTTCAGCGATCCCAGCTCTGACGAATATGATTCTGTCGTCGTTAAGAAAATTGACAAGAGATTTAGGGACTTGATCTTTATCACGACCAAAGAACTGAAATATTAAGCATCGATGTGCTAAACATAATTGCAATACGTCGACTTTGTTATTCCGTGCCCATTCGATGTCAAGACCCACAACAAGTTCGTCGAGTTTGAGTATATCGGCAAAATCTGTGTATACATTTTCGATCCATCGATCGACAACGGATGCTGTGTGAGTTACTGTTGTGCGGATTGTATCATTGTAGTATCTGACCTTGAAGGTGTGATGTGTTTCTGTTTTTTTATCAACAACTTGAATAGATGTATGCTTTTTAGGATACTGTCGATATTTACCACCTTTAGTACTACCACCATCAGCACTGGTTGTGCCATTCTTGTTGCTGCTAGTAGTGTTGCTCATGGCATTGCCATTCTTGGGTTTGTTGACTGCTCCGGCCATTGTGAAGAACAAGAAAATTTAGAGAGGAAGCCTAAAACAAAGTTGTATAGATCAAATAAGAGAAGGATATTCGACCTATGGGAGGGATGTGAATTGAACTACATGAATTGGGTATGTATTTATAGTGTTTTGAATACTTAGGTTCCCACGTTTGTGAGCTCTAGTTAGGAAACCCATGTTCAATTAGGACATAAACAATTTTAGGAAAATCTGTGTTTTATACCCGTTAGGATAGGATTAGGAAAGCCCTTTTGGGTTTGGAACAGGGATACATGCCTTGGTTTGGAAAGATGAATAATGCCTTGTATTACAAACCTGCAACAGCAACAGGGGTACATGAAGTCGAACCCACTCGGATACATTTTGATAGTAGAGGTGAAAACTTGCTTGGAGTAAGATCGATTATATCAGTTATCTGAAAAATATAGAAAGTGCGAAATTTACACAATTCGAAACTTGAAGAGTGGATAGTGAAACAAGTACCAAAACTAAAGAAATCGATAAAGAATTTGATGTTCTTGTATTAGTAGAAACCTGCAGAAGGGCTAGAAATGTCTCTCCCGAAGTAGGTTACTGTATATAAATAGAAAAAAGTTTGTATTTATGATGATGGCCGCTTGTCAGTACTTGAATATACGATTTTAGTTGGAATGCTTTGATTCCCTGGAGAAACAGCAGTCAGTATTACAATACCACCAACTAAAGCTAATCCTAGTCCTAGACTATTGACCACTACCGACTCCAGGGAATGTTTCAGAACCTTGTTCTTTGCTTCTAAGAATGTGAGCTTCTCAAGTAGACCTGTCTCAGCCGTTGCAATGGCTAATGCATATATATAGAGCCCAAGGAATACATTCCCTGGTAACACCCTTATCCTTGTGGTGCGCTCCTCTCCTTGATGCCAAAAGCTAAATAACCCCATTAACCACTGCACATTACAAAAAACAGAAGAAAGAAATATGATCAATCTGGCTTGTCACGCATTTCTAAAGTTAAATATCAAGATTTTTATGAGCATTGACATTCACAAATCCTATCCAACCTTTACACAGATGTGAGGCTTCCCAGTTATGAAATTAAATCAGTTTTTACACTAAATTCGATTTTGTTACATACAATCAATATGTCGTGATATACTCAGCTTACAAACCACCTACTGGGCATGAGGTATGATTCATCACATGCCACATGATTTTCTTTCATGTACTAGATAAATACTGCAACATCAGAAAACAGAGGCTGTGACAATACATGTTCAGACACTGAGAAGCATGTTCTACCTCAACCTCCCATATTAAGAAGTACTACAACCCATTACTCTTGATCTCAGATGTAACAGCATCTTAAGGTACCTTATTTGAATGTTTTTTTTAACTGCCGCTGCATGTGGAAGCGTAAATTCAATGATAATTCAGTCACGAGTTAGCAATTCTCTTTTGCATGATTCTACATCACCTATATATGCAACTGGTTATGCACACTGTATAACCACTGTGCAAGCTCTTTTCAAACATCAAATTATTCCTAACCCCAAATTACAATGGAAACCTCGCATATACCTAATACCAATAGGACTAACAACTTTATCTTAAGATCATCTTCACCAAAAATCAGTCCTTAATAAAGTTTACAGCTGCACCCTCTAGTGTGGGACACTAGAAAGACTCGGGTCTTAATGCAAACATCCGTCGAGAAGGATCTATAGAACAGTAATCGGACAGTGTACTATTACAACAGCAGCAAAATATATTAGGAATGAATAAATGCTGACATCTTGTAAATGCCGTGTGATATGGCATGCTAATATGAACCGGAAAACTAGGTTGAGTCTCCCCTCATTTTTGACTAGTAGACCTACTTCATGAAGATCCAATGCCTAATTTTCTGTGGGAATGTTCTCCTCGCTACGCAAATATTCATCTAAACCCCAAAACACTACCGAAAGTCTTTGGGACACATCATTCGACTGTCTAATAACTGAGATCTTTCATTCTGAAACCTGAAAATGAAAGCCAGTCAAAAGAAAGAGATGAAGATAATTCATAGGTGGAATAATTTAAGCAACAGAAACATGTATGCATTGGACATGCTATACGTGTGTACTGTTTTTTAATTTCCCCGGAATATATTACTTTGTATATGAGTTTCATTGACTCCTCAACTGTCTTAAGAAAGAAAAGAACCTCCTTACTCCTAAAGTAAAGAATAATTTGCATCATTATTCATGTAGTTCTCAGATTGGCCGTGTTACCAATCACCACACCTTAGTACACTAAAAGCACGATTTATAAAGGGGGATATCAATATTAGCGGGGTGATACCATTTCATATAGGACAAACAACTGTAAACAGATCCTGACCATCGGATCCCTCAAATGGCATCAGCCCCGCTAATATTGGTATCCCCCTTGATAAATCATGACTAAAGGAACATAGGTATGTGTAGAGCTAAGCTGTGAGAAATATATAGTAATTACCTGATTAACCTGGAACTCAGTGTGATTAAATCCAGAAACCAATATTTCGCGGAATATTCGATTCAGGTGCCTCCATCATCAATAAATTTAGCAGTGAACAAATGCTGATATCTTGTATATGGCGTACGACATAGCATGCTAATATAACCCGGAAAAATAAGCCTAGTCTGCATTTACCACTTTCCCTCTCATTTTTGCCTTGTAGATTCAATGCCTAATTTTCTGTTGGAGTGTTCGCATCACCAGCCACCACAACAAAATTCATCTAAACCCCAAAATGATACCAAAAGTCTTTGGGAATACACCATTCTACTATCTGACAACTGAGATCTTTCGTTAACTTTCAAGGGACTAAGAGATTATAGAACTTGTGAATTTCCTAAGAAGGATCTAGATGATAAGGAGAACAGTCTCACATGAAAATCAACCATTGGAACAAAATGAGAGAAGGGACAAGGAGAATATACGAGTACTAATCAAACTAGAAAGTGTTGTTTGGTTTGGAAGCACAAACACAGCTAGTTTTAATTTGATATAATATAACAGAAATGAAAGAATTCGATAAACTATCCTCTTGCACACAGTTAGCATATGCTGTTACTGGGATGTCTAAAGATTATTCTTAAATCAAATTTTCAAAAATAAAGGAAAATGATGCTCAAACAACTATAGCTAGTCCTATTTGTGGAATATGGGGCACCTTGTACTATCCAAGATATTAGCTACATATATGTGGAGGAGTGCATAGGACAGCAACTCTCCAGCATAAAAAATAAACAACAAAAAAGCAGAAGAATAATTTAACCTGTCAGCTTAAAATCGCGTGAGTTACTGATTGTCAATTGAAAAGACATTACTTATCTCCAAAAAGATATGGTTGTGTCAATGTTGAAACAACCTGTTTGAAATCCACAAACCAGCTTGACCAGAATCAAGTACCTCATGAGTAAAAAGTGAACCTCGGCGTGAGTTCTTTCTTTTATGCCTTAATTTTCTAAATGGCTATGTTTTGTTAAAGAATGACCCACATAACCACATAAGTACGAGCGACCCCAAACACAGGAACTAGCATTTTCTATACTTAACACAAAAAGGTGGAAAAACAAAAAAGCATCAAGACTACAGATTTTACCATTAGTCCATATTGAACTTCTCAAACGAAAATGTGTTAAACCTGGCTGCAGTTGTCGGTGCACATGAAGTTTACGCATAAAAATTAACACTAAATCTTGTGTTCAGGCTAATCATATCATGACCAGACATTGTATGAGGTTCAAACTAAGTTAAGCAAACACATCCTATCGTCTCTATTCACTTCATGTAAATAATATTACATATGTGATGGATTGTAAAACCTCTTCTTCTCATATTATGCTATAAACTTGAAATGCAAGTGGGGATCCCGCAACTAAAGCAACAACAGACCCACTCTGATGTAAACATTTCATAATTAAGATACCAGATTACCCATTATATATACTTCCAATTAGCTACCTAATAAACCACCACTTTTCAGGTGCTTAAGAAATAATCTAAAGCGGGTGTGTTATGAGTTTTAAGCTGTAATACCGGACAAGTGAGAGCATGCTTACCTGAGCAGCAAACAAGGAGATACAGATCAAACCCATCCAAGAATGTAAACTGTAGAAATTAGATAAAACCCCTTTTTCCAAATGAAAGTTTGCCCAAATTCCGAAAATGCCAGATGCCAAAGCAACTCCCTGCATAGTTAACTGTACCAATTTCTTCAAATTTTTCGACCCTGGACACCATTTATGCACCAATATTGCTGGGAAAAAAATAATAATTTCTCATTCAATCATGCCATAAATAAAATACTAGAATCAACAATTTTAAGAGACATAATGGGTTTTGTATTTCTGTACCTTCTCCGCTGATGAGTACAAAACCTATCACCATTACAAGATAATGAAGAACCTGCAAATTGACACAAAAATGCATTATGTATATCATGGTCTGCCAAAATTTTAAAAGGAACCCATAATCAGAGGCTTTAGAGAGAAAGAGAAAATGATTACAGAGTAGATGTGAGTGTGAGTTGGTGAGGTGTGAGAAAGGAAGTTTGATCGAAAGGAAAGACACCAAACAAGAACTAGCGCTGCAACTAGAAGACCAGATAATCTAGCAAATACAATCAAATTTGAAGATGATGGAGATGGAGACGCAGTAGCCTTGATTGAGGTCTCCATGACCAAAATACCATTAGAGAGAAACAAAGAATGGAAGAAAGGTGTTGAAAAGGAGTAAAGGACTGAAATGAAAACCATGCGAGAGTCAATGGTTTATGTAGGTAGCGAATCGGTTTGAAAATCGGAGAAGAAAAACGTTTTCAAGCCCGTTTTAACGGCTCTGTGACATTTTTAAGCAATTACGTTTTTTTCCACATGGCTAATAACCCAGTTTTTAATCAGTTTGTTGGATTTGTTAACTGAAACATGGCATCATAAGTAGCATATGGAACAGATGAAGAGTCCATGCATGGTCTGGATTGGAAGAGATTTAGGGGTCAATATATGCAGTTTCGGCAACTCGGCTGCCGTAAGATTTTTCCAGTAAAGTTTGAAGGAGAATGGGGGTTTTGGAGGAGTGACTCCTGCCATAGTTATTCATGTCATGTTGAAGGATTTCTGTAAACTAAGGATATCTCCAATCTTTTTGCACCATGGTTACCTCCAACACAGTTTCATAGTTTGTTTCTTCATGCATTGTGAAGAGTTTTAGCATCATATTGCATCAGTTAATTTTTGTATCTAGTTTGCATTAAGCCTTTAACAAAAAAAAAAAAAAAAAAAAAAAGTATCCCAATTATTTCTCTAGCAAAATTAAAAGTCTCCTAATTAAGATAACAAAAAAAATCCTGAAACCAAAACTTGAATTTCCATTCAATTAACAAAATCCAAAATTTCTCCAGGGAAACATAAAATTAAAACTAATAAACAGAAAATCAAAACTAATTCCTAATAGCATGAAACAGATTTGGAAGCAGCACTACGTCGTTTATTCTTAAAACCGATTGTAGCAATAGCATCTTCATTCTTAAAACCAATTGTAGCAATAGCATCTTCAATGGTATTTGCTTGAATAACCGTCTCATCACGATTCGTATTCCTAACAAGAACCATCCTTTCGTATTCTTCTTCAGCAGCAGTACGAATTTGTTTCTTCTTAATCTTATTTTCTTCTTCTTCACGACGTTTCTGTAATTCAGCTTCAGTTACTTTGGTGACAACAGTTTTTTCACAGCTTTTCCTAATTCTTTTGCTTCCAACTCTGCTAATCTTTTGATTTCAGCTTTTTTTGCAGCAGCAATAGCCCTTTTCGCTGCTTCTTCTTCTCTTTTCTTAGCTGATTTAGGTTTTGATGTTTCATCCTCAAGGGTTTCTTCTTCTGATTCATCACTATGGGTTTCATCAGCCCTAATTGCTTTTTCTTCTCGCTTCTTTGCTGGTTTTTGTTTCGATCCTTCTGCTACAGTTTTGGTGTCGGTATCAATCTTCTTCGGCTCTGGTTTCTTCTCCTTGAGCTCTCTATTCCTACTACCCTGTCGCCCACCACTGCTCCCTTGTCTTCCACCACCGCTCCCCTGTCTAGCACCACCACCACATGAACCGAACGGCATCTTGAATAATCTGAGATGATGAAATCTAATTGAGACAATCTGTACTTACTTCTATGATGTGATCTAGAACGCAATTTGCTGTGATCACAAAAGAAAGATTGAAGTTTTCTAGAGCTAATTGGGTATCAATTGAATTGATGTGTGTTTGTTATGGCAACTAGGGTATAAATAGGCTGTCAGGAAAGCGTGTATATATCATGGTAGAATTAGGAAAGGGGGCTTATTTTTGGAAATTCCTAAAAGATGAAGGAAGTGCCTGCTGGAATTAGGAAACTAATCCTGTGTGTTACAGGATTAGTAAGTGCACTTGAGTTTACATCCTAGGCTTTCAATTGGAATTTCTTGCAGCTAGAGACTCTATTTGGTCTTCAGTAAGATCTCTGGTTTGATTGCACCAGTTAGATAGCGTTCTTGAAAATATAGTCTTTGTAGCATGGCATTACAAGCAGCATATGCAATGTCGTTTTGAACAAATATGAACACAGCAATTATCGCTTTAGATTCTGCTACTTTGGTACATAATGAACACATGTAACTGAGATTTGGAACAGATTCGGATGTCTCACATTTGTAACTGAAAGTTCACAACTTGACCCTATTGGGGTTCAACAACACACACTGTTTACTTCTAAAAGTCCAAAACCAAAAAAGCACATACTCTGTGAGAGATTTCTAGTAATACATTCTGAAACAAACTATAAAACTGTACACATCAACAATTGACTTATTGTCAATGTCTTTAAAAGAAAATCGAAATGCGTGTGTAAAACACGTAAAACTTTTTTTGTTGAAGTGTATCATATATCCATATCCACTAATGGAAAGAATAAAAATCCCTGCAGAACTGTAATAGTGGCGTAAGAAGATAACAGCTAAGAGCTGAAGCCCCATAAATTGGCTTGCAAATGAATATAAAATCTGTATTCACCTTGTACTGATTCCATCTATCTTCACAGTATTTTTTCGCTTCACAGTATTTTTTCGCTTCATTGTAGATGCATGTGAAGTTATTCTAGTTAATCCAAGAAGCTCCCAACATCTTAGCCATGAAACTATACCGATCAGCAGCTTCATCAATCTGTCATATAAGAAATGAAAAGGTTGAAATTAAAGCTAAACATAAATTGGTTACCTAAAAGAACAAACAATCCAATGGGAAACTTTTCAGATAATGATATCATATAAACACTCACCATTTTCTTGGTAGGACGTCCAGCTCCATGGCCAGCCTTGCGGTCAATGCGACCAATTATTGGGTTAGTCTGTGGGCTATTCTCCAAGCTTGTGCAAAGGATATATTGCATGGTCTGAAAGTAAATATTCATGTGTTAAAGATAAATGTAATTTATCACAGTTTGACAATTAGCAAGGCCAAAGCAACAAATATATCAGTTTTGTTACACGTAACTTAACAATAAGAGATCTGTCACAGTTTGGTATAGGTAACTTACTGCCAATAACTTCAAAGAGTGTAATGGCACAACTCGGTCATCATGATCAGCAGTCAACAACATGGTAGGTGGGTACTGATATTTTTCATCCTGATGCTGCTCCCAAGGTCTTCTCACGTTATGAAGTGGTGAATATCTGGAAATGCATACAAAAATATTATGGGACCATGAAAGAGTATCTTGTGATCACAAGAGAATAGCAAAAGCAAAAAAGAATGACCAAATGTTCTATCATAACTTCCCTAACATGGCCGGTGAAGAACTATACACAAGCCCAACAGGATGGGAGCATTGAAGTTTGTAAGAAATTGTTTTTTTGAAACGACGGAAAGTGAACACATATTCTGAAGGATTAACTTAGCCAGGTGAAGGTTACACTAAGTCCAGAATCATATATAATTTGATACTCCAATGCTATAATAATATCATTGGAAGATTATAGCATAATCTATAATCCCTATAGTGTAAAACTATAGAGT
This sequence comes from Papaver armeniacum, assembly GCA_023531295.1. Taxonomy (NCBI): domain Eukaryota; kingdom Viridiplantae; phylum Streptophyta; class Magnoliopsida; order Ranunculales; family Papaveraceae; genus Papaver; species Papaver armeniacum. The sequence continues at coordinate 12,211 of JAJJWW010001813.1, read as the reverse complement.
AAAACCATCAAGATTAGTCTTACTTGATAAGCCATTGGAACTCTTCCTCCTTGTCTGAGCAACCATAATCTGAAGTCCATGCATGGCCTGGAAACAGATTTAGGTATCAGTATATGCAGTATTAAAAGTACACAGGAAGTGAGGATCAAATGAATGTAAGCAAACCTATGGTGAACTTGTGGAAACGTAGCATGTCCATTACACCAACATGAGCCAGAGCACAGCCAAAAAGATCAGGTCGCTGTCACCCAAAGAAAAAGGTTGTGATTTAGCAAAAGACTTACGCTCTCCATATGTTTACTCTATGAGGTAAAATATAAAAAGAAACACAGCCTGACCTGATTAATGGTGGCAGCAACTAGAAGTCCACCATTGCTTCCACCTTCAATACACAGCTTTTTGGACTGGGTATAACCAGCGGACACGAGATACTCTCCAGCAGATATAAAGTCATCGAAGCAATTCTGCTTTTTTGCTAGTGATCCTGCTTTATGCCATTCTTCTCCGTACTCTCCACCACCGCGGATGTTCGCTATGCAGAAGACAGCTCCTAAATGCCTGGTAAGAATAGTTCTGCTGACACTAAAGGATGGAGTAAGGCTAATGTTGAAACCCCCATAACCATACAATAAACAAGGATGTGAGCCATCCAATATGATATTCTTCTTTGACACAATGAAGAGAGGTATCTTAGTTCCATCTTTGCTAGGTACAAAAACCTGAAAATGAAAGCCAGGCGGAAGAAAGAGATGAAGATAATTAATAGATGGAATGGTTTAAGCAACAGAAGCCTGGATGCATTAGGTGTGACATACAGGTCGTCGTGTACACCTTTTTTTTCAGATTCCCCAGATTATAAGTACACAAATAGGAATATAATATGGTAGAGCTAAGCTGTGAGAAATATATCGTAATTACCTGATTAACCTGGAACTCGGTATGATCAAATCCAGAAACCGCGATTTCACGGAATATCTTCATTTCAGGTGCCTCCACTGCTAAGTTGCATTGATATATAATACCAGGGGTGAGAAAGCTAGTAAATCCAATGAAAACCTCACTGTCTTTGCGCCTTCCAGAAACCCCATAGACTGTGCCAATTTCAAGGGGCAACTGATGTATCAGCTCCCCTGTTTTCAATTCCCTTATCTGCAGAACATTCTTAACATCGCTCAAGTAACTCACCAGAATTTGGTTACCATTCACAACATAAGCAGATTCAAGGACATCTTTCTCTGATTCTTCAATGACATTGGTCCACACACTTGGTTCCTTGAGATCAACCCGGATTAACTTATACTTTGGAGCATCTTTATTAGTCAAGAAGGTAAACTGGGTGTCATCATTTGCAATAGCTCTATAACTTGCATCAAAATTGTCAACAAGCTTAACAAAAGGGAGCATGTCATTTCTGTTCTTAAACCCTTCGAGCCCATTGGGAAGTGTTGAGAGATCACAATAATAAAGCTTGTTGACTGGGTCGCAGCTCTCCTCAATGTACAAAAGAACATGCTGCATATCAAAGTGAAAATTAAATATTCTTCTCCACCAAGGAATGATTTAACTAGAAAAAAATATCGATAAGGAGAACTTATCAGTCACGAACCACTACTGCTCTTCTCCAAGATTTAAGTTGAAACTCGGATTTTGTTTTCCAAAAGACAAGCGGTGGCAGATATTAACTGACGATATTTTAGGGTTCAGGACCATATCGAAGTAGATAACACAAAGCATTTTGTACAACGAAAATAAAGAAGATGCAATAGAGCTCGTAAAGAGCATTGAACGTCAATACACCTTGCTATTTTGTATGCTTAAGAAACTAGCTTATGGGAATATTAAGCTATAACTTTCCTACAAATTAGTACTAATATTTATTAAATGTCAAAGGTGTCAAAGCACACACACAACAATTAGTCAAACATTGAGTTTTGCATCAAGAGAAAAGCTATAGTGAAAGACTACAACAATTAGACATATTACCTTTGACAAGTAATAAATATTAATTAGTTACAAAATTTGTAGTCTCAGGTACAGTGTTGGTGAATATTACCTTCCCATCATCCATAACTTGTGCCCCAAACAAAAACTTGGGATTTTCTGGATCTTTCCAACATAAAACATCTTCAGATTGGTCTGTACCCAAGAAGTGATAATAAAGCTGGTGATTAAGATTTGAATTCGTCTCAGTCCCCTTATCCAATTGTTCTCCTTGTCTACAGATAAATACAAATAACCATTCACACACTGAATATGAAAACAAATTAAGTCATAGTATCATACCAATTCAAACCATTCTCCATTAGTAAAAAACAGAAGAAGAAAAGTCATAGTATCATACTAATTCAAACCATTCTCCATTAGTAAAAAACAGAAGAAGAAGAAAAAAGGACTTACTTGGGAGCAGGATATCTACTGTAGAAGAACCCTTTATTATCATGGGTCCAAGTAATGGAAGAAAACTTAACCTGTAATAAACAATGTGCACGACAACATAAGCACAATGCGCATAAGAGCATAAGATCGAAAACATTATTCCCATTGACATGAGCATTAAAAGACAATATATTTATGTACAAAACAAACACTCACCCATGATAAAGTATCAGGCTCAAGAAACTTATCATCAACTCTCATAACTTTAATGCTAACCCAATCACTGCCACTTGCACTAAGTCCATAAGCCAAATACTTAGCATCCTCACTTACAGCAGCTGTATTCAATGATACAGTTCCATCTTCACTTAATCCATTTGGGTCAAGCAATACCTCAGCTTCTGCATCCAAACTATCCTATAAATGTATAAACATAGAAACCCATTAAACTTATCCAATCAACAATTTCAAACACATCAAAAGAGATTTAAAGCAAGCTCACAAACCTGCACATATAAAACACTTTGTGCTTGAAGACCTGTATTTTGAAAGTAAAAATACTTATCCCCTCTCTTGAATGGAGTATCATATCTAGGATGATCAAACAATTTGGTAATTTGTTCTCTTAGTTTCTCCCTTGTTTCACATGTTTTAAGCAATTCTTCTGTCAAATTCCTTCTTTCTCTACAAATTCTTTCGTTTCTTCCGAATCAGGATCTTCCAGCCTATTCACAAACAAACAAAATCAAATCAAATCACCATTCCACCTTGAAAAAAATCAAAAAGAATTAAAATTTGACTTTGACTTTTGGTCTTACTTACCAACGATAAGGATCAGAAATCTTAACACCGTGGTAGTCGTCAACAACAGATTCATCTCTACGAGCAATAGGGTATTCCAATGGAGATTTCTCGGCGATCGAAAGAGAACCCATTTTTCTAGCGAGAGACACAAATCTTGATGATGAAGAAGAGGTTGGTAGTTTGGTTCTGGTTATAGTTGGTTTAAGAGGGAAAGATTTATATGGAAAGGGATGGTGGTGGGTTAGGATGGAGTAAGAGTAAAGACGGTGGGTGCTAATTGGACTCAAAAGAATGTGGGCGTGGCGAGATGATGAGAACATCGTGTGCCGGTTTATGTGGTTTACTCAAACCCTAATTGATAAATTGGGGATTCCCAATTTTAGCGGGAAAGCCTATGTTGCAATTGTGTCAACATTTATTTTCTTAACTATGTCGTCATTTTGTTTTATTCCTATCCTTTTCTTCAGATTTCCTTTCTCTATTTTGATGTCTTGGATTTTTTTCCTGTCATTTTTAGGGGCGACCCCAAACGAATTAGGGGCGACACTAAAAGACAAAAAATGTCACCCAAACGTAAATCTAAGCTACCCCTTATCTTCGATTTTTCAAAATGGCCAATATGCCCTTACATAATCGGTAGGTTAAAGGTGAATCGGTAGGTTAAATTGAAACTATACCTAACGATTATTGTGTAGATACTTGGCTAATAATCCTTTTTATAATCTGTGAGCTTATCCAACTTGTAAGACTACCGATTATAAGGAGCCCCATATTCAACCTTGGCCAAATTCCATAGGTTTTCGGGGTGCAAACGAACCATAACCACTTGGCTTGAGCTGTGGATGTAGCCATAATCGGAAGCCTAATAGGTTACATACACTACCGATTATAAGTTGCCCCAAAATGAGTTTTTTCTAAAATCCTTCAAGTAATGAATTTTGAAATATATGATAGGTGTCGTAAAACACCTAATATTATATCTAGTATTTATGCTTTCTTTGCTATTTTTCTTGGGAAGTGTATCTCTTATGAGTGTTTTTGAGTTATTAGGTACTCTGGAGTCACACGGACGAAAAGAAGAAGGAATCACTCTATTTGAGCAAGAAGGGCGAAAGCGTCATTTCGTATGCATGTGCTATCGAGAGCACAATGGAGGATGAGGGCTTTCATCTTGTGGTGGCTCTTTTATTCACTCTGTGGGGTGCCCCGAGTAATTCCTATTACTACACAAGACCTAAATTTCGGAGAAAATCATTTCTCATCATTGTTTCTTCTCCTCTCTTCATCACTTGCCTTCAAAGAGCTACGGCTCCATTAATTTTCATGGAGGAAATTGAGAGTTAAAATGAAGAATAAGAAGATGCAATTGTGATAATAAACCCAGGGAAGAAAGAAAAGGGGATTTGTGATGATAAGGAGCGGATTGAGTGTTTCCGAGCTCGAGTTCAACAACCCAGAGATGGAAATAAGGGTTTTAGATGGATCGATGAAGATTAAATGGGGGTTTTCTGCTGGGAAATCGAGAGAAGAAGAGAGCTAGCTGCTGTTGAGATTAGAGAGATGGTTGAATTTCAGGGGAACGAATTTGTGAAAACTACTTATGGTGGGTTTGTTTGCAGAATTCACCGTTTCCAGGAATTTATGATCCCATGGGATTACAAATTCTAGGATTCATGTAAATTCCTTGTGTGTTTGGTAACTCAATTAAAATTCCTAGAATTTATAGAGTTTTCTTGTATTAAAGCCTTTGTACCATTTGGTATTACCCCCAAATCTTAAAATTGCATATATATGGGATTTAGAGTTTAAAAAAATGTGGGTCAATAAATCCCTTGATAAGTTTCCCAGCAAATATTAGGGGGGAGGGGTCGGACTCCATATGGAGGATTTGCTGGAAAACTGAATCCCGTAGGAAACGTGATTCCAAGGATTCAGGCAACCAAACATACAGAGGGAAATGTAATTCTACCAAATCCCCTGGACCCATAAATTCCACTTTTAAAATTCTACATCCAAACCCACCAGTAGGGTTTGCTGGAAATAAGAAAAGGGGATTGAAGTGAAGAGACAAATGAATGATTTCAGAGTTTGTATGAAATATGAGAATGGGTTTGTTACATTAAATGGAAATTATCACAGGGAATGAGATATAATGGGATTGGAAGTCAGCAGCATTCTCATATCCCTTTACGGCGAGAATATGCACACTTAGTGCTTGAGAAAACGCCTGAATCAGTACATTCACCAATTTCCAACACCACTATAGGTGTTCACACATGGGTTCTGATGATTGGTAGTGAGCTCAGTGTCAGCCAGAGAAGAATGGTGGTGGTCTGAAGTGTTGAGCTGAGAGAGAATGAGATTGGAGGTGGATTTACTGGTGCACAAGAGGTGGAATTGAAGCTGAGTGAGGACTTAACTAAAGATATTGCAACTGAGTTGCTGTTGGTACAACAGGAGATGATGGTTATTCATGGGAATTGGCAGCAGTGGAGTGTTGTAGAGAATTGCAGGTTGAACTGGTTAATTATGAGAAGATGGTAGCTTGACACAGGACGGATGGTGCTACGGTTTAAGTGGTGGTTTGCCACGGATGCGAGGTTAATGGAACCCAGGCATGGGAATTAAGCCGGGGACGAAGTATTTGGCTTCTTTGCCATTGTTGAGCGAAGAACTAAGAATGATGGTGATAACTAAAGCAAGGGAGCTACGAAGGTGCGTGAATAATCTTGGTGTTTCTTTGTTGTGAGGAGTCAATTTGAGAACTGGTGGTTATGAACATTGCAGGTGCAGGTGATGTTGCAGGGACTTGGTCTAGAAGCTGGTGGGATTGAGTTGTGATGCATATCAGAGATAGCAGTGTGTATGAATGGTTGCAACGATTACAAGGATTGGAGGATGGCCCAAGTGTTAATGTCTTGCCGTGGTAAACATGAAGAGAAGTGTTGTTGGCGATTCTTGGTGGATTCGACAATGGAACTTGCCGGTGTCGATGTTTGATGGAAGTCGAGGAATAAGAGCTGCTATTTGGTGGCATGTAAGTTGTAGAATGGTTTATGGTGATTGCGGTGGGTAGGAGATGGAATTTTGAAGCAATGATGTTGGGGTTGTTAGAGTCTTCATGAGACAAGGCTTGTGATTCATGACTCAAGCGAGTTTGTGTGAGCTTGTATGAAGGCATAGGAGTTAAATTACGAGGGTTGTGGCTGGTTCGATAGATTTGGTGCGATGTTCATGGTGCGAATGGTAACGCATGTGATTTAGTAGTTGGGCCCATGCCTTGTATTCACAATGGAGTCATGGGAGAGTGCGGGGCTGTTAACTCGCAATGAAATGCAATTGAGAGCCGAATATGTGATATTTTACGAGTTGAAGCTATGACGAGATGCGGTTGAAGGTGTCCGTGTGAATAAGTTAAATGATAATTAAGGAGATGTGCATTGAATCAGAAATGTGCAATGATTTGAAACTTGATGGTGTTGTGGGTTAGTGATAATCTTTGATCATATTGGAAATGGTGATACTGACTGCAATGGAGTCATGATACGCTTTTGAGGTCGACTCGAGTGAGTGTGGCTTGATTGGTTCTTTGCTCGAGAGATATCGGTGAGTTGCGGAGGAATAAGGTGATTCTCGGTGGAGCTGTGTCTTGTTGGCTTTGGAAGAGAAATGGTGTTTATTACTATTGGCTTGAATGAATGAGAGTCTGGTCGGGGTTTCATTGGCGAGGAGAAAAAAACAGGTTCGCAACAAAAAATGCGGTGACAATGCGAAAAGTGAGCAAGAATGGGGAGCCGGTGAGCATAGACCGGATGCCGGGATTCCGAGAGATTAAAGTGGGGATCGTAATGTTTCGGTGAATCATGAAGGGGGTTCGAGTCGGATGCAAGAGTCGACGGTGGATTTATGAGCTACGAGTCGCGCTTTTGGGCACGTTTCACAAGAACAAGTAATTAGCAGATGATTTTTGTGAATGTATGAACATAGAGAAGGATAGATGATTTTTTGCCTTGTGATAGTTTCAGTAGCCGGAGGCAAGTTCAAGGTGGCTAGAGTCAGTTTGCCGGCGACCGATGACCGGATTCCGGTGATGACGTCAGCAATCCGACAACCCGTTTTGGACCCCAAAAATTCCAGAAGATATGTTTTCACACATGGGCTTGGTGGACCACTTGGAGATGGGTTTTGAGAAGATTTGACCTAAATTTGGAAAGAGTATCCTTTTGGAATGGGAGAAGCATATATATAGAAAACTCTTTCTCTAAACCTAATATCTCCATTAAGGAGGGTTCTACTTGTTTTCTAGGGTTTCACATGATAGTTCTTCTTTGCTTTCTATGATGATTTCCAAAAACACAAGTAACTAAGTTTTTATTATTGGTTGAAGATGTAGTTGGATTTTGCAACCAAGTTATGATTTTTATGAATTAGTTTTCTCTCAATATTATCGTTTGATTTCTACGGGTTATAATAATTGCATGATTGATGTATTGCAATATGATTGAATGTTTGTTTAGTTAAGTCTAGAATTGATTGAACTCACATCCATATCTATAGTTATTTTAGGGTTCATCATCGAAGATAACCTTGAATACGAGTAGCATGATATGATTATGGTTTGTAGTGATACATCCTTGTAGTCATATGTAGAAATTGACCTTTGTTCGAATTGTTTGCGCAATGTATTTCAATTGCATTGATTAGCCTATTTCTGAAACTTAATGCTCCTAGGAATTGAACTTGATTAGCGCAAGGCGTTAGGTTATTCTTTAGGTAGAATTCACATACACAGCTCTAATGTGTGTGTGATGAATTAGGAAAGTTAAGGAGTATTCTTGCAATAAGGTATTCTATGGCTTTTGATGATAGCGAGATTAAATACGAATTCTATTCATATATTCAAAAACTTGTTTACAATTGAAGATGAAACCTTTACCCAATATTTCACATCCTTGATTTGCGTGCTTTGTTTGCTTTTTGTTTATTTTTATTTACACAATCGTAAAATCCCCGTGTTACTTATAAGATACCGAAACATATTGACAACCAAGACCTCTCTAGGAACGATCCTTTCTTTCCATTGCTTCATTATATATTTTGAGTAGTAAGAAAGTGTAATTTATATTTGTGTCGGCTGACAACCGGTCAATCTACCATAATCGGTAGGGTATATAATTATATAACCCACCGATTATAACGAGCCCCGGATCCAACCTTTGCCATAATCAATTGGTTCGTGTACACGACCCGACCATAACCACTTGGTTCGTGTTTTGGATACGGCGTTAATTGGGAGTTAAATATATTACCAAACCATCCGATTATGGGTTGCCCCAAAATGAGTTTTTTCTAAAATCCTTCATGTACGGGAATTTGAAATATCCCATAATCGGTAGAGTTAACAACTTAACAACCTACCGATTATAAGGAGCCCCAGATCAAACCCTTGCCAAATTCCATAGGTTTGGAGTGTACAGAGCCGGGCATAACCATGTGGTTTGTGATTTGGATGTAGCCATAATCGTAAGCCAAATAGGTTCCACAACCTACCGATTATACAGTTGCCCCAAATTTAGTTTTTACTAAAATCCTTCTTGTGATGAATTTTGAAATCTACCATAATCGGTAGAGTTAACAAATTAACAACCTACCGATTATAAGGAGCCCCATATCGAACCCTTGCCAAATTCCATAGGTTTTGAGTGTACTGAGCCGAGGCATAACCATGTGGTTCGTGATTTGGATGTAGCCATAATCGGACGTCAAATTGGTTCCAAAACCTACCGATTATAGGTTGCCCCAAAATGAGTTTTTCAAAAATCTCCATTTTTTTGAATTTGAGAACTATAATAATCGGTAGTTAATATGACTTCCGATTATACGATTGCCCCAAATTTTGTTTTTACGGGGTTTGTCAATTTTTTCGAATTTGGGAACTAGAATAATCGGTAGTTAATATGACTTCCGATTATAAAGTTGCCCCAACTTTCTTCCTTGACGAAATCACCAATTTTGGGAATTTTGGAGCTACTATAATCGGTAGTCTCGTGAGGTTGTTTTCCTACCGATTGTTATACAAGCCGATCTTGGCGTTAGGCACAAAATCGATATTAATCGGTAGTATATTATCGTTACTAAGCTTCCGATTGCTTTATAATAATCGGGCACAAAATAGCTTCCGATTATGTAAGGGCATTAACGTATTCTCCGCGTTTTTGGACATCCCTTAACGGTGTATATGGGTTGGGAATAAAAAAGTCGCCCCTAATTCGTTTGGGGTCGCCCCTAAAAATGGCAGGATTTTTTTTTTTTTTTTTTTTTTTTGCTTGATGTAAAAAATATGTAGGACACATTCTGTTGATTCATCCTAAATTTTGTCAGAAAGGGCCAATTTACTTACCGGCTGTAGGTTTCAAAGTCCGTTGGCAGAAAAATTGATATCCTATTGGAGCTTGTGCCATATTTAAGAAAACTCAATGTCATGACTCATAATTAAGATGCAAGGCTTTAGTTTGAAATGGGTACCAAAAATGGCCACTGATGGCTTTAGTTTCTAATTTGATGATGAAAGAAATAGAAAGACTATGGCTAGGAAACGGAAAACTCTAATGCGGGGGCAAATTTTATAGTCTAAATCTGGGACAATAAATCTAGATCTTTGATCATTTCCCTTTCAAGTTTCAACCCGCTACCAACTGCTAGAGTCATTTCCCCCTCCACGTCTTGTCCCAAATCTGAATCATCTTCTGCAGTCCCAGCTATAGGAGGATCGGAAGGAAACGAGGTAGAAATGACTCAAGCTTTGTTATTGTGATTCATCTAGTCATCATCCCATCCAGTGTGTTCGTGCTTTTGGTCACTCTGAGGCCCAGGTAGTGAGGTAGACTATCACGTATGGAAAATCAGTCTCTTAATTGCTTTCTAGTCATGCCCAATTAAATCTCAGAGCTTATGCTTTTTTTGGCAAATGATCGTCTAGTCACTCTCTATATAAGATCTCGATACATCATATGATTCTAGCTTTTAAGAGTTGTTGGACACCAACGCAAGGAAACGATAAAAACTGCAAAACGCACTACCAGCCGGTGTGTGGAAACTGGAAAGACTTCATTGATTGTCCCCATTTCATGATCTGTGCTATTGTGCGAAGACTCTTGAGTTTTTTCGAAAATGATTTTTGAACAGCTGAATTAGCTAGCCCGCACAGCCAGCTCCATACGTGGCACATATGTGGACAGGTCCGGATCCTCTATGCCATGATTTCTATGTGCCCTCTGTGCCCGCGAATGAACAGTTGACGCGTGTTTCTGTTCTCCAACTGTGAACTACCAGATTTTGGGTATCTCATGCAAAACTGCTTAAACTGCCATATTTGTGGAGGAATATTCAATCCTTCCTGAATTATCTCATCAAATCATTCTCCACGCTAGTTTGATTTTTGCTTAACAGTAGTATTACAACGATTTATTTTTGTAATTCATCTTAAATGAAATCTGGGAACATAGTCACTGAAGAAGAATTTGGATTCCATCATCAATGGGAGGTTTCATGGATAGAGAACATAGTCATAGAGGACTCTGTATGATCTTCGTTGCATAAATCTCCCATTAATAACCATGAATTACTTCCTTAATTACCTTATAGTTTTGAGATCAGGTAAGTAAAACTTCTTACTTATTCAGTGAAGTGTTAGGAATTGATTGGGAATTCAGATTCTGTATGGATCTATATTGTGTTTCAAATGAGTGAGAAACTATGGTTGGTTATTACGATCCCAATCATGATTACGATTGTGTGGTCATTTTCCTTGAAATCTAAATTAGCAAATCACCCAAAATTGTTACCTTAAGTATTTCATAATTAACTCTTATATTGTGTTTTCAAATATGGCAGTTTAAGCGGCTGACATACAGATACCCAAAATCTGGTAGTTAACAGTTGGAGAACAGAAACACGCGTCAACTGTTCATTCGCGGGCACAGAGGGCACATAGAAATCATGGCACATAGGATTCGGACCCTATGTGGACTAAAAAACAAAACTAACTTTGAAATATTCTGACCATTTGACTAAAAGCTAGTCTCTTTTCTCTCTCGTTAGTTTCTTCTCTCTTTGGTATTTTTTGGCAAACATTTTTTGTTGGTTCAGATCTTATCTCTTCCACATCTTTCTGTTTGATGATCAGCTCAACAGAGACAAAAAAAACCTGGCACTTTTAAGGCGACCAAGAAAAAATTAGGGGCGTATTTAAAAAACAAAAAGATCGCGCGTAAATTTAAGCTACCCTTATATTTGATTTTTAGAAATGACGATATCTTGCTTATATAATCGGTGGCGAAACCTTATGTCGGTAAGTTAAAGGTGAATCGGTAGGTTAAATTGAAACTATACCTACCGATTATTGTGTAGATACTTGATAAATAATCCTTTATAATCATTAGCTTATCCAACTTATAAGACTGGAGTTATAAGAGGCTTCTGTATTCGGCTAGTAGCCCAGAATTCCATAGGTTTTGGGGGGTGCGGGTAAGAGCCAACCATAACCACTTGGATGGAGGCGTGGATCTAGCCATAATCTGAGCCTAATAGGTTCCACAACCTACCGATTATAGGTTGCCCCAAATTTAGTTTTTTCTAAAATCCTTCACGTAATGAATGTTGAAATATACCATAATCCAGTAGGGTATATAATTATATAAACAACCGATTATAACGAGCCCTGGATCCAACCTTTGCCATATTTCATAGGTTTTGAGTGCACTCACTGACCATAACCACTTGGTTCGTGTTTTGGATGCGAGCGTTAATCTGGAGTTAAATATATTACCAAAACATCCGATTATGGGTTGCCCCAAAATGAGTTTTTTCTAAAATCCTTCATGTGATGAATTTTGAAATACACCATAATTCCAGTAGTCTCATCCTACTTAACAACCTACCGATTATAAGGAGCCCAGATCGAACACAAAATGTATAATCGGTAGTCAAATGAAGTATTTTCACTTACGATTATACACTTGCCCTGGGAATT